>LR738712.1:891268189-891310402 GCA_902687465.1 Secale cereale | reverse complement strand
TGTGGATTAATCATGTCATATGCTATTCTAAAAAAAATCATGTCGTATGCTAGCATTACGTAAACAAAAGAAAAAAAAACAACTAGGCATCTCGGTCGTTTAGGACTTGGTGTTGGAATCTCTATGCGATTAAACCCATAGCAGCATACTCCGAGATCGAAAAGGACGAAGATGTCGAGGAACATCCCCCGCCACGTCCTACTCCGCACCAATCTCCGTTGCCTTCCGGGGGCTGTACGGCGACGATTCTTCTCCCAATCCGGCCACGTCAAGCGGCCATCGCCATCACCATTGATCAGCTCCGGCCGACCGCCGGAGACCCCGTGGCACCACGACCCGCGGAAGGTCGCCGCCGCGACGGCCCTAGCAATGGGCATGGCCGCGATCGCAGTGCACCTCAAGTACGGCGAGAGGGCACCCTTCAGCGGCCGCACCCACCTGGCGCTGCTCTCCCACAAAGAGGCGCGCGAGCGTGACGAGGCCGAATTCGCCAAGTTCAAGAAAGATCACGCCTCCAGGATCCTCGGCCCGTCCCATCCAGACACCGTCCGTGTCCGCCGCATCGCCCTCGACATGGTCCGCGCAGCCCACTATGGCCTCGCCATCAAGCAGCTGCACGTCGCCGAGCAGGGCAAGGCTTGCTCCGATGAGCTGCAGTGGATGGATGGGCTTGACTGGGAGGTGATCGTCGTCAGAGACGACAATATTAATGGAGAGTCCTTCCTGCGTGACGGAAAGAAGGGTGCGGAGACCTTTGCGGGTGCCGGAAAAATCGTGGTCTACACTGCATTACTCCAACCCCAAAGGAATGAAGCCGAGATCGCCTTCACGCTCGCGCATGAGGTAGGAACACATATAACTTCCTACAAGGTGCTTGGTCAAACTTATTCTCGCTATTAGTAATACAAAACACCAAGTGTTTGATTATTTTATTTTCACTGGTAGTGCAAATTTCTTAATTTTACATATGAAAATTAAGCAACTTTTAGAGATATAAGAGTACATACGTATTGCAGACCATATCTGAATTTAAAACTCCATCACTATTTACAACCGGATGGAGCATATGTATAGCTAGGTTTTCTACTGATTGGTTGATGGACATGATCAAGTATGCATGTGTTGTTCTTCCTCGTGTTTCAGGAGACATAAATTAATTGGTGCTGCCCTTGTTTTTGTTGTACATATAGGTTGGGCACGTTATTGCAAGGCACTCGTCAGGGATAAGAAAAAATGCCGATTTTGATCCTCCTCATATTTCCCTCCATGTTACCAGTGGCGGAGCTAGCATTTGACATCAGGGTGGTCCGCCCCTACAAGAAAATTGACAAAATTATGATATGTGAATGTTCTAACTAGTTCTCAGGTATCACATAGAAATAGATCAATATGGAATATGATCTTACAAACAAACTAGAATTCTCAATTAATACTAAGTTTTGCATAATGAAGCCTACATAGTACGAACATACTACATGGAGTCATGGACCATAGACATACCTTGAGAAGTTCAAAAAGACTATGTTTCTGGCCATAGAAATAAATGTATCTAACATATTTTAGTTCTAGATATATCTATTTTTATCCATTTATGCGACAAGTATTCCCGGACGGAGAGAGTATATGTGTTTAGTTCATGTAATGGAAATTGAAGTAAAAAGGCAAACCCGATTCTGAAATTGGTGCTAAAAGGCAAACCCTAAGTCTAAAATTGAGGCAAAAAGTATCTGTAAGGCTGTAACTTGTTTGCCGCCGTAGTGGCCGGGCTTTGCTAGGGACGGCAGGAAGCTGGGAAGTGGAGACGCGAGGCGTGACCGCCGGAAGCCGGGGCGCAGAGCAGGGGCGCAGGCGCGCAGCCGCGCGCAGGGCAGGGGAGCGGCTGGACTAGGCAGGCGGCCCGGCGCAGGGAAGGGTCGCGTCCGGACTAGACGGGCTGTGCTCCGGGCTCTGGTGGGCGGCGGGCGACCGGCGAAGCCGCCACGGCTGGTCGGCTGGTCAGGCAGACGAATTGATGCGCGACGAGGGCGAGGGTTCTGCTCGTGCCTCCTGCTCGATGTGGACCGTGGCTGCATTCGTCCCTGATACGTTTAGTGGGCCTTTTTTTCTCTCTGGCCCAATTAAAGATATAGGTACATAAACAGTCTCAAAATTCCAGGGTGGGCCGCGGCCCACCCTGGCCACCCTATACATCCGCCACTGCATGTTACCCATATTACTGCCCATCAAACAAAGGTTATTCATGCTTCATCTCCATCACATTAATTGTTCATGAATCTTGCATGGTATTTGTCTGCCCTCTTATCATGTCATCAAATACCCTACATATATGTGTTTGATATTTAGGTGTGAGTTAGAAGCGGATCACATTGGAATCCTACTGCTCGCTGCTGCTGGAGTTGATCCGGTCAGAGCCGTTCAGGTCATGCAGGAGAATGCAATGCTGAGAGGAGAATCAACATTGCAAGAATGCCTCTCTTACTTCAGGTTTCATCCTTCTGCCAAGAAACGATGGCAGCTTCTTTCGCAGCCCAAGGTTTTGCTGGAGGCGCTGGAATTATACAAACATGTAACAAGTCACCCACAAGGTTGATTAAATTAGTCATGGAGTCATGACATAGTGTTGACTGCAGATAGATAGTATAATACATACAAACTTTTTAGAGCTGTTGGTTCTTTCTTCAGAGAGTATGAACGATACAAACATTGCGAGTAAAATGGTTTCATATTTCAGATAATATTAACACTCTGTATCGCGGCACTGGCCCTCTACTATTAGAAGATAACACACTCTTTTTTTCCCCTCTCAGACAAGAAACAAAGATCACTGAGAAAGCAGGAATAACATTAATTACCATCATGGGAGCCCCTGATTCAATTACATATTAAAAAAATGAAAGGCTAGTTTACAATGAGCACTGATGATAGCATGGGTAATCTGACAGAGATACAAGGATATAAGCCCACGCTGGTTCACCGTCTAGCCCCAGCCCACTGGCCTTACAAGTGACTTGGTACTACCTTCAGGCTAGTGATTGCCAAGGCCGAGGCATAAATGCAATAACAATAGATAAGCGCACTGTAAAACTATTTCTCTCGTTGATAAACTCAACCAAAACTATGGTAGCACAAGCAGTCGCTTTTTTTTTGAAGAGGATGACACCAAGAATTTATTGATTTTGGTCCTGGACACTTGGGAGTTGGAGTAGTTGGTAGGGTTTTGAACTCAAGTCCTCTTGGCTCAGATACCATATTGAATTCATGCACCAGCCAGTTGCTCCATAAGTTCGAACAAATAAAGGGAGGTGGGCAATATATTTCAACACTGCCCAGCCGCGCCGCAACCGCTTCTTCCTTCCCCTTGCCACGCCGCTGCGACTCCCCCTCCTCCCGAGCCGCCCCTTTGTTGTCCCCATCGTTAATCACATCTCAGTGAAGCTCTCCGACTCCGAGGCTAACTTCTACTCGAGGAAGCCGTACTTAGGTCTACTTTTCCGTCAGCATGATCTTCATGACCACGTCGACGTGAAGGTCGATCTCCTGACTGTGTGTAATGACGCTGAGTGGATGGCCATCGACGCCACCGCCATCCGGTGGCTCTTTTCACCGTCTCCAATTAGATTTATTACACCCTCATTAGCAGACATGCTAATATTTGCCTTTTTTTAAGACAAATGCTGATATTTGCATTCACGCATGTGGTTTGGATTTTTTTTAGAAGAACATGAGATTAGGAGTGGCGACTAAACACATCCATTGACTCATTTTTCTCAATTGACAAATGGGCTGGGCTAGTGGGCTTTAATAAGCTGCTACACCAGTGCAACCTCTCTCCACTGCACACAACAGCGGGCGGTCCAAGCTGATCGAGAGATCGAGAGAAGAGCGGCGCCACCGGCGACCTCAACCGTCCCCTTCCCAGGCAGCCACCGACGATTCGAGGTCAGTCCACAAGACTAAAAAGCAAAGATAAAAGATAGCAAGCAACTCCCCTATCTTGAAGAGTGGAGTCCCCGGCAACGGCGCCAGAAACTTGCTTGATGGCTTCTTGCCCCTCGTTGGTTACCCCAATTGGAAGGTTGAGATGTAGCGTAGCGACAAATTTCCCTTGGCAAAGATACCAAGGATCGAATCCCGTGAGACTCCGAGGGTCGACAAGTAGGTGTCAATGGCGCCAGAAACTTAGCGGTTGACGGGACCTGCACACAGATACATATAACTTTGCTCCCAACGAGTACAGAGAGGTTGTCAATCCCTCCGGCCTTGTTGTTTACAAAGGATCAAACACAAGAGATAATAATGATAGCTATGACTGCAACTAGGAAATAAAAACAGGAAGTAAATAGAAGGTGTGATCAGCGGTGGTAATATGGACCGGGGTCCCATGATGTTCACTAGTGATGTCTCTCCCAAAAGACGATAAAACAGCAAAGCGAGGTAAACAAATTACAGCTGGGCAATTGACAGGATTATGTGCGCAAACCAATGCTAACTATGCTGCAAAGAAAGGTAGAGGCTCAAAAGCATGGGCGGTACGCCAAGGCAAGTAGACCGAAATCCATCTGCATCTACTACTAATCATCCACCTTGAGATATCTATCCAGAACATCTCGCTGGTATTAAGTTGCGAATCCCACCCAAAGTGTAAACTCAAAGCAACAGACAACTGCATTAAAAGAACTTTGCGTAAAGTAAACAATCCTTGCACCCGCAAGTACAAGCACCATTGTTTTCTCCCTTGTGGCAACAACACATCCCCTAGACTCATGTTTCTGTCACTCAAGCTAGTCATCAGGGGGCATGAACCCATAATCAAGCATAACGCTCCCTCTTGGAGTTACTACCTACCACTTGGCCAAAGCAATAAACATCAACGGAGAACATGCAAGAATTACTCAAGAACAAAGATATAAAAGAGGTGAATCAAATATATTACTCAAACACAATCTGAACATAGTCTCATAATCCATCAGATCCCAGCAAACTCAGCAAAGCAACAGCAGAAAGATTACATATGTGCCTCGATCATGTAGGGCAGCTCACGAGGTCTAAACCATGAAGAGCAAAAAGGGGAGGAGAACATCACATAGCTACTCATCATGGACCCATGGTCCAAGGTGGACTACTCACGGCTCATCCGAGAAGCGTCCATGGTGGTGGAGAAGCTCCCGATGGTGGTTCTCCCCTCCGGCAGGGTGCCGAGAAGAGTTCTCCTGATGCTCCCGATCTTGGAAGCGCTGCGGCGGCGGAACAGAGGCGAGATCGCGAAAAAGGGTTCTGTCCTCGAGGGTTTCGGGACGAGAGGGTTATATATGCGAAGGGGGGCAACCAGAGGCGGAGCAGGGGCCCCAGGCGCCCCCTGGCGCGGCCAGGGGTGGGGCCGCGCCAGGTGGCCACCTGGGCCTCCCCTGTCTCCCCTCTGGCCACGCTTTGGTTCTTCGCGAAGCTTCCTATACGCTGATTTTTCCTGTATTTTTCCCGGAATTTTTGGAGCACTTTTAATATGAGGGAAACCTGAAATAGAAAAACAGCAGAAAACAGGAACTGGCACTGTGGTGCACTGAGTTAATAGGTTAGTCCAAATATGATCAAAAGTGTATGGAAGTGCATCAATATCATAGCAATATCACACAAAAGAAGCATGAAGCAAGCAGAAATTATAGATACGTTTTGGACGTATCACACGTCTTCGGCTCACTTTAGTGCTACTAGTCATCCCTAGATGATTAAGGATGTAATTTTTGTTAATTTTTTGTTCTTTGTACTGCCATAATGTTTGATGACTAGTTCAATAGTTTTTCGGTAATAAAGGAAAATGAACACCTAGGAAACCATGAAAAGGAAGAAAACTCGCTAGAGAAGCTCTTCGGTGTTGGACCGGCTCACCTCAACGCCATGTGTGTGCGCATCAATGCGTTGATTAGTGATTTCGGCCAAATAGGTGCTCTCCTCCTATTGCCCGCTTCTAGCGGCAAAATGCCACTATGACGCGCGCACGTCTGCACGGGTGTGCGAGGCGCGTGGTCCATTAAACCAAGACGCGTCTAGCAGGCAAACGGCTCTCCGCTAGCGCTCTGGGGCAGCCCGTCATTTTAGAAACTTTTTATTTGCCTTTTCAATTAGAAAGATTTTTCATCTATTTTTTTCACAATCTGTTAGATGCTTGCATGGTCATCCAACGGTGCATTTGTTTTGTTCTGTTGTGCATTTGCTTCATTGTTTCAAAAAATTTAAAAAGGCAAACTCCCGAACTATGCATCGAAATTAAGATCCGCTTTCACTGTTGCAATTGTCGCAACATGCTTTTCGAAATTAGATCACGCATGAGTGTGTTTTGAATTTTTTTTGTAACTTAGGTCCATTAGGTGCAACTGACTGATAGTCGATGTGCAACTACCTGACATTCGATATGCATATTTCTCCCTACCAATGGATGTGCGGTTCTCACTGATGGCACCTCCACCCCAAAACCACCCCCTGCCAGTGAAATGCGCAACTTCGTCTGCTGCCTCGGCCAACTTCCTAGTAGTCGATGTGCAACTTTCCATCTATCGTAGATATCTATTTTGATTGTTTGCTGCCTTGGTCAACTATTTAGCAGTGGATGTGCAACTTCGGTTCCCGCCCCGACCAACTGCCTAACAATGATGTGCGACTTTCCCGTACACCATGGATGTGTAGTTTTTATGTTATTTTCCCAAACTGTGGACTACTCCCTCCTTTTCGGTTTACAGGGCTTAAATCTGAAATCTAATCAACCAAGGTAGATGGTTGAGTAGAGGAATGTATATCGTAGTTTGCAAAATTACTCAAATTTTAATCTGCTTTAATTATAGTGTATGCATGGATGACCACTAAATGAGTAGGTATGGTTACATGCATTAGCTGGTTTCTATTAATCCTTCCATGCATATTGGAATGTGAACATGTGATGGGAAGAAATAAAAATAAGACTTATAATATGGAAAAGACCCATGCATTGGCTGGTTCACTACTAGGAAAAGGGCTATAGATGATATGGCCACTAATGGCGCACCAGACATGTGGTGCGCCATTACTATATACTAATAGCGCACCATGTGTTGGTGCACCATTAGTGTCCAAATACTAATGGCGCACCACATCCACGGTACGCCATTAGTAACAATTTTTTTTCATTTTTTTCATAACTACTAATGGCGTACCAGTGGATAATGCGCCATTACTAGTTAAACTAGTAATGGCGCACCACATCCACGGTGCGCCACTGGTAATATTTTTTTCAAATTTTTAAGTTTTTTTTATTTTTACTAGTAATGGCGCACAACATCCACGGTGCACCACTAGTAATTTTTTTTCAAATTTTGTTTCAATTTTTTTTCATTTTTTTAAACTAGTAATGGCGCACCGTGTGTGTGTGGTGCGCCATTCCTAGTTGAACTAGTAATGGAGCCCCACTCCCACGGTGCGCCATTACTAACTTGGCCCAAAAATTCCACCGAATGCACCTCCCGCCTTGGACCGCCTTTTTAGTTTTATAAAAAAGAAAATGATGGAAATATCAAAAAAATAAAATAAAATAAAGTTTCCCATGTGATATGTGGTCTACTAGTTGGAAAAATTTACAAATATGAATTTCGACTTTATTTGCAAAATATCTCTGGAATTTGTAAAATGGGCATAACTTTTGCATACGAACTCGGATTAAAATGTTTTTTATATGAAAAATCATCTACTCGAAAAGTTACATCCGAATTTAACAGAGGAAACGTTAAACATTTTCAAAATCCCCAAAAACCTAACAGAAAAAAGTTACGGGGCTTTTAAGATCTAGAGGCAAAAAAATTCAAAAAAATCAAACAACTAGTGGCGCACCGTTTGCTAGGTGCGCCACTAGTAACAGAAAAAAAAATTGGTTTCGAAAAAAAAATTCTTTTTTTTTTTCAAAATATGATACGTAATATGACCGGGAAGTTTGAAATATTTTTTCATAATTTCATCATACTCATGAACATGAACAAAGTCCTAGACATTAAGAAGGTTTAATAGGATTGATATGATAGGTATATTAACAAGTGCCTATGAAGTGAGCTGGTGCTGGGTGAGGATGGGTGACCTTCTGGGAACTTTGACCACAGAGTGCGATTTGACTTGAGATTAAGCATATTGACCCAAGATTAAACAATAGTGACATGAGATTAAGGAAAAAAGGGAAAAATACTAAAAAAAAGTCTGAATTTTTTTAACTTCAAAAAAAGAATGTTACTAATGACGCACTTCCATGTGGTGCGCCATTAGTATACCAGATACTAATGGCGCACCGAGGGCTATACTAATGGCGTAGTGCGCCATTAGTATACCAGATACTAAAAATCTAATGGCGTGGTGCTAGTGGCGCACCTATAGTGCGCCATTAGTAGCGAAAACAGGTGCGCCACTAGCAACCCTTTTGCTAGTAGTGGTTTCTTTTAACCCTTGAATGTATCAATTTAATGCATCTTAGGTGGAAAGAAGTGAAAATAATAATAAGACTTATAAATGAAAAAACTTCCCCTGCCGTTCAGAGCCTTTTTTTTGAGAATCAGTACAGACGCAGGCGCTCATATACACGCGCATACACCCACCCCTATGAACGCACACACGCACACCCTACCCCTACGAGCACCTCCGAGAGACTGAGCCGGCATATCATCCTGAGATTTACGAAGTCACCGTAAGCGCATCGTCGTCGACGGGAACGTCTCTCCCATTGAAAGCGCATAGCCGGAAATCCTGAAATAAATCCAGGAATAATGCGAGCACCAGGATTTGAACCCTGGTGGGTTGGGGATACCACTGTCCACCTAACCATCTCAACCACAGGTTGATTCGCCTGCCGTTCAGAGCCTTGGAGGGTGGCATCTGCGGAGAAGGATGGCAAGGGTTCTGGGGCCAAAGCTCTAATCCGTGTCCGGTGGAGGACACGACGGAAGAAGGAGATCGATTCGGATCCGAATCCGCGCGGCCTGCATCCGTGTTTTTAAGGTGAGAAGCAGATTTTATCATCTATTTTTAAGGTGAGAAGCAGATTTTATCCTTCCCAACACCGCCGCCGGACGAATCCACAACCAATCCAATCCCTATATCCGTGGCCACCGGCGATGGCGCTCCTGCCAACCAACCCAAGCCAACCGGGCCTCCGGATCTATGAGCCCAACTTCGCTTCTGACTCCCCCCGGTCCGAGGAAGAAGCCGAGTCTAGATCCTATCTGCTGCACAAGATCGGTGCCATCTACCGCAAGGCACGGAGGCGGCTCCCGAGCGGCAGCCGCCGGCCGCAGGGCCTCTGCCTCGGCCTCCTCGACCCGGCCTCCAACATCGTTGTCAATGAAGAGGAGAGAGAAGCTATAGGAATCAACGCACATCTATTAGCTCTGCCGGCTGAAACTATATACAGTTTTACAGAGATCATCGTGCGCCACTACCCGTCTGATCGTGGGCGACATGCCCACTACTCACACGCACGCACAGACCACAGGTCGTGCTCTATACGCGTATACATGCACTCTACACTCTCTACACTCTAACGCCCCCCTGCAGTCTTGGCATCGACTGGCGCGACGCAAAGACTGGCCCTGAACTGGAGGAAAACGTCCGTGGGCAAGCCTTTCGTCATGACGTCGGCGAGCTGCTGTGTGGTGGGGATGTGAAGTATGCGAAACTGGCCGAGCGCCACTCGTTCCCGCACGAAATGGATGTCGAGTTCGACATGCTTGGTGCGGCGGTGGTGCACGGGGTTGGCGGAGAGGTAGCAGGCGGACACATTGTCGCAGTAGACCACGGTCACCGAGCGGACAGGAAGAAGAAGCTCGCCGAGAAGTTGATGTAGCCAGACGCATTCGGCGACGACGTTAGCGACGCCGCGGTACTCAGCCTCAGCGCTCGAGCGAGACACGATGGCCTGACGCTTGGACGACCAGGAGACGAGCGCGTCGCCGAGGTAGACGCAGAACCCAGATGTCGAACGACGGGTGTCCGGGCAGCCGGCCCAGTCAGCATCGGTGTAGCCGTGGAGATCCAGTGTCGAGGAAGCGCGGAGATGGAGCCCGAGCGTGGGCGTCCCCCGGATGTAGCGCAACACACACTTGATGAGAGCTTGATGGCATTCCCGCGGATCGTGCATGTGCCGACATATCTGCTACACGGCGTACGCCAACTCAGGCCGGGTGATGGTGAGGTACTGAAGCGCGCCGGCGATGCTGCGGTAGCCCGACAGATCCTCCGCGCGCGGCCCCTCGGCCTGGGGAAGCTTGCCCTTCGTGTCGACCGGCGTGGGCGATGGCTTGCAGTTGTCCATGGCAGCGCGCTCGAGGATGTCCTCGGCGTACTGCTGTTGACAGAGGAAGAAGCCGGATGGGGTGCGCGTCACCTGAATGCCGAGGAAGAAGCGCAGGGCGCCGAGGTCCTTCATGGCGAACTCACTGGTGAGGGCGTGGACGATCCGTTGGAGATGAGCCGGGGTCGACGCGGTGAGCACGATATCGTCGACGTAGAGGAGGAGGAAGGCCGCGTCAGCGCCGCACGTGTAGGTGAACAGAGAGGAGTCAGAGCGCGTCGCGGTGAAGCTGATCGTGTTGATGAAGGCAACGACCGTCTGAAACCAGGCGCGTGGGGCCTGCTTAAGCCCGTACAGCGACTTGTTGAGGCGGTAGACATGCTGAGGACGGTGCTCGTCGACGAAGCCAGCTGGCTGGAGACAGTAAACCTCCTCCGCAGGTGTTCCATGCAGGAACGCGTTCTTGACGTCCAGTTGATGAACTGGCCAGCCGCGCGAGGCAACAATGGTGAGGATGGAGCGGATCGTCACCGGCTTGACCACCGGCGAGAAGGTCTCGTCGTAGTCCACGCCAGCGCGCTGATTGAAGCCTCGGACCACCCATCGGGCCTTGTACCATTTGAGAGAGCCATCCGCGCGGAATTTGTGCTTGAATACCCATTTGCCGCTGATCAGGTTGGCGGTGGACGGGCGAGGGACCAGCTCCCTGGTCCGGTTGGCGACGAGCGCAGCAAACTCTTCGCGCATGGTAGCTAACAAGTTGGGATCGCGCACGGCAACCCGAACGGAGCTGGGCAGCGGCGAGAGTGAGTTGGTGGAGGAGGCAGCAGCGGCATCATAGTACTTTGGATTGGGCTTGAAGACGCCGGCCTGGGTGCGGGTCACCGGGCGTCGGGGGACCGCAGCTGAGGCGAGCACACCGGTCTCTGAACCTGAAGCCATGGCGGAGACTGAAGCAGAACACCGCTCCAGAGACGGTGAAGAGACAAAGCCGCTCGATGAGGATCGGGCGGCCTCAGTTGAAGGAGCGGAGCGCGCGCTAGCGGCGACGCCAGGAGAGCCGTCCAGAGATGATCGGACGGTCGTGTTTGAACGCGTGGGCGACGCGGGCGATTCGACGGCTGCGGTTGAACGTGGCGAAGGTGCGAGTGATCCAGCGACTGGTCCAGGGACTGGAGGCGGGCGCGGCGCAGACGGAAAGAGCTGCAGGATCGGCGGAGCCCAAAGCGGCGGTGGAGCGGGCGGAGCGGCAGGCTCATGGCGCGAGAAGGGGAAGATGTCCTCGTGGAAAGAAACATGGCGGGAGGTGATGACTCGCTTGGACTGAAGATCGAAGCAGCAATATCCGCGGTGATCGGCTGGGTAGCCGAGGAAAACACACGCGGCTGAGCGATAGTCGAGCTTGTGGCGAGCGTTGGAAGTGAGGTTGGGATAGCAGAGGCAGCCGAACACGCGTAGGATGCTATAATCAGGGGCCACTCCGAGCAACAGCTCATGGGGCGTCCGCGGCGCGCTGTGGTGACAGGGACGCTGGTTCAGCAGAAAAGTTGTAGTGTTCAGAGCTTCAGCCCAAAACTGTGGTGGCATCGATGCGTGAAAGAGAAGCGCGCGCACGCTGTCGTTGAGCGTGCGGAGGATGCGTTCAGCCTTGCCGTTTTGCTGACTGGTGTAAGGGCACAACAAACGGAGCACGGTGCCGTGGGAGGCAAGAAGCTCGCGTAAGGCATGGTTGTCGAACTCGTGGTCGTTGTCTGTTTGAACAGAGAACACAGGCAGCTGAAATTGCGTGCGGGCATAGGCATAGAAATCACGCAATACTGGCAGAACTTCAGACTTGTGTTTGAGGGGAAAGGTCCAAACCTAGTGAGTATAATCGTCAAGAACCATTAAGTAGAACTGATAACCAGAAACACCGGGAACCGGAGATGTCCACACATCAAGATGCAGTAGTTGAAAGGGAAAATAAGTATAACTGACAGAATCTGAAAATGGGAGGCGCACATGCTTGCCAAGACGACAGGCGTGACAAAGATGCGGCGCAGGTTTACTGAAAAGAAAGCTACTGTCGATGAGCTGAAGCTGGGCTGAACCCAGGTGACCGAGCCGCTGGTGAAGACGAGTGGCAGTGACGACGCCGGCAAAGGGAGACGCAGGGTGCTTGGTCGCCGCCGTCACGGAGTAGAGGTCACCGGTGGAATCACAGCGCAGGATCACCGCCCGAGTTCGGAGGTCCTTGACAGAGAAACCAAATAAGTCAAACTCCACCGAAACAGGATTGTCACGACAAATCTGACGAACAGAGAGGAGGTTTTTGATGAGCGAGGGAGAGACAAGAATGTTGCGCAGTTGGATGGGAGAGGTACCTGAGATGAGTGAGTCGGTGTCGGTGTGTGTGATGGGAAGATGCTCACCACTACCACCGACAATATGTGAGGAGGAAGAAGGAAGAAGAGTTTGAAGAGTACCAGGGGAGTTGGTCATGTGGGATGCCGCACCTGAGTCCATGTACCACTCAGAAGCATTGCCGGAGGACGACGGCCCCGCCGTGGCGCTGTGAAGTGCGGCCTGGAGAGAGGCCATGTCCAGCGGCTGCTGCTGGTGTGTGCCAGGAGGAGCAGCGTAGGCAGGCGGCGGAGCGTAGCCGTACGGAGGTGCATACGCAGGCGGAGGCCCGTAGCCGTATGCACCAGGAGCGGCGGGAGCGGCGTACATAGCCTGTTGGGGAGGCGTGCCAGGGCGCGGGCCAAGCACACCAGATCCCGGTGCACGCCACGGCATGTGCTAGGCCTGAACCAGCCCCGTCCAGGAGTTGGTGCCGGGGACGGGAGCGGGCAGGCCGGGGACCCGTGGGGGCGTATGTGAAGACGGCGAGCCGCCAGCGCCATTGCCGCGCCCGCGGCGACGGCCACGGCCACCGCGCGCACGGCCGCCATCGGCGGTGTCGGGCACGACCGGAGAAGGCACTGTAGGCGAGGGAGGCGACAGCGCGGCACCACGCCCGGCGTAGAGCGCGTGTGCACCCTGGAGGCGTGCAGTCTGCTCGGCGCGGTGCTCCTCAAGGAGCAGGAGGGAGCGCGTTTGGAGGAGCGAGGGCAGCGGCGACTGCGACGTGATGTGGGGGATGGCACCGTGGTACTGACGGTTGAGACCGCGCAGGAGGTGGAAGACCTGGCGCGTCTCCTTCACGGGCTGGCCGAGGTCGCGAAGCTGGTCGGCGTACGTCTTCAGCTTGGTGCAGTACTGCATGATCGTCATGTCGCCCTGCACGACGGCGTGGTACTCGGCGTCGATGTACACCACCCGGGCGAGTTGGTTGTCGCAGAAGAGCCCGTCGATAGCCGTCCAGACAGTGAGGGCCGTGTCCTCGTCCGCCATCACCGCATCGAGGAGATCAGGCGCGACTGTGGCGTTGAGCCAGTGAACCACAGCGTGATCCACCATGGCCCAGTCGGGATCGCTGAAGCGCGGGACAGCCGCTGCGTCCACGTGATCGTGGAGCCCGAACATGCCGATCGCCGTGTCGAAGTGGCGATGCCACTGCGCGTATTTGCCGGCGAGGAGGTCGAGGGTGATCGGAACGTGACGACGGATGTCGATGGTTTGCAGCACCGTGGGAGAGACGGTTGTCACAACCGAAGCAGGAACCACAGGGGCGGCCGGAAGGAGAGCGGGTAGATGTGGAGGTGGTGCGACCGCGGCGGCAGGGACGCTGGAGCCATCCTGAGCAGGGGAGGAAGGGTAAGGCGGGTTGTTCTCCATAGCGGCGGATGCGGGATCGTCGACCGGAGCGAAAGGATTGAGGCCCTGTTTGATAACTCAGTTTTTTCTAAGTATTTATAGAATACTACAGTTTTTAAAATTACTGTAGTTTTAATTACGGTGAGCTGTTTGGCTATCAATAAAAACTGTGTTTTTAATACTGTAGTATAGGCAAAACCATGGTATTTCCTCTGCATTTAAAAAAGAGCCCCAGACCTCTTTTTTAAAAACAGAGCTGGCGAAAGAACGAACCTAGCTAGCCCAGCATGGTGCCGGCCATAGCCTCTGCTGCGCTGCTTCGCTGCATGGGCCGCCGGCACTGCCGTGTTACTCAGATCGTACCTCTTGCAGCTCCTGGTCCCACTCGATGCTCACGTGGAAGATGGCTAGGCCACTCAGCTCCGCCACCGGCTACGTTGTGTTACGTGCTCTTTGGTACACTGAAGGCCGAGCTTGGTGCATCACCGTCCAGTTTGTGCATGGGTGTGGTCTTTATGCATGATCCTTCATTTTACAACGTGTAGCTAGCTAGGAACATGCACGTTTTCAACTGCTATTAAGCGGTGTGCTAGCTAATTTACGTTGCTCCATACAACACTAGCCAAACAGGTCTCAGTATTGACAATACTTCAAAATACTTTGATATGTCAAAACTGAAGTATCTAGTACCTAGAGGTTAAAATACTGTAGTTTTCAATACTTTAGTTTAAGTAACACTCTGCTATCAAACACAGCCTGAGCCGGTCGCCGGTATCTGATACCATGAAGAGGAGAGAGTAGCTATAGGAATCAACGCACATCTATTAGCTCTGCCGGCTGGAACTATATATAGTTTACAGAGATCATCGTGCGCCACTACCTGGCTGATCGTGGGCGACATGCCCACTACTCACACGCACGCACAGACCACAGGTCATGCTCTATACGCGTATACATGCACTCTACACTCTCTACACTCTAACAGTCAACAGTCTCATCGAGTGAAAGCGCGAGGGCAGCCGTAAATCTACTAGTACCGCGAGGGCAGCCGTAAATCTACTAGTACGTGCGAGGTTGTGCCACAGGATGACCTTGAGCGCCGGTCGCTCGATGGCCTGGTGGTCTTCCTCACCCGCCTGTTCCCCAACCTATCCGAGGGCCTGACAGTGCGATACCTGCGGCTCACCAACGCCGCCGCCCTCATCGCCGCCCGCATCGTCTTGTCGGACCACGGCGTCAAGAGTTTCAGTGACTCGGGGCCGGACGACATCAACATGTCCCTCAGGTGCGCCGGTCTCGCCGCCGGGCACCCCAACGCCTACCGCCTCGTCTTCTCCTGGTGCAACATCTGCAGCCGCATAGACGACACGCTGCCCCTCCTCGCCTCGTTGCGCGAGCGACAGGCATCCCTCCGTTCGGTCTGTTCAGTGCTTGTCGGTATGCTTAACTATGGACCGCCGGCACGTGAAAAAGATGTTTGGCGTGCGTGGCGGCTTGCGGAAGCTTCTCTTCGCCGTCGTCCATGCGGCATGCCGAAATTGCACACCCACTTGCTCAACGGGACGCTCCAGGACACCTTCCACGGGTACTACATCCAGGCCCTCACACGGCTGCCGTCGGGCTCTCGCTTCCACCGTGGCATGATAAGGGCTGGCCACTGCTACGGCCCGCTCAACCCCGTATCCAACATCATCATCAACACCATCTGGTACGACGCCACGCTCCCACCAGCGATGAAACTCGAGCTGGATGTGATCGGCACGCGGTGTCTCCACCGGGTGGAGAATCGCTCCTTGTACGGCATGGCCTCCTTCCTCTGCACACGGTACCATCGCTCTAATTTCCATCGTGCTGTGCGCTGCCTGCTCCAGGCTGATCCCAACTTTGATCCTCCCGCTCATGCCGCCGCCATCTTTTCAATGGGGGGAGGCATGCTGAGGCACGCACCAGCTGCTGACCTACTTCGCGGTGTTCAAGCTCAACGCCCATCGGACACCAATCTCGAGGAAGCCTTCTTGGCCGCCGCCACCGCAGCATGTCACCCCAACCCAGACGCCCTGTTAGAAGTAAACCACGATTGGTAGATAGTTGAGTGCATGCAGTATTAGCTAGCTAGTTAGGTGTGCTGGCCGAGTCATGTGGCCGAGATGGTCGTGGGGATTGCATGGCTGAGTTAGTTAGCTAGAGTGGAGCTGCATGCATGTAGGGATTGGTTGGGCAGCCCCGCGTCGTGCGCGCATAGCGTGTGGGGTGGTAGCCTCATGCGTTCGTGGGCGTGCGTTGACAGGAGTGGAGCGAGGCGTGCGTGCGTCCTCCGCCTATATAACCATCCCGTGTACTGCTGGTATGGTAGAGCCGAGTTTTGCCATGTAGCCACTGTAAAGAAGAAAAGAATTGGGACGTTCGTGCGCCCGTGGCGGCGTTCGTGCGCCGGCCGGAAAATCTTGTGTCCACTGTTCTTCTTCTTCCACCTCCATTCGAGTGAGAGGAGAGGTAGCTAGAGGGCTGCGGTTCCAACAGATGCTGGGGTCTGCCTTGTCTCTGCTGCATCCGGACTCTGGCTTCTGCTTTACTTGAACATCTCCACACGAAGATAGGTTAGTGAAGCCAAACATTTCCATCAAGCAGCCTGCCATAGCGATCAGCATGTAGCTGGATATGATCCTTTCACCATCGCAATCATTTTCCCAGCCAACAACAATAATGGTTTAAAACTAGCTAGGTCGGTCATCCACGCAGCCTTTCTTTACACATCATTCTATGGCTCCATGCATGGTGAAACTTGTAAGCCGCAGATCATTTCCTTCTTAATATTGTTTTCACATGCACAGAATTTATGCGACAAACCTTCATCATATCTTAATTATCTCATGACATCCCAGATTCGGTGTATTTACTGCGAATCCGTGGGGACTAGAATCGTGCATCCAGTCGGGATACACTTCCATGGCCGTGATTTCGAGTGTGAGAAGATGGCCTGCGAAAAAGACCCTCTTAGGCGTATGTACGCAACCATGAGAATCATCAACCAAAGGTGTGGCACGGCGGAGAGCGTTCATGTTAACGTGGAAGAAGATAGCCTCTATGATGGTGTGGATGGGCAAAAGAGTGAGTATGATATCGCTAGGGGTTCCTTGAGTATGCAGGAACATATTTTATTGATACCAGCTTGTGGCTATCGATAAGGTGTTGTGGCATTGCAAAATGTTGTGCCCATGGAAAACAAATTAAGTATGTTGTCTTAGATTTAGGATGGTGCTTATGAAATGTAGCTAAGTTTATGTTGTCTTTGTTTTAGGATGGTGTTTATGAAATTTAACAAGCAGTTAAATTCGTACTATTAGAATATCCTATGATGTGTGTAGTAGCGATAGTTGATTGTGGGAGCTGATTGTGTACTTGCAGTTTACTCTGTTGGAACTGCTTTGGATAGCAATCACACATCTTTGTTATCATATTTGGTCTTGCTGCCTGGAGATGTACTATGCCTGTGGAAATTTCCATGGGCCGGGCTGCTGTATATTGCACCCAGGTCTAGCACAGGGCTCTTGGTCATGTGTGAATTCTGTGTTGCTCCATCTTTTGTTGTCAAATCTGGCTATTCTCCATGCATTCTAATTATTGAGCCTGTGAAAATTTGGTTGTATTATTCGAGTCGATATGTATTTTGTCTGTTGTAAGAATTTTAACACGACCCAGATACCGTTACCGATCTATCTGTTTGTTCTCGCCTAGCAATATCATAACTGGAATGAATTCTCCTGCAATGATGAATTTTTTGGCACGTGACTGGTCTACGGTTGTGAATGCTCGTTTTTATCAGTTTTCTTTGAGCCCCCGATTGCGCTAATGATGGCCAACATAGTAACATTTTTCTAGTTTTTTAGGGTAAAGCCTATAACTATAACTCATGTAAAAACATATAAAATATGGCTTGACTGCACAATGCGTAGAATTTAAACTCTTTTTCTAGAAGATATACTATAAATAAATATGTCAATTTAAATTCAATTCATCAAATAAATAACAAAGCTACAATGATTAGGAGATATTTATAAACACGTAGAACCCATAGGAACTAGATGTGAGCAATGAGCTCAACCCGGCATTCCTTGGTGTCGGCGGGGAGTGGTAACAAACAACATAAGGCACACAACATCAGGAGTCGATGGTACTAGGACCGGGCATCAACGGAGTGGTAACTACCAACAAAGGCAGACAACATCAGGAGTTGGCGATACTAGGATTGAGCATCAACGCGACAAGAGTTTTGGAGTTCGCTTTTTGTAAAAGGAAAATATGTTAGAATACTACTAGGAAAAGGGCTATAGATGTGATGGGCATTAATGGCGCATCAGACATGCGGTGCGCCATTACTATATACTAATGGCGCACCATGTGTCGATACGTCATTAGTGTCCAAATACTAATGGCGCACAAGATATCCGGTGCGTCATTAGTAACAACTTCTTTTTATTATTATTTTTACAGACATATTAATGGCGCACGGTGGCGCAGTGCGCCATTACTAGTTTAAGCGCACCTCCAACTCAATGCGCCAGTACTATATTTTTTTTTTTTGCAAAACTACTAATGGCGCACCAGTCATAAATGCGCCATTAGTAACACTGGTTACTAATGGCGCATCAATGCGCCATTAGTAAAGTGGGACCAGCTAGAAATTTTGGATAGCCACACCTACACACTCACTTTCCCCACTTCATTCTCTCCACCTCCTCCTCCAAGCTTGTGTCGGCTGCCTCCTCCTCCTCACCTCATTTGCACCATAGATTCATCAAAATTAAGTGGTTAAAGTACTTTTTTTTTTGATAGGTAAGTAAGGGGGGAAAGCTATCTTTGTGTTGTAGATCATTTTTTCTCCCTCGAGCTCCAACAACCATGCACAAGCACTTTTTATTGCCTAGCTAGATCTATATATGTATGTTTGTGGTGTTGCATATGTTTGTGGTGTTGCATATATGTTTGTGTTTGCAGGTACCGGTATTTGAAATGCGATATTTGCCAATATTTTGCCGAAATGTTGATTCATTTCCGTTTCGGCGAGAATTTTGGCACTATACATTCTTTTTGGTCCTATTTTTAGGGAAAGTCATGCCAAATTTTTTCTTGGTTCTAAAATATCGTTTTGCTCTACCCCGCAGGCGACCATGGTCCGCACGATGACCATAGGCATCGTGAATAGGTTTTTGAGCTCCGCGAAGGCCGAGATGCTTAAAAAGAACGAGACGGAGATAAGATGTCCATGTCGAAGATGCAAGCTGAAGAGCCTTATTGCGGACCCGGATTCCGGGCAGGTGCGGGACCACCTGCTCGTGCGTGGTTTCATGGATGGCTATCGGTGGCAAGGTGATGAAGATGACTATGAAGTTGTCCATGGCCGGGCAAGAAATGAGGAAGGGTAGCAAGACAACCACCACGGCGAGGGCGGGCAAGAAGACCAAGAATCTCCAGGACATGATCACGACGGTGATGTTGTACACAGTCATCATGTAGAAGATGCCGGACATGATGATGAGGAAGATCAAGACGAAGGGCATGATCATGATCTAGATGAAGATGCCGGAGCAGACGACGATGGAGGCTGGGTGCAGGACCCTCGTATTCAAGAGCTGCTTCTCAAGCAAACGGATAACGCAAGAGCTTCCGCCCGAGAGAAAGACAAGCTGTATCAACTGGAGATAGACGCGGTTACTCCATTGTATGAAGGATGCAGGCCCGAGGATACCCGCCTGAAAGTAATGCTCATGGCTCTGGAGATGAAGGTAAAACACAAAATGACCGACGCATTCTTCGACGAGAACATGTCATTCTGGCACGAACGTCTTCCCAAGGGGAACAAGTGCCCGACCAGTTTCGAGGAGGCGAAGAAAATCGTGTGTCCTCTGGATTTACCGCACGTGAAATACCATGTGTGCATGAACAATTGCATCATTTATCGCGACGAGCACGCGGAGTCTACCATATGTCCGGTGTGCGGTGATACGTCCAAAACGTATCTACAATTTCTGCTTGCTCCATGCCACTTTTGGGTGATATTGCTATGATATTCATACACTTCCATACACTTTTGATCATATTTGGACTAACTTACTAATCCAGTGCACCCCAGTGACAGTTTCTGTTTTCGGCTGTTTTTGTATTTCAGGTTTTCACGTTACGAGAACTGCCAGGAAAAATCCAGAAAAATTATATAAAAAATCAGCGTTCCGGAAACTACCGTGCGTCCGAAGGGCAGCTGGGGGGGGGCACCAGGGCTCCAGGCGCCCTGGCGGCGCCCCCCCCTCTGGGCCGCGCCGGGGGGCGCCTGGGCCCCCCGAAGCTTCCCCGATGCCCCCTTTGACATATATTTAAAGCGTCCTCCGAAACCCTCAGAAGAGGAACTCTTTTCGCGATCCCATCTCTGTTCCGCCGCCGCCGCCGCTTCCAAGATCGGGAGCACCAGGAGAACTCTTCTCGGCACCCTGCCGGAGGGGAGGATCACCATCGGGAGCTTCTCCACCACCATGGACGCCTCCCGGATGAGACGTGAGTAGTCTCCCTTGGACCATGAGTCCATGACCAGTAGCTATGTGATGTTCTCGTCCCGTTCTTGTGCTTCACTAATTATTCCTCGTGAGCTGCCCTACATGATCGAGGCACATATGTAATCCTTATGCTGTTGCTATGTTGAGTTTGCTGGGATCCGATGGATTATCAGATTATGTTCAGATTGATCTTGAGTAATATATTTGATCTACCTCTTTTATATTTATGTTCATAAGTAATTCTTGCATGTTCTCTGTTGTTATTTATTGCTTTGGCCAAGTAATACGTAGTGACTCCAAGAGGGAACGTTATGCTCGATTGTGGGTTCATGCCCCTCGATGACTAGCTTGAGTGACAGAAACATGAGTCTAGGTGATGTGTTGTTGCCACAAGGGGGAAAATAACGGTGCTTGTGCCCGCGGGTGCAAGGATTATTTACTTTACGCAAAGTTCTTTTAATGCAGTTGTCTGTTGCATTGAGTTTACACTATGGGTGGGACTCGCAACTTAATACCAGCGAGATGTTCTGGATAGATATCTCAAGGTGGATGATTAGTAGTAGATATTGATGGATTTCGGTCTACTTACTTTGGCGTACCGCCCATGCTTTGAACCTCAACCTTTCTGCAATGTAATCAGCATTGGTTTGCGTTCGTGGTCCTGTCAATTGCCCAGCTGTAATTCGTTTACCTCACATAGCTGTTTTATCGTCTTTTGGGAGAGAGACATCACTAGTGAACATCATGAGACTCCGGTCCATATTACCATCATTGATCACATCCTCTATTTACTTTTCGCTTTTACTTACTATTGCAAAACATTATCTATCACTACTATCATTTGCTTTTAACCCTTTGTGAACTACATGGCCGGAGGGATTGACAACCTCTCTGTACTCGTTGGGAGCAAAGTTATTTGTATCTGTGTGCAGGTCCACGTTGATTGCTAATCCGCGTCGTTAGCAGTTGACACCTACTTGTTGAACCTAGGAGTCTCTGGGATTCGATCCTTGGCATCTTTGCTAAGGGAAAACACTTCTACATACTGCATCTTACACCTTCCACTTGGGGTAACCAACGAGGGGTTCGAGGCCCATCAAGGAGTATTTTTTGGCGCCGTTGCCGGGGACTCCGCTCTTCTGGATAGGGGAGTTGCACGCTATCTTTTACCTTTGCTTTTAGTCTTGTTAGTTTACCTTTCAGTTTTTGCTTTAGTACCTTTTATCGAAAATCACAAAAATAGTTATCTTGCTTGCGTGCTACTATGGGTTCCACCGAGAACACCAAGTTGTGTGACTTCACTAGTCACAACAACGATGACTTTATCAGCACACCTATCACTACACCTGCTACTTCAGCACCTTCATATGAAATTAAACCTGCTTTACTGAACTTAGTCATGAAAGATAAATTCTCCGGTGCTGGAGATGATGCTGCTTTGCACTTAAACAACTTTGTCGAACTTTGTGATATGCAAAAGTACCAAGAAATAGATGGTAATATTGTTAAGCTTAAGCTTTTTCCTTTCTCCTTGAGAGGAGGAGCTAAAATTTGGTTTCAGTCTTTGCCTAGAAATAGCATAGATTCATGGGACAAGTGCAAAGATGCTTTTATTGGAAAATACTATCCACCTGCTAAAATTATCCAACTTAGAAGTAACATAATGAATTTTAAACAATTGGATAATGAACACGTTGCCCAAGCTTGGGAACGTATGAAATCTCTTATCAAGAACTGCCCTACTCACGGTTTGACTACTTGGATGGTTATCCAAACTTTTTATGCAGGCTTGAACTTTACCTCGCGGAACTTGTTAGATTCAGCCGCGGGAGGAACTTTTATGTCAACTACACTTGGTGCTGCCACAAAGCTTCTCGATGAGATGATGACCAACTATTCCCAATGGCACACCGAACGCGCTCCAACAGGTAGGAAGGTAAACTCTGTCGAGGAGATTTCCTCCCTTAATGAAAAAGTTGACTTGATCATGTCTCTACTTTCGAAGCAATCTACTGTTGATCCTCGTGATGTTCCTTTGAATTCTTTGATTGCTCAAGAACAAGTAGATGTTAACTTTATCTCTAGAAACAATTTCAACAACAATGCTTATAGGAGTAACTTTGGTAACAATTCTAGACCGTTCCCCTCTAACTCTTATGGGAACAACAATGCTTATCCTAGTACCAAGAACTCCAACACTGAACTAGAGAACATGCTTAGAGATTTCATCACTACCCAAAAAGCCTTTAATAAGAATGTAGAAGAGAGACTACATAAACTAGATGATCTTTCTTTTAAGGTAGACCACTTAGCCAATGAGTTAAAATTGCTAAAAATTGAAACTTCTTCTCTTAAGGAGAAGGAAGTCATCCCTATTAATGCTACTCAAGTGCAAATCAATGAAAATATTAGGATGATGGCTAAGCTTAAAGAGATATGGGCTAGAGAAAGGGAGGAAGAGGAAAGAATTAAGAGCCTTCCTACCCACCACACTGTTGCTACTATCCAAGTTATTGAGAATGTTCACACTCTTAGCACCCAATGTACTCCTGGTCCCAATGGACCTATTAATGGTGATGCTATGTCAACTACCAAACAGGTGAGCCTTAAGGACACCACTACTACCTTACTTGATGCTCGTGACCTTGATTTTGATAATTGCACTCTTACAGAAGTTATTGATTTCCTTCACAAGATGTCTAGAGATCCCCGCACTAGCACGCTTAACCTTGCCTTCACAGAGCATATCACTAATGCTCTCATCAAAGCTAGGGAGGAGAAACTTAGAGTAGAAGCCTCCATACCTAGAAAGCTAGAGGATGGTTGGGATCCTATGATAAAAATTTATTTGAATGACTTCTCTTGTTATGCATTATGTGATGTTGGTGCTAGTACTTCTGTTATGCCCAAAAGGATATATGATATGCTTAAATTGAAACCTTATGATTCTTGTTCTTTTGGTGTTCGTCTCGTTGATTCTTCCATAAAGAAACCTTTGGGGAGGATTGATGATGTTCTTATTGTTGTCAATGATAATTATGTGCCCGTTGATTTCACTATTATGGATATTGAATGTGATCCTTCATGTCCAATTATTTTGGGACGTCCCTTTTTGCGCACCGTTGGTGCTGTCATTGACACGAAAGAGGGTAATATTAAATTTCAGTTTCCTCTCAAGAAAGGGATGGAACACTTCCCTCGTAAGAAGGTCAAGTTACCTTTTGAGTCCGTTGTACGGGCTAGTTATTCTTTTACTCTTGATAAAACTTGATCTTTGCATTATGCCTAGCTTAAAGGCATAAAAGAAAGCGCTTTTGGGAGGCAGCCCACATGAATAAAAATTTTGCTTTCGTTGTGTCTTGATGTTGTTTACTGCTGTAGCATCATCATTGTATCTTTGCTTTTCATATTTGTGCCAAGTATAGCCTCTGATTGCTAGAAAGTTCAAAAGTTGTGAGGTGCTGTCCAGGAAACAGATTCTGTCCTTGGATAGAAAAATTCGTATAAAATCACCAGATCATCTTTTTGGTCTGAATTCTTTCGACAGCGTTCTCTATATAATTGTCTTTCGTGCGTCAGTTCTGAGTTTTTTGATTTGAGTTGCAGAAGTATCCCGAACAGGTCAATTACTGCCTGCTGTTCTGTTTTTCACAGATTCTGTCCTGTTTTGCCTTACCTTCACTTTGCAAATTAAGAACTTGCTTTTTCTTTGCAAAAACCTTTTGGCAATCTTGAGAAACAGTAGAAATTCAATAATATCCTTATTTCCAGCAAGGTATAATTATTTTATTAAGGGTACTAACCTCGCTAATCAGATTATGAATGAGTTATGTATGAAGGGAGTTTTCAAGTGTGCGAGGGAAGATGATAAAAAGATTCAGGAGTGTCAAGCGCTCAAGCTTGGGGATGCTGTTGGGGAACGTAGTATTTTAAAATTTTCCTACGATCACGCAAGATCTATCTACCAGATGCATAGCAATGAGAGGGGAGAGTGTGTCTACGTACCCTCGTAGACGGGGAGCGGAAGCGTCAAGTGACGCGGTTGATGTTGTCGAACTTCTTCGCGATCCAACCGATCAAGCACCGAACGTACGGCACCTCCGCGTTCAGCACACGTTCAGCTTGATGACGTCCCACGAGCTCTTGATCCAGTTGAGCTTCACGGGAGAGTTTCGTCAGCACGACGGTGTGGTGACGGATATGATGTGTTCACCGGCGCAGGGCTTCGCCTAAGCTCCGCGACGGTATGACCGAGGTGTGATTCTGTGGAGGGGGGCACCGCACACGGCTAAAACAATTCAAATTGTGTGTCTTTGGGTGCCCCCCTGCCCCCGTATATAAAGGAGCAGGGGAGGGAGGCCGGCCGGCCCTTCCTGGTGCGGCTAGGGAAGGAGTCCTACTAGGAATAGGATTGCAATCCTATTCCTAGTAGGATTCACCGAAAGGAAGAAGGGGGAAAGGAATAGGAGAGGTGGCGCCCCCCCCCAATCCTAGTCCAACTAGGAACCCTAGGTGGGGGCGCCGGCCAGCCCTATGGGCTGCCTCTCTCTTTCCCTTTAGGCCCACTATGGACCATCCCCTCTCGTAGGGGGTTCCGGTAACCCCCTCCGGCATTCCCGATAAATCCGAAACTTTTCCGGTATACTTCCGGTGTCCGAATATAGCCGTCCAATATATCAATCTTTATGTCTCGGACATTCCGAGACTCCTCGTCATGTCCGTGATCTCATCCGGGACTCCGAACTACCTTCGGTACATCAATACTCATAAACTCATAATACCGATCGTCATCAAACGTTAAGCGTGCGGACCCTTCGGGTTCGAGAACTATGTAGACATGACCGAGACTCATCTCCGGTCAATAACCAATAGCGGAACCTGGATGTTCATATTGGCTCCTACACATTCTACGAAGATCTTTTATCGGTCAGAACCGCATAACAACATACGTTGTTCCTTTTGTCAAAACGGTATGTTACTTGCCCGAGATTCGATCGTCGGTATCTCTATACCTAGTTCAATCTCGTTATCGGCAAGTCTCTTTACTCGTTCCGTAACACATCATCTCGTGACTAACTCATTAGTCTTTTGCTTGCAAGGCTTATTGTGATGTGTGTTACCGAGAGGGCCCAGAGATACCTCTCCGACACTCGGAGTGACAAATCCTAATCTTGATCTATGCCAACACCACGAATACTTTCGGAGACACCTGTAGAGCATCTTTATGATCACCCAGTTACGTTGTGACGTTTGATAGCACACAAGGTGTTCCTACGGTATTCGGGAGTTGCATAATCTCATAGTCATAGGAACATGTATAAGTCATGAAGAAAGCAATAGCAGTAAAACTAAACGATCATAGTGCTATGCTAACGGATGGGTCTTGTCCATCACATCATTCTCCTAATGATGTGATCCCGTTGATCAAATGACAACTCATGTCTATGGCTAGGAAACATAACCATCTTTGATCAATGAGCTAGTCTAGTAGAGGCATACTAGGGACATACTGCTTTGTCTATGTATCCACACATGTACTAAGTTTCCGGTTAATACAATTCTAGCATGAATAAAAGACATTTATCATGATATAAGGAAATACAAATAACATCTTTATTATTGCCTCTAGGGCATATTTCCTTCAGTCTCCCACTTGAACTAGAGTCAATAATCTAGATTACAAAGTGATGATCCTCACACCCATGGAGTCCTGGTGCTGATCATGTTTTGCCCGTGGAAGAGGCTTAGTCAACGGGTCTGCAACATTCAGATCCGTATGTATTTTGCAAATCTCTATGTCTCCCTCCTTGACTAGATCGCGGATGGAATTGAAGCGTCTTTTGATGTGCTTTGTTCTCTTGTGAAACCTGGATTCCTTCGCCAAGGCTATTGCTCCAGTGTTGTCACAAAAGATTTTCATTGGACCCGATGCACTAGGTATTACACCTTGATCGGATATGAACTCCTTCATCCAGACTCCTTCATTTGCTGCTTCCGAAGCAGCTATGTATTCCGCTTCACACGTAGATCCCGCCACGACGCTCTGCTTGGAACTGCACCAACTGACAGCTCCACCGTTCAATAAAAATACATATCCGGTTTGTGACTTAGAGTCATCCGGATCAGTGTCAAAGCTAGAATCGACGTAACCGTTTACGACGAGCTCTTTGTCACCTCCATACACGAGAAACATATACTTTGTCCTTTTCAGATACTTCAGGATGTTCTTGACCGCTGTCCAGTGATCCACTCCTGGATTACTTTGGTACCTCCCTGCTAGACTTATAGCAAGGCACACATCAGGTCTGGTACACAGCATTGCATACATGATAGATCCTATGGCTGAGGCATAGGGAATGACTTTCATTTTCTCTCTATCTTCTGCAGTGGTCGGGCATTGAGTCTTACTCAACTTCATACCTTGTAATACAGGCAAGAACCCTTTCTTTGACTGATCCATTTTGAACTTCTTCAAAATCTTATCAAGGTATGTGCTTTGTGAAAGTCCAATTAAGCGTCTTGATCTATCTCTATAGATCTTGATGCCTAATATATAAGCAGCTTCACCGAGGTCTTTCATTGAAAAACTCTTATTCAAGTATCCTTTTATGCTATCCAGAAATTCTATATCATTTCCAATCAACAATATGTCATCCACATATAATATTAGAAATGCTACAGAGCTCCCACTCACTTTCTTGTAAATATAGGCTTCTCCAAAAGTCTGTATAAAACCATATGCTTTGATCACCTCATCAAAGCGTATATTCCAACTCCGAGATGCTTGCACCAGTCCATAGATGGATCGCTGGAGTTTGCATACTTTGTTAGCACCTTTTGGATCGACAAAACCTTCTGGTTGCATCATATACAACTCTTCTTTGAGATATCCATTCAGGAATGCAGTTTTGACATCCATTTGCCAGATTTCATAATCATAAAATGCGGCAATTGCTAACATGATTCGGACAGACTTAAGCATCGCTACAGGTGAGAAAGTCTCATCGTAGTCAACTCCTCGAACTTGTCGAAACCCTTTCGCAACAAGTCGAGCTTTGTAAACAGTAACATTACCGTCTGCGTCGGTCTTCCTCTTGAAGATCCATTTATTTTCGATGGCCTGCCGATCATCGGGCAAGTCAACCAAAGTCCACACTTTGTTCTCATACATGGATCCCATCTCAGATTTCATGGCCTCAAGCCATTTTGCGGAATCTGGGCTCATCATCGCTTCCTCATAGTTCGTAGGTTCATCATGGTCTAGTAACATGATTTCCAGAACTGGGTTGCCGTACCACTCTGGTGCGGAACGTACTCTGGTTGATCTACGACGTTCAGCAGAAACTTGATCTGAAGTTTCATGATCATCATCATTAGCTTCCTCACTGATTGGTGTAGGAATCACTGGAACAATTTTCTGTGATGTACTACTTTCCAATCCGGGAGAAGGTACAATTACCTCGTCAAGTTCTACTTTCCTCCCACTCATTTCTTTCGAGAGAAACTCCTTCTCTAGAAAGGATCCATTCTTAACAACGAATATCTTGCCTTCGGATCTGTGATAGAAGGTGTACCCAACAGTCTCTTTTGGGTATCCTATGAAGACACATTTCTCCGACTTGGGTTCGAGCTTATCAGGTTGAAGCTTTTTCACATAACCATCGCAGCCCCAAACTTTAAGAAACGACAACTTTGGTTTCTTGCTAAACCATAGTTCATAAGGTGTCGTATCAACGGATTTAGATGGTGCCCTATTTAACGTGAATGCAGCTGTCTCTAAAGCATAACCCCAAAACGATAGTGGTAAATCGGTAAGAGACATCATAGATCGTACCATATCCAATAAAGTACGGTTACGATGTTCAGACACACCATTACGCTGTGGTGTTCCGGGTGGCGTGAGTTGTGAAACTATTCCACATTGTTTCAAATGAAGACCAAACTCGTAACTCAAATATTCTCCACCACGATCAGATCGTAGAAACTTTATTTTCTTGTTACGATGATTCTCTACTTCACTCTGAAATTCTTTGAAATTTTCAAATGTTTCAGACTTGTGCTTCATTAAGTAGATATACCCATATCTGCTCAAATCATCAGTGAAGGTCAGAAAATAACGATACCCGCCGCGAGCTTCAACACTCATTGGCCCACATACATCAGTATGTATGATTTCCAACAAATCTGTTGCTCGCTCCATAGTTCCGGAGAACGGAGTTTTAGTCATCTTGCCCATGAGGCATGGTTCGCAAGCACCAAGTGATTCATAATCAAGTGATTCCAAAAGTCCATCACTATGGAGTTTCTTCATGCGTTTTACACCAATATGACCTAACCGGCAGTGCCACAAATAAGTTGCACTATCATTATTAACCTTGTATCTTTTGGTTTCAATATTATGAATGTGTGTATCACTACAATCAAGATCCAATAAGAATAGACCACTCTTTGAGGGTGCATGACCATAAAAGATATTATTCATAAAAATAGAACAACCATTATTCTCTGATTTAAATGAATAACCGTCTCGCAACAAACAAGATCCAGATATAATGTTCATGCTCAACGCTGGCACCAAATAACAATTATTTAGGTCTAATACTAATCCCGAAGGTAGATGTAGAGGTAGCGTGCCGACGGCGATCACATCGACTTTGGAACCATTTCCCACGCGCATCGTCACCTCGTCCTTAGCCAATCTTCGTTTAATCCGTAGTCCCTGTTTCGAGTTACAAATATTAGCAACCGAACCGGTATCAAATACCCAGGTACTACTACGAGCATTAGTAAGGTACACATCAATAACATGTATATCACATATACCTTTGTTCACCTTGCCATCCTTCTTATCCGCCAAATACTTGGGGCAGTTCCGCTTCCAGTGTCCAGTCCCCTTGCAGTAGAAGCACTCAGTTTCAGGCTTGGCTCCAGACTTGGGTTTCTTCGTGGGAGTAGCAACTGTCTTGCTATTCTTCTTGAAGTTCCCCTTCTTTCCCTTGCCCTTTTTCTTGAAACTAGTGGTCTTGTTAATCATCAACACTTGATGCTCCTTCTTGATTTCTACCTCCGCAGCCTTGAGCATAGCGAAGAGCTCGGGAATTTGTCTTTTGCATCCCTTGCATATTATAGTTCATCACAAAGCCTTTATAGCTTGGTGGCAGTGATTGAAGAACTCTATCAATAACACTATCCTCGTCAACTTTGCAACCAAGTTGAGTCATATGATTGTAGTACCCAGACATTCTGAGCAAGTGTTCACTGATAGAACTATTCTCCTCCATCTTGCAGCTGTAGAACTTATTGGAAATCTCATATTTCTCAATTTGGGCATTTGCTTGAAATATTAACTTCAACTCCTGGAACATCTCATATGGTCCATGACGTTCAAAACGTCGTTGAAGTCCCGGTTCTAAGCCATAAAGCATGGCACACTGAACTATCGTGTAGTCATCAGACCGCGATTGCCAGACGTTCAAAGCGTCTACATTAGCGGGAGGGGGCTTGTCACCTAGCGGTGCTTCAAGGACATAATTCTTCTGTGCAGCAATGAGTATAATCCTCAAGTTACGGACCCAGTCCGTGTAATTGCTACCATCATCTTTCAACTTAGCTTTCTCTAGGAATGCATTAAAATTCAAAGGAACGGTAGCACGGGCCATTGATCTACAACAACATAGATATGCAAAAACTATCAGGACTAAGTTCATGATAAATTAAAGTTCAATTTAATCATATTAATTTAAAGAACTCCCACTTAGATAGACATCCCTCCGGTCATCTAAATGATCACGTGATCCAAATCAACTAAACCATGTCCGATCATCACGTGAGATGGAGTAGTTTCAATGGTAAACATCTTATGTTGATCATATCTACTATATGATTCACGCTCGACCTTTCGGTCTCCAGTGTTCCGAGGCCATATCTGCATATGCTAGGCTCGTCAAGTTTAACCCGAGTATTCTGCGTGTGCAAAACTGGCTTACACCCGTTGTATTTGAACGTAGAGCTTATCACACCCGATCATCACGTGGTGTCTCGGCACGACGAACTTTCGCAACGGTGCATACTCAGGGAGAACACTTATACTTTGAAATTTAGTAAGGGATCATCTTATAATGCTACCGTCGTTCTAAGCAGAATAAGAAGCATAATAAGATAAACATCACATGCAATCAAAAATATGTGACATGATATGGCCATCATCATCTTGTGCTTTTGATCTCCATCTCCAAAGCACCTTCATGATCACCTTCGTCACCGGCGCGACACCTTGATCTCCATCGTAGCATCGTTGTCGTCTCGCCAACTATTGCTTCTACGACTATCGCTACCGCTTAGTGATAAAGTAAAGCAATTACATGGCGATTGCATTTCATACAATAAAGCGACAACCATATGGCTCCTGCCAGTTGCCGATAACATTACAAAACATGATCATCTCATACAAAACCGTATAACTCATCATGTCTTGACCATATCACATCACAACATGCCCTGCAAAAACAAGTTAGACGTCCTCTACTTTGTTGTTGCAAGTTTTACGTGGCTGCTACGTGCTTAGCAAGAACCGTTCTTACCTACGCATACAAAACCACAACGATGTTTCGTCAAGTATGTGCTGTTTTAACCTTCACAAGGACCGGGCGTAGCCACACTTGATTCAGCTAAAGTGAGAGAGACAGACACCCGCCAGTCACCTTTAAGCAACGAGTGCTCGTAACGGTGAAACCAGTCTCGCGTAAGCGTACGCGTAATGTCGGTCCGGGCCGCTTCATCTCACAATACCGCCGAAGCAAAGTATGACATGCTGGTAAGCAGTATGACTAGTATCGCCCACAACTCATTGTGTTCTACTCGTGCATATCATCTACGCATAGACCTGGCTCTGATACCACTGTTGTGGAACGTAGTATTTTAAAATTTTCCTACGATCATGCAAGATCTATCTACCAGATGCATATCAACGAGAGGGAAGAGTGTGTCTACGTACCCTCGTAGACCGGAAGCGGAAGCGTCAAGTGACGCGGTTGATGTAGTAGAACTTCTTCGCGATTCAACCGATCAAGCACCTAACGTACGGCACCTCCGCGTTCAGCACACGTTCAGCTTGATGACGTCCCACGAGCTCTTGATCCAGTTGAGCTTCACGGGAGAGTTTCGTCAGCACGACGGCGTGGTGACGGATTTGATGTATCTACCGGCGCAGGGCTTCGCCTAAGCACTGTGACGGTATTACCGAGGTGTGTTTCTATGGAGGGGGGCACCGCACACGGCTGGAACAATTCAACTTGTGTGTCCTAGGGTGCCCCCCTGCCCCCGTATATAAAGGAGCAAGGGAGAGGCCGGCCCTAGAGGGGGCGTGCCAAGTGTGGGGAGTCCTACTAGGACTCCCAAGTCCTAGTAGGATTCCCCTTTCCTTTCCGGAGTAGGAGAGAAGGAAAGAGGTGGAGAGGGAGAAGGAAAAGGGGGCTGCACCCCTTGTCCAATTCGGACCAGAGCGGCTCCTTCCTTTTGGCCTTTCTCCTCTATTCCCGTATGGCCCAATAAGGCCCATATACTCCGAAAAATACCCGAATCACTCGGAACCTTTCCGATGTCCGAATATAGTCGTCCAATATATCGATCTTTACGTCTCGACCATTTCGAGACTCCTCGTCATGTCCCCGGTCTCATCCTGGACTCCGAACTCCTTCGGTACATCAAAACTCATAAACTCATAATACCGATCGTCATCAAACGTTAAGCGTGCGGACCCTACGGGTTCGAGAACTATGTAGACATGACCGAGACTCATCTCTGGTCAATAACCAATAGCGGAACCTGGATGCTCATATTGGCTCCTACATATTCTACGAAGATCTTTATCGGTCAAACCGCATAACAACATACGTTGTTCCTTTTGTCATCGGTATGTTACTTGCCCGAGATTCGATCGTCGATATCTCTATACCTAGTTCAATCTCGTTACCGGCAAGTCTCTTTACTCGTTTCGTAACACATCATCTCGTGACTAACTCATTAGTCTTTTGCTTGAAAGGCTTATTATGATGTGTGTTACCGAGAGGGCCCAGAGATACCTCTCCGACACTCGCAGTGACAAATCCTAATCTTGATCTATGCCAATACCACGAATACTTTCGGAGACACCTGTAGAGCATCTTTATGATCACCCAGTTACATTGTGACGTTTGATAGCACACAAGGTGATCCTACGGTATTCGGGAGTTGCATAATCTCATAGTCATAGGAACATGTATAAGTCATGAAGAAAGCAATAGCAGTAAAAGTAAACGATCATAGTGCTATGCTAACGGATGGGTCTTGTCCATCACATTATTATCCTAATGATGTGATCCCGTTGATCAAATGACAACTCATGTCTATGGTTAGGAAACATAACCATCTTTGATCAATGAGCTAGTCTAGTAGAGGCATACTAGGGACACTCTGTTTTGTCTATGTATTCACACATGTACTAAGTTTCCAGTTAATACAATTCTAGCATGAATAATAAATATTTATCATGATATAAGGAAATATAAATAACAACTTTATTATTGCCTCTAGGGCATATTTCCTTCAGCCTCCATCTCCGGCATAGCGACCGATTCGTGCTCCCCCTTCTGCGAGGCCACCTGATCCACACGGACAAGTAAGGGCGCACGCGACGCAAGGACCAGTTGTCCATGGTGGACACCACTACTAAGGACACCACCACGCTGCGCAGGGTCACCGGCATGCAGGGCTTCCCCCTCGCGTCGAGCAACGGTTTCGTTCTCACTCGCGTGGCCCGAAAGCTTTGCGTGTGGGACCCGGCCACCAGCCGCAGCCAGACCTTGCCATCTGCACCGACTTTCCCTATGGATGTGGTGGCTACACAACAAGACGACGATACGACAAATTATGTCTTGCCCGTGGGTGACGATGATGACGAGGGTGCGACCGTCGTCGGCCGGCAATTCCATGTGGTCATGGCATACCTGGAGCTGTCACAACACTGCCGCAATGTGCATTTCCAGACCTTCTCATCGGAGCATGGCATGTGGGGCCGCTACAACAAGATCCGGGTTCATAAACTGCAAGGCAGCAAGTTGCAAAGGCCACTCGCCAGGGCCCTAGTTGTGGGCGACGATGCACACTGGTTGTGCTTGACCAACAAAGGGGACTACGTCCTCAAGCTCCAGGTTAGATTGGTGGAGCAAGTCACGGTCACGATGCTCCCAGAGAGTTTCCCCCGTGGTTGGTGGGACCACCAACTCCTGGCGACATCGTTGGCAGGTGGGTCCCCGATTGTGCTCGTCACGGATGGCGACAAGATATCTGCGTGGGTGCAATCAAAGCAAACGGGAAAGTGGCAGCGATGATCACAGGTGGTGATCGAGATAGAGACAATCTTGCGGTTTCTAGATGAGGCAGGCGCAAGCAGGCCGCCGCCGAGCCGGTGGGAAGTCAAGCATGATATGGAACTACTATGGTTCGCCGAGAGGAGTGGCACTGTGCTCATTAAGGTGCTCATCAACATGTCAATTGTCGGATATTTCTGGCTCAACCTGCAATCCATGAAGATCGTGAGATGGTTCTCAGATCGTGGGGTCGAGTACGCGACCGAGAATATGCCCTATGAGATGAATTTGGCGGCTTGGGTTCCGACATTCAGTAGCACTTTGTGATTCATCCGTTTTAGTTTCTATTTTCAACTTAATGAACTGCATACTTCGATGTTATGAAAGCATTTGTGCACAACTTTATTGAGAAAAATAGTTTAGTTTTCATAGTTTCATTGCCGAGTTATCTTAGCATTACGTCCAAATACTCCAATTGGGTTCTCACTATTTCTTAAGGTCCAAATAGGCAATAAAAATGAGGCACTCAGAGTGTAGCATATCGTTTATGATATATTCCGGCATTAATCGAAACAGGATGGTAGAGGGCCAAGGTACCCATTGCCAAGCGAGTCTAGCCACAAGCCCTCAATACGATAAGAGTAAGTGTGTTAAACATTTTCTAGTTCATTAGAGTGAGCCATTTGTTGTGTGCATCAAGCGATAGGAAAACATGGATCTTAGGGAGGACAGTAATAGACCAAAAAGCTATGCCCTGGTGGGGTTTAACAACCCTGAAATTGACCCTCTCGTAGAAAGATTTTGCTGGTACACTCACCAGGATACTCATAGACTCAAATAGATTGTCAACCTCTACAGAGAAATGTTGCTAATGAGGAAATAATTTGGGAACACCAACAGTAATTCCAAATGCACAGCCATTATATGACGGGCTGGGCCTTAGAGGTCAAGTACTTAACTTCAGGTTTCTACGGGATTAGATTTGGTGTAGATGCCCTAGTGTTAAACATGGTTCATGTCGGAATAATGAGACTGAGATATCATCCATGATATCAAAGGAGAAAGTAGGTAGGTATTTAGCAGCGAGGATTTCCTCCAAAAACATTGAAGAACCAAAGGGAACCACAAACCATGTGACACTCACATGGAATTGAACCTCAGATAGCTACAAGACTGTATAACACTCAATTTCGTCGGAAGGATATATTCCATTGCTGCAACATGCTAGCAGCAGCTAGAGTGTCGAAGTTAAAAGTTGAAGGCAAAACCAAATATATCTGATGGATGACAAATATGAATTGCATCACTTGCCAAACATGACATTCAGGTATTGTTAGACTCAAAGTTGATGCAACATTCGACGGATATCAAGTCACGTGGCAAATGTTGTCATTATCAAAGAGCAGGGACAAGGGTGTCTCCATGGATGCTCGCAACAATCAATATAACCATAGGTTTATAGGTTAAGCAACCCTATCAATCTGATTGCTGGCGTGGGTATGGCAGGCGGCCTCGCGAGCGGCGGGTGAGCGCACGGCGGTGCTGCTCGGATCTCCCTCCTCCGACCTCCCCTTGGGCAGCCACGACCAGATCCAGGATCCCCTCAGCGTCCTCTCTCGCCGGCTTTTCTTTTCCCGCGGCAGCTCCTTCCGTTGTGGCTCCTCGGCCACGCCCGATGCCGGATTCTGAGGCGGCGGGGGCGGTCACCCCAGCCTCGTCCGCCTCACATGCTTCGACTTCCGCGTCACCGACGGCGGCGGCTGCTGCTCCGACTGCGTCGGGCGCGGCGACCTTCCCGGCCTCGACGACCACCACTCTGGCTCCTCGCCCAGCTTCCGCGTCGTCGGCAGCAGATGCTTCAGCCGTGCTCGGCGCTCTGGCTCCTCCTGACGGTGCCATCAGCGCCGTTGTGCCTGCCCTGCAGCCTGTGTCATGGGCTTCCCTCGCCACCGACGATGACGACATCGTTGATGATGACGAGCTAGCTTCGCTATCACCTTTTGCTGCCAGATGCTCTAGCGGGGTGAGTGATTCGGCTGCTGTTGCTTCTGAGACGACATTGGAACAACTATGGGTGAAGGTAGGGGGCCGTCAGTGTCAGCGTCCGCGGCAGGACTTGCATCAGAGCCGCCACGCAGGAAGGAGACTGCCAGCTCCCTCGCCTTCAAGAGAAGAACCTACGGCCTCTATTTTCGCTGCTTGGCGCCGGAGCATTTCGTCGCTGATTGTCGCGGTTCTGTCAGATGCCTGTCATGTGCCCTCCCAGGCCATCGTGAACGTGGTTGTCCCTTGCGCCAGCCAATGGGGGAAGGTCCTCGCCTCCGTCCTCACTCGCCTACGGCTTCACCGTGTCATTCGAGGGACCTGCCGGACAGCCATGCTCCTTGCCACTTCAGCAGTTCGACTCGACGCACCTGGGCCTCGGTTGTTGCCCCTCCGGCTGCAGCGGATCCCAACGAGTCTATTGTTGCTGATTTGAGATTGCTCGAGCCTCTCCTTGCTACTCAGATGGAAGTGTTGCGCTCCGAGATGTAGGCCTTGACCGTGTCACGTTTGGAGGAGGTGGTCCGACCCCTTCATGACATGATGACTGCTTTGGAGGGGTGGACGACTCTACTCCGGGGATACTTGGAGTGGATGGAGGTTGTTGCTGGCTAGCTGGGCTACTCGCCAGCCTCGCCACAGTCGTCTGAGATGCATGCTACAGGTTCTGCTGGGAATGTTGATGGTGCAGAGGATTTCATCGAGAGTGATGTGGCTCGTTACTCGTCTAAGGTCCTAGCTTCTGTTGCGCACCTTAGGGATGTGACCTCTGTTCTGGTCTCGTCTCTGCCCATGGAGGAGCAAGCTAAGTCCGGTGGGACTGTGGCATGCGTGGAGGCTGCTCTTAGCAGGCTCCCGACTGTGCCTCTTATGTCCTCGTTGCTCGAGCTCCAGGTTGGTTCTACGGATGTGCATGAAGCATGCTTGTATGGATGTTTCTCCCCTCGTGCCGCTCTCTCTACGTCGCCGCTAGCTGTCATGCCAAGTGACTCTGGGAGTGAGGTCGTCATCGAGGGCGTGACTCTGGTGCTACAATGTATGCCTGAGTTGCAGGTGTTAAGTGTGGAACCATCTTCGCCTATATCGATGGTGATCTCAAAGGTGGGCTCACTTGAGGCGACGGTTGCCTCGACGCCCTCTCCTCCTCCGTTGGAGCCTAGTCAACCGAAGTATGCTTATGTGGAGGGGGATGGTCCAGTCACGGCTAGCACACGATCGCTTGAACCCTTTGGAGGTGTGGTTCCTATGGCTGATAAAATTGTTGTGGCTGGAGTGTTGGTTCCTAATCCCGGTGTCCTTTTAGCCACCAAGATTTGTGAATTCCTCGTCAACCTGGACTCTGAAAATTCTGGAAAGACGATCGGATGCCTCTTGGAGGAAAAAGCTTTGAGGGAAAAGCACAAGAAGGGTGGCGCTAACTCTAGATCTGGCATCCTCAAAGGGAAATCTTGCAGGAGCAAAAGCAAGAATGATAGCGCTAGAGGCGAGGCACAAATGGTTCCATGATAGATGGCTCTCGGCTGTCTGAGTTGGAGATGTGTGCTCGGTCATGGGTGTGGTTTTCGCCGATGTGTTTTCCTCAAGTTGCATTGTGTCGATTAGTTTTCTTTTAGAGTACACGGACCCATATGTTTCGGGTTGCAGTAGTAGTGTGTTGGGTGCTTCGGTCCCGTGGCTCCTTGATTTGGGAGTAGTTCACATGTGAATGGGTCGTGCTTTTGAGCATGGTTGTGATGGTTTTCGCCCGGTTTTCCACAAATTAACTGAGCAACTCTCTTCTTCTTAATTAATGGATGAGGCAAAACTTTTGCCTCCGTTTCAAAAAAAAAAGGTTTATAGGTTTAGGGTCTCGTCTTCGTCTAGTAGCAGCAGTTTGGTGGGGCTGGTCCTTCGTCGAATAAGGTGGACTCGGTTTCTCCCTCACCACGGCGGCGTCCGTCCTGGCGACACCGTTGAGCCGATGGCCTCGTCTGCTCGCCATTCCTTCGCAGCGGTGGGCTCTTTGTTTGGTGCTGGAACAAGGTTGGTGGTCCGGCGGTGGGAAATTTGGTATTCTTCCCCGGAAATAGTCGCGGGGTTCGCTGGATTTGGATCTAGGTCAGCGTGGGGAATGTCCTTGGCCGACTCGACACATCATCAAGTGCCTGTTCTTCGGTTTACAATGCCTTGATGGCTATGGCGTTGGCCTGGATTTCGGCTTGTTGATTCTCCGTCGCTTTCTCTGGTGTGCTTCTCGGTGGCGCCGGCGAACGACGACGGTTTGAGATCGGTTTGTCTGCAGGGACCCCAAAAGACTTACTTGTAAAATTCTTATATTTGAGGTTCTTTTTGCAAAGTTTCCTGGACACCTGTCAGTCCTGGTTTTTCTGTACGTTCCACATGATGTACTCTTTTTATTTGATATAATATAATGTGTGGTTCTCTAAAAAAACAATCAATTTGACCGTGTTGTTGATGCCGGATCAGACGAGACATATGTTCCTTGCTGCTACCACTGGATCTTTCAGTTGAGATACATTAGAATCATTTAGAAATTTGGAATAGAATATCAGATGTCTGGGAAGACTGTACTGTATGATACTCATTTCGTCGGAAGCATATATTCCACCACCGCGGCTTGCTGGCAAGAGTGCGCAAGTTACTTTAGCTGCACAATTAATCTAATTTCGTTGATGACTACAAGGCTTTGATCAAATGAAGAAGGTAGCAACTTCCAGCTATATTGCTAGATAGCCATACTAATACTTGTGACTGCCTCCTGATTCCCTGATTCCCTGGTTTACAATCGATCTACATATGCAAAAAAACAAAACCATTGGTAACTCCGAGTCTACAAACATACATGTTTTAATTTCCCAAACAAACACACACAAATAAAATAAGATGCTGTAAAAACCAAGAATATCATACATGGGAGCACCTGATTCCCTGTTACATAACGACCTGATCAATCCAGTATAAGATTTCAACTTTGGCTCACTGAACACACAGCAGAAATCAACACATGTAATATTTATATAGAGATGAAATTGCAAAGTTGTACTGGCAGTCTCATACAGAAGGAAAGCGTACAGTTAAGCCTGGCTAGTTCATAATGTGCGCTCATGATATAGCATGAGAAAATAGAGATGCGGTTATATATTCTCATCTGGTCAATTAATTTCAGCCAAAGTGAAAACAAGAGACACAATAATGGTACATGCCACAGCAGATCACTTGCCAAGCAAAAGGATGTGTCTCTCCATTACAGTAGAATCTGTAGGTCATCTTATTCTTCATTTCTATCTCTACATAAAAAAAAATCTCATTCTTAATTGTCTGATTTAGCTGCACACAATTCCATTGAGAGGACCAAAAAGCTCTGATTAAATGAACAGTGTACCATATGGCCTGAAGTTTTTGGAGGATGCTCCTGGTTCTTTTTTGTTTCAGAGAATACATATATGAACATTCAAAAAGAGATTAATAATCGCTTCAAAGGAAAAAATAATTGATCTAATTACATTACACACCATTCTAACTAATACACTACGAGATAAACCTCGGGATGCATGGCATTTTTGTACCACAATTTATGTAACAAAGGAGATACCAAGGAATAGCTCAGTTAACTTTCCCATCTTTTGGGTATTTCTTCCCTGCTGCGGCACTTCGGAACTCTCTCCTTTTAGCCTGGATCTGACGAACAGATTCGGCAACCAAGACACTAAAATCCGGGGAGATCTGGCCAGTGGATGGTGGATTAAAGCCAACTTTCTTGTAAGCCTGTGATATGTTCTTCTGTGATTTTTGCAAGTGAAAGTTGCAGAGGGAGGGAACTGATGCTTTCAGGATGGGCGTGTTGTGAGTACTCTTCCCAGTCTGCGCACCACCACTCTTGATCATGATGTGGCCGCAGCCCTTGTAGAGTACCTGATTGGGATCGGAGAGGATGTGGTAGTGGCAGTACTTGGCCATTGCCATCGCCCGCACCTTGCACCCCGTCACCCCGCACTTCTTCCTCCTCGGCGCCGCCGCCGGCCCAGGCTTCGCCTCCGAAAGCGGTTGCTCGGCCTCGAGCGGGCTGCAGCCGAGCTCCCAGACGTACTGCCGGTGCCGGGCGCGCACCTCCTCTGCCATGGCCCAGTACAGCCGGCGGTACGCGGCAAGGAGCCGAGCGGCACGGCGCCGCCTCCGGCGCAGCACATCCTCCCGCGTGAGCGCCTCCGCCGTGGCCTCCATCTCCGGCGAGGGCGGTCCGCTGGGGGAGCTAGGGTTTCGGGTCATCACCGCTGCAGCCTTCACCTTGGGTACCGGCGCCGGCGCCGGCGCCTCCAGGTTCGTCGTGGCAGTTTGCTGGTAGGAGGAGGTCATGGCGAGATTGTCGCCGGATCTGGGGCAGCGGACGGTGGATGTCTCGGGCCCAAAGGATACCACGCACGAGTGGAAAGTGGAAACAGAAAACCAAACCAGCCCACGTCGGTTAATTGTGATTTCGGCTTAGGGCATGTACAATGGTTGCTAAGATAGTCTTATCTTAAGTTTTGCATGTAAATTAGAGATGACAAAAAAACAAGTCTACAATGGGTCATCTCTTAGCCTTATCTTCAATAATTAGTTATTCCTAAAAACATGGTGAGACAAATTGTGCTAAGCTATCATCTCTTGTCTTTGCTTAAATAAGCTAAGACAAGCCTTCTCTTATGATTTCTCTCTCCTCCACCTCATCATTTATCTTACGTGGCATCCTTAAGCTAGAACCATTGTACATGCCCTTAGGCTCGACCTCCGGTTGCTCATCCCCAACTCGTCTTGCACCCACCGTTGTGTTAAAAAAAATTGCAAGGGAAAGAGGAGTTTTATTTCCAAAATACTCCCTCTGTTCCGAAATAATTGTCGTCGGAGAAAACTAGTAGAAGTTTTGGCACGCTACGATTTTTCCGCGTTTTCCACTTTTACCCTCGTGTCGGCACTCACTCGTCCCTCACTCGCTGCTCTCTCTTCTCCCCGTCGCATCTCTCTTCTCGCCCACCTCGCCGGCAACCACCTCGCACACCTCGCAGGCCACCACCTCGCCCACCTCGCCGTCCACCATCTCTCCCCGTCGCCGCCATCTTTCTCCCGCCTCCACTCGCACCCGACTCCACTCACAGTCTCACACCCCACATCCGAGGTCAAAGCCTGGATTTTTGCTCCGGCGCCGAGTTTCTGGGCTACGAAGCCTGGAGTACGTTTGATTACTTGTGCTGAATTGTCATCATTTTTGCATACAAACCACACTTATCTGAAGGCATGGAGTAGTTTTGTGTTGGCATTGAATCATGTTGCTCTGAATTTGAGGCACATGCAGACCACATTTATCTGTCCTCACTGCATTTCTCGTGAGCCTTATCAGGTGTCCACACTTATCAGCTGGAGTATTTGTCAAAATTACATCTCCCTATTCTGCATCATGTACACTTTTCAGTTAATTTAATTATCAGGTGTCCATGGGGTATGCATGCATGGATGTAGCCTACCCCCTTAGTTGTAATGCACACTTTTAAGTTAATTTAAATTAACTGAAATCTTTTTCTGTTCATTGAACTAACTGAAATCTTTATTGGTAATTGAACTGACTGAAACCTTCGCCTCCGAAAGCGACTGCTCGGCCTCGAGAGGGCTGCAGCCGAGCTCCCAGACGTACTGGCGGTGCCGGGCGCGCACCTCCTCTGCCATGGCCCAGTACAGCCGGCGGTACACGGCAAGGAGCCGAGCGGCGCGTCGGCGCCTCCGGCGCAGCACCTCCTCCCGCGTGGATGCAGATTTTTAGAGCAGCTGCACCCAGACCCGTCTATCCTGGCTCTCCAATATCGCTTCAAGATCCGTGCGACACAACTAACTTTCTACATGAAATTTTCTCTTTTTTGTTTCTTCACATAGAATATGTCTTGAAGTTCAAACTTTTGCATCGCGGCAAAAGCTTTCTATCTGGAATCTAGGAAAAAAATTCAGAATTTTTTGTCAAACATATATATACAAAAAATGATTTTTTTAATCTAAAAAATCATTTTTTTGTATACTATATATATTTGACAAAAAATTCTGAAAAGATTTTTCCTAGATTCTAGATAGAAAGCTTTACTGTTCGGCAAAGGTTTGAACTTCAAGACATGTTATATGTGAGAGGAACAAAAAAGAGAAATGTATTTTGTACGGATCGCGATGCGTGGATGGATGGCTAGGATAGAAGGGCCTGGGTGCAGCTGCTCTAAAATATGTTTTCGCCTCC
>LR738712.1:891247693-891267205 GCA_902687465.1 Secale cereale | reverse complement strand
TTCTTCAACCAAGGACTATCTCACTTTAGTCGCAAAAAAACGACTATCTCACTTACAGTGCACCCAACCACGTAGTGTCAACTGCATTGTACGAATCCCACAATCTTCTCTGGAGTATAATTAAGGCGGACGCTACGAATCATCCGGCTGATCCCCGCGTGGGATCCCCGCGTGGGATCAGCCGGGTCGTTAGCCACTCGATGGTCCAGCCAGCTCGTCTTCTAAGCCGTTCGATCCAACCCAAGTCAGCCCGTTCAATTTTATTTTTTTCATGGGTGGTCACGGGCGCTGCTTTCACACGCTCCATTCCCATGCCACTGGTTTAACTACTTGTACCACCTGCATCGACTCTACGGCTGTTTTTTGCCACAGCGCATGCATGACCCAACGGGATGCTTCTAGGACAGGTCAATAGCAAAGTTATACTCATGCAGCGATTCATCCATTGCCTAAAAAAATGCAAGTCAGCCATGCTCATGCAGCGGCACGAGGTGCTTCAAAGGCTAGCGGCAGTGTGGCTGCTCCAGACAAGGGTGGACGTGCTGCAAGATGAGACGACAATGTCATGGAGGGATGTTCCGACTGTTGCGTGCGTAGTGTGGGGGTGCGAGCAATGTTGCATTGTTGTACCGTGGTCTATGCAATGGCAGCTCGACTCCTTCTATGGCAGCGGTGATGCTACGAGGCGTGTTGTGACGAAAGCCCGGCTGCTTCAACAATGTTGCAACGACATGCTTCGACGACCGTGGTGATGGCGCGGCGACATGCCTCGGCGGCTGAGGCAATGCTTCGACGGCAGGCCATCTACTTCGATGATCTTGCGACGACATCCTTTGACGACCACGGTGTGCTTTGATGGTTGTAGCGATGCCAAGATAACAAGTTGTTTGTTTCAATGATGTTGCAATGGCGCGGTGAGTGCTTCGACACCCGCGACGATGCTACGAGCCTACGATGACAACCCAACAGCTTCGATGATGTTGTGGCGGTGTGCTTCGACGGTCATGGCGAGGGCTTCGACAACCACAATGATGCTAAGACGGCAACCCGGCCGCATCGATGATGTTGCGACGGCATTGTTCGGCAGCTGTGACGATGTTGTGATGGGTCACGACCGCAACGTGCTTCGGCGGTCGCGGCAGGTGCTTCGACAACCACGACGATGCTAAAGATGGCAACCCGGTTGCTTCGAAGATATTGCGACAACATGCTTCGGTACTTGCGACGAATCATGATGACGGCATGCTTCGATGGTCGTGGCAGGTGCTTCGACAACCACAACGATACTATGGCGCCAACGTGGCTGGTTTGATGATGTTGCGATGGCATGCTTCAACAACCGCGGTGATGTTGCGACAAATCGCGACGGCGGTGTGCTTTGAATGGTCGTGGTGATGCTGCGATAACGTGCTTTGGTGACGGTGGTGATGCTCCGACGAAGACCCGGTTGCTTCGGCGATGCTGTGATGATGTGCTTCCTGGTCGTGGCAATATTGGGATGATGGCACAACTGTTTCAACGATGCTACGACGGCAGCTCGGCTGATCCGATGTTGCTACAATGATATATATGCTTCGACGACCACAACGGCGGAGTCATCAAGAACGCTAATCAAGGTCAAGAATATGACGGAATCCTTGTTTAATGACTCCTGAGATTATATGTAGCATCACCTAAACATGTATAGGTACGTGACCAAGCACTATGTGAAGTGAACGTAAAAAGAACGAACTGTTAAATGTCACGGACCACTCAGCTTTAGCCTTTAGGTGTCACGATAGCTAGCAGCTGAATCAATATAAGCAGACACTATTAGGAATGACCAGCGTGCTCGCTAGCTAGCGGCTGATCGCGCGCGCGCGCGATCGCACGGCGCCGGAGGCGGCTGACAAAGCCAAGAATCATCCGACTGATTTTTAACATTTTCCTATAATTAATTATGCGATGTCTGTTGGACTGATTGGAAGATGATGAAGTACGTTGCATATACTAACAGCTCCCAAGAGATTTTTAAGGGCCTCATCTCAATTTGCAATCTTTTCCTTGCATATATATATATGCATAAAGAAATAAAGAAGATAAGCTTGCATTGCGTTAGTTGCGATCGTGAACAACCACAATCTTTTCATTCCCTCAACTGAATAACTAGCGTCAAAGTATATCGCTCGACGCATGCTGCACATCCACGGACCACAGCCCCAATGGCACCACGAAAACGCCAACTTAAGAACAACCCTCGCGCGCTGCCGGCGTCGCGGACGCTACCGGCGGACCTCCTGCTGGCGATCGCCGCGCGCTCCGACGCCAGAACCATTGTACGCTGCGCCGCCACGAGCAAGTCCCTCCGCCGCGAAATCGCCGACCCTTCCTTCATCCGACAAACTGCCACGGGCGTCGTGCCGACGCGGATCCTCCTCGCCTACAGCCGTCGGCACAGGCGTCGGAACCACCGCCGGAAGCCTTTGGTCACTCTGGTCCACCCAGCTACGCCGGCCGCTTTGGGCTTCGCCGACAAGCACCTGGCACCCTTCGTCGCACGCAGCGCCGCCAACGACCTCCTTGGACGGTACAACCCCGTGACGTCGCGCGGCGGCCTCATCGTCCTCGTCCGGCGCCACTATGTCTACGAGCACAGAAACTCTGATCTGTGCGTGTACGACCCCATGACCGGTGACTGCGTCTTCCTCTCCAAACCGCCGGGCATCTCCTTTGACAGGTCTTGTATTGGATACTGGTGTCACCCGTGCGTTCTACTCACTACTGCAGATGGCATAAGCGGCTCCTCCTTCCTGCTATTCTTCGCCCACCGGGCCTGGTGCCACTACAAGGGCACAAACTCCATGAGAATCCAGACGGCCGCACTCTCCAACAACGGCAATGTCAGCTGGAGTCCTGTCACTGAACACTTTGGCGCCCCGTTAGGGAATCACCATGATGAGCACGATGACGCCGTTGTACTCCCTGGCGGCGTCATCCACTGGCTCCAACATGGCCGCCAGATCCTCACGTATGGCGTCTCGACGGGGAAGCTCGGCACGGTGGAGCTCCCGGTCATGCCCACCAAAAATAATCCAGCCCAGCGCCACCTGAGGGTGTCACAAGACCGGAGGCTACGGTTCCTTGTGGCCAACGTGTTCATGATTACCATGTGGATACAACTCCTTGGTGGCCATGGTTGGGAGCGGGAGGCCGTGATCGACATGGAGGAGAAGCTGCGGTTGTTTGAACCCAACGTCCCTCTTGGCAGTATGGCGATGCAGTTCAAGCATTCAGGGGAGAGGAACGGCGCGGTCATGTTGCAGATACATGGCCAACGATGTGTGCTCATTGTCCTTGACTTGGAGACCAAGGAAATACGTAGGCAACACCTGAACCCGTCCATGCTATTTGAGGTTGACTTGTCTGAGAGGTTACAGGGCATGAAAATCTTTTCCTAGGCAGAACTATTAGGGCAGGAGAACATGCAAATGCATTGAAAAGGATGGATCATTTTGGGTGGAACATGGCTAGCTATCGAATATTATTTAAAATGTTAATTTTTGCATCATGTATTTGGTATTATGTGGTCTCATCAATTAAATTTGTACTGGCTACTGAGCCATCATATTGTTTGCGTTGCATAAAATTTGCGAAGTAAGTTATTTAATATCTTTTGTTTTTCTTCTATATCTTGCTGGATGAACTGAAGAAAATAATCCATCGATCTTATCAAGTACTTCTAGCAAAAATAATTCTAGTCTTGAATCACCCAGAAATTGCCTTATGGAACCAGGAAGTGACCATTATTGGTAGGTTATTTCTTAATAATGCAATCGTCATTTGTTAATATAAGGGGATTATTCTCTACCCATGCTGTATAATGAAATTAATGCTATGTACCTCTAACTATTTTTTGACGACGATGCCAAATAGTTAGCCACAGTGATGGCTAGTCTAGATTCTTGGAATCTTCAGGAAAATTGTCTAACTGAGGTCAATAGCATTAATTTCCTTTTCTTTTGACTTTCCAATTTCTGAATTCAGTACTTGAGGGATAAGTAGGATATTGACATTCTAGTATGCAGAAGTTAATCCTTTAAAATGACCATGTGTTCACTTAGAGGTACTCCTATAATTCTGAGTGGTTTATAGATACTAAGTAAGAAACACAAAAGCAATATGTACCATAAAACATAAGATTGAAAATATCCCGTCTTTATTTTGTTTCCATGGAAAGTGGGCTATTTATGGACGAAATCAAGCCAATACATGAAAATGAGTACAGAGGAGAAAACGAAACCAAGTGAGAAGCACACCAAGAAGACCAGAGCAAAAGACGGCGGTCCATACGACCGGACACGCTCGTATGCACGGCATATTGATGCCAGAGGCGTCTCCTTGTCCAACCCAACAAATACCTTGAAGGTGCCAATGCCAGAAACGTCACAGTACATCATTGAAACCTCCATCTTCGTCATCATCTGCAACACTAGCCGCCGCCATTTCCCATCTCTATCAACATAGCCGCCACCATCTCCACCACCGTAGCACTCAGCTAACTAGCCATACTTTGTAATCGTGTATCACATGCGACCACTATTGTAAGACATATTATCAATCAATCAATCTTCATGATGTGTTGTTCAATGGTTTCTAATTGTGATATGATCTACATGTAAGAGTAATTCGGTAAGACCATGGGTTGACGCATAGACCTAGACCCTGATGTATTTGTTGGCGGGATTGATGGAAGTACTCTGAATTAACATCCCACTTGTGTAACATAAAATTGCTTCGATAATTGTCTGTTGTCTCATCTGTGTTCTTCGTCCCTGCAGGTACCCATGATCATGGAGAATACGCCACAAAGAGGTTAAAGGTAGGGACACCATGCAGTGTTGTTTTGAACACTAGTGACAAAAAGTTTTAATAAGGTTAACACGGATCCAATCCTTGGGTAAACAAGAGGTGTAGTAATTAAACGCCCAATGTTCTTGTCTGATTTCTATCTTAATTACAGCAACCCCGCCGACCGACAGGGCCTTTCGGTTCGACCACTGACTCTTGGTGTAGGGTGTTTGGCAGTCAAGACACATATCGCACTTCGTTACTGCAAGCACATCTCGATGGATGTCTTTCAGAGCGCAAATTAATATCATGATGATCACGTTTGCAAATATATGGTTGTAATAATAAGTCCTCATAATGATGCCTATTTTTATTATAAGTGTTTTTTTAGTGTCAACTTGATTCTGATTTAGTCAAAAGCTGAAATTAATACTCATGCAAAATCTTGGTACGATAACTCAGGGTCACCTCTGGAGGATAAAGGTGAGAATCCTTCCAGCTCCTTTACTAGATCACAAAAGAGACTAATCACCGGAGCACCACATGTACAAGCAGCTAGCAACAAGCGTATGTGTGTGGGGGTCGGGGGTCAATTTCATGCCAAGCGGCGATGAAGACCGAAGAGCCAACAAAGGTAGTAGAGGCAACCGAGGTAACATCATCGACGAAGGCAGCATCTTCGACGAGGGTGACTCCGACTCCACCATCGTCGACCGTCGATGCCAAATAATTAGCCACATGTGCCGGCAACTAGGCAACTTCGACTACGTTGATGAGCATTGCAGGAAAAAAGCGTTGGGCTTGCGCCGAGCCAGTGCCAGAGCCGACCACACGTCTTGTGTGACCGTCACCGCAAGGGCCCCTCCTCAGCTGCTCCGACTACAAGAATTCAAAGAGAGGCACGATGACCCATCAGCAAGCCAACTCCACTCGAAGCCGCCATCGTTGCTAGACAAGAAGCCACACAAACATCCACATCGCCAGACGGACACCAGGCAACCGCAATGTCTGAAGCGTCCAACCCATGAAGATTGCAATCAGGATCCAAGCATGCAATCGGGATTACGCCAATTTAGTGGAATGGGAAATGGAAGAGGAGAGAGTGTTATGAAGCAGCCATGCCGTGCCGTCTGATCCTCTAGATGTGTATAATCTCGTGCGCCTTGGTAGAAGTAGGGGTGCACAGTTGGGCTTCTCGTCACTTGGTCCAGGCCGGCCAAAGGACTCGTGGGTTGGGATTCTTCGGACGCTAGGATGCTGGGACGCTGTGCGGCTTGCGAGCTAGGCAACCCGCTGGCAGCTGGAGCCGGTTAGGGTCGCTGACACACTCCACTTTCTCCTTGCAAGCAACAAGCTAGACTGCCATTTTTCTTGCTAGCTGTTGTAACTAAGCACTCAATGCTACTTTGCTAGACTCATCATTAATATCACAGGTAAAGACTAGCACACCAAATATTCCCGATAGCAACAAAAAAATTGTCTTTTTATTATTCTTTGCATTAACAAAGTTCAAATTGGCTTTCACAATGAGTTTAATTGACACTACTAAAATGTACAGAGTTATTTTATACTCTTCATTAACAAAGTATGCATGGAAAGGAATATAAAATACTACTACATATAGTCAGGGCCGTCTCCAGGAATTTGAGGCCCCGGCACGAAATATAAAATGTGGCCCTAAAATTATAAAATCGTACAACTAGAGAACTATCCCTAGAAAATACATCATAACAACCCAAGAAATACATCATGCGAAAGCATATAAAAATTTGCTCGATTGCACAGTGTATGTAGAACTGAAACTCAACGCTCAATGATCGAACAAAGTAGCTAGAATATGATAAATATGCAAACAGTAATACAGAGATAAAAAATAGTACCCAATCAGTAGTTAGCTCCATCTATGCCTGAATCTCACATATGTGTAGACACTCCTATAACGGATAAGGATTGAAAAATATCTTCATTTTGTTTTTCTACAACATGAAATGAAAGTGGAATGAAAAATGCTACAGTTTGTGTTCAATGGATTACACACGGTTCCTTTTCTATTCAATATCAGTTCAGTTTTTGAATGCATTAGTTTAGAATTCAACATATACAACATTTATTTAGATATCTACACATACAAACTGTCAGTTCAGATACATCTTTTAATGTCATCTGCATGTCTTTGCCCAAGAAATTACCTAGTGATCAGTAGCCAAATCCAGTGGTGCATTGATTTGTTGGCTTTAGAGGCACAATCAGTCTTAAGCGTGGTGAATGCAGGGGCCAGCCGCCAGCATCTGGGGCAGGACCACGATGGCTGGGGCGGTAAAGCAGAGGCGCGCTGGGGAGCACAGCCTTGAACGACGAACGGTGGCGCTAGCATGCACTACAAGAAATATGTCAACTAGTGACCTTCTGTTAGTGACCCTGGAATAATTGGTCATAGATCTATGGCCATTTCAGACCAATTGGTCAAAAGCTGTTCGGGGGGCTCCAAACCCTAAACTATAACGACCATTTTGGTTAGAAAGGTCGTAATTTCCTTACACGAAATGGTCATAAAGCAGATAGCACTTCCTTATTTCTAGCTGATCATGACCAATATAGATGGTCATAACCTTGTAAATTGTGGTGGGTTGCTACAACTAGGCGCCACCTCATCAGTTTTGCCTATGTGTCATGTCCATGTGGCAGTTTTTGCCCAAGGTTGTGAAGCAACCTATATTTCTGTCATTCCCAAAATTCCCCAAAAAATCTCAAAAATTCTTTGGGTCATATCTTCGTCAAATATGTGAAAAACCTTCCTTGCCTAGTTCAAAAATAATTAAAAAATATTCATTTTCATATTCTGTTAAAAAAAACACTTTGTGAAGGAAGTACCACTTTTGCATCTCCAAATGGTATCCATTTTTTACAGTGCTTTCCTATGCCCAAATAAACATCCTCCACCAAATGCCAGCTCAATCCATTCATTATTTTGAGCCCAGCTTCAACATTCGTATTTATGTCCAGTGTGGTACTTTGCAAAGCAAGTACCACCTAGACTCCTCCTTTTGAGCTGAAAATTTGTGAAGACGGTCTTCTTAGTAACTGATCATCCTCAACCAAAACTCACGCCCATTTGCCATGTGCATTTCCTGTATCGCTAATCAAACACTTGGCTGCTAATTCATGTTTGAGCATCGATCGGTTTCCTCGTGAGAATCTTATGTTGTAATTTTCTTCCTAGCACCTACCTGGGCAGTGCCCAACCCACTAGACATGCCTAGGCCTCCCAGAAAACATGGCAACGCCACAATCACACGGTGACCACGCGGCGGGCATGCGAGTTTACGCGCTCTAGAGTTGGGGCCCTCGACCACCGCCCAAACCTCGACGTATTGCCACCAAACCATGTATTTATCATTAAATAGGTACTTATGTAACTAGAAATGATTTTTGCAAAAAATAAATAGCAAACTATGAGGCAGTTGCAGTTCAAATTTGACCCGCTTCCAACTGAATCGGCGGATATTTGTCTTTTTCACGAGAGGTGGATCAATTTTTTTTAAACCCAACCATTTTGTCAATTGTGCATTAAATATGTCCTAGTCTTTTAGAAAATTGATTTTGTCCTATTTTGCAACAATTATTTGGGAGGTCCTTCACAAAAAAACCTCCTTTTGGGCACTCGAAAAATGGAAAATGATGTTTTCGTCCAAAGAAAATGAAAACTTCCTTAGGCAATATTGTTTGCCATTCCAAGATGCACCCTCGTGCACAATATGAGATCATTTGAACAAACTATGCCATGAATGTGGCCATAGGATAGATCATTTGGCTTGAAAGCCATGAATCTTCACGCATGATAGCTCATTTCGGAGAACATTTTTTAAAAGAATTGTCGTATTACAAGTTTATTATTTTTCCTGAAAACTTGGTCATATATAATGACACAATGCGAAGGTTTTCCAATTTTTTGATTTTTTTGAATTTTTTTATGTCGGTTTCAAAATGCGGTCAAAACGGCGGGAATGACCGTTCCTAGCTAGTGGTTGAATCTTGGAATTTTTTTGGTGTTTTTCTGATTAAATAGATAATTATGTACATAGAAATGATTTTTGGAAAAAATAAAGAGCAAACTAAAAGGGAGCTGCAGTTCAAATTTGACCCGCTTCCATTTGGATCGGCCGAAATTTGTCTCTTTCACGAGAGTTGGGCCGAAACTTTTGACACCCAACCATTTGGTCAATTGTGCATTAAATATGGCCTAGTATTTCAAAAAAATGATTTGGTCCAATTTTGCAACAATTATTTGGGAGGTCCTTCACAAAAAAACCTCCTTTTGGGCACTCGAAAAATGGAAAATGAATTTATCGTCCAAAGAAAGTGAAAACTCCCTTAGGCAACATTGTTTGACATTCCAAGATGCACCCTTGTGCATAATATGAGATCATTTGAACAAACTATGCCATGAATGTGGCCATAAGATTGATCATTTGGCTTGAAAGCCATGAATTTTCACGCATGATAGCTCATTTCTGAGAACACTTTTTAAAAATAATTTCCGTATTACAAGTTTATTATTTCTCCTAGAAACTTGGTCACATATAATGACACAATGCGAAGGTTTTCCAATATTTTGATTTGTCTTGAATTTTTTATGCCCGTTTCAAAATGTTGTCAAAACGGCGGGAATGGCCGTTCCTAGCTAGTGGTTGAATCTTGGAATTTTTTTGGTGTTTCTCTGATTAAATAGATACTAATGTACCTACAGATGATTTTTGGAAAAAATAAAGAGCAAACTATAAGGGAGCTGCAGTTCAAATTTGACCCGCTTCCATTTGGATCGGCCGAAATTTGTCTTTTTCACCAGAGGTGGGCCGAAACTTTTCACACCCAACCATTTTGTCAATTGTGCATTAAATATGGCCTGGTATTTTAGAAAATTGATTTGGTACAATTTTGCAACAAATATATGGTAGGTCCTTCACAAAAAAACTCATTTTGGGCACTTGGAAAATGATTAAAAATAGCTAGAACGATCAGAAATGCATACAAATTGGTACTTATCCATAAAATGTGGTCTAACTCTAGTGAAAATTTGTATGGTGCCCTTTTGCTAAATATTTTTGGTAGCTACTTCACTAAATCCCTTATATATTTTTAGTACTTAGTTACTTTTTAAAATCATTGGTTTTCCGAACCAATCAGGACTCTTCCCACGGATGGATGACATGGCGCCCATCCATCCATCCATCCATCTCACCATCCCACATCCATCCATCCATCCATCTCACCATCCCACATCCATCCATCCATCCATCTATCTACAGAAAAAAAGAAAAGAAAAAAGAGATACCCCCACCGCAGCCCAAACCCTAGCTCACATCACACCCCTCCTCCCCCCATCTCCTCGCCGCCGCTACCTCCTCCTCATCCACCTCTTGATCCAATCCTCTCCCCGCCGCTCCTACCCATCGCCGACCTCGGCGTTCTCCTCACCCACCACCGCTGACCTCGCCGTCCTCCTCACCCATTGCCGCCGACCTCGTCCCTCCCTTCCCTCACCATATCTCTCTACCCTAGCTCAGATCGAGTCGAGCAGGTCGGCATCCCATCGATCTGCCGCCCACCCCGACCCATCAGCTCCACCGGCGAGCCCCACATCCATGGCATCCCCCGCGCCCTTACTCATTGCATCACCACCCCGACCCCCTCCCTTCCTCTCCCGAATGCTCCCCTCTCTCCGGCTTTCATCCTCTCCTGCCAGATTAACCCTAGGCAGGGAGGGCGCATCGCAGCGGCGCGGGCGCACGGGAAGGGGCGGCGGCGGAAGCGCATCCCCAAGATCAAGCCCGTCAAGCACCGGGTCGAGGTCTTTCCTTCAAGGAGCTCGATGTGCGGGTGCGCGGAAGTGCTCGTGAGGGCGGTGGTGGTCTTCTTTGATGCCTTCCTCATCGACTCCTTCCTCTCCTGGTTCAGGCGCCGCCACGGCCCCGACAGGCCCGCTTCCGCCCACCGGGTAAGCCAAACAAAGCTCTCCCTTCCACCCTCCTGCCACCTCCTTCCTACTGCCCTCGCGTCCGGCACCTCGATTCGTTCGTGCTCCGAGCTCAGGCGGTGATGGATTTTTTGGTGCGTTCGCATCTGTGCAGGATCCGCTCATGCCCAAGGACCGGGGTGGGGAGGCGCTCCCGTCCGTTTCGGTCAAATTTGGTTCGGTGTGCTGCGGCCGACCTCTCTGTCTCTGGTTGGATGTCCGTGTGGTATTGTTTTGATTTCGCAGAGAGCACATGCTCGAATGAACAGGGTATGTGGAACAGATTCTTGACTGAATTCTCATCTTGTTGGAGTATGAAATACATCGAGAGAGAGCTGTGAATAAGCATAGGTCCAAGATAAAAATGGGAGGTTGATTACGCTCTCTACCAAATACGAGACCAACACATCACAAATACTCCAGTACTGGTGCAGTACATCTTGGAGTATCGTGCTTGTAGTATCTTGGAGTATCAACTTGGAGCATCTGGTTAGAGTAGCATCTTGCAACACATTCGAGTACTGATAGTTACAGTAGCATCTTGCAAAAGGGAGTAGTTAGAGTAGCATCTTCGATTAACTAAATTGATGATTGCAGCAGTTAAGTTAGTACTTGCAAGTAGTAGTGCTTGCAAGAAGTAGTTCCTTCTTCTTATCTCTTCTCTCTTGCAGTAGTTGTTGTAGGAGTAGTAGCCTACTGTAGTTTAGTGTAGGATTTGTCTTTGGTGGAGTATTTCTTGAACTGTGTTGTATTCCTATGAACAAAATTCAGTCTGCACATCTAGTATTATTTACCGTCTATCTGTCTGTATGTATTTACTTTGAACAAAATTCAGTCTGCACATCTGCATCTGCATTGCACAAGTACAGATACATCCGCCCTTGCTATTTTCTTATTATACATTACATAGATGCATACATACGCCAGGCTATTTCTGTGTCTGTCTGTCTGACCTCTCAAGGATGCATATCTCTTTCGTATTTACTGAATTTTATAACAATTTTGTTTTCCTCATACTTACAGGATGTTGCGCTGGCTACTCACATGTTTTCTGATGTCGCAACAATGGACTTTTTGTGGTTTCTTCAGTGGGGCTGTCGCTATTGCTCCTCATGTTCAATAACATTTCAGCATTGGACCTGCTAGTCACCCAAGCCAAGCCTCGCATCGCTTCAACAAAGCGATACTTCTTCCAATCCACCCCTGCTTCGACTCTCCTCTATTTTTTGATCTTCTCTTATTTAACCTAAGAAAGATTATGAGTTTGCATCCAGCTCATTACTCTAGCTAGCACAATATATTAGTTAAGGCAACTCTACTACATATCAATTTCCCCTACTGGATTGGTTCTATATTTTTAAAGTTGTTTCGTGGTGCATGAGCCCAACCTGAAGAAATACAGGCTTATGTTGACTATTTTCCCTCTTAATTAATCATATTTATTGGCTTCGGTAGCTTGCTGAATATGCTTTAGTTATATATAGGAATGACGTGCCTTCTATGCTTAAATGATTGTTTGGCTCTATATAATTGTTGACATGAATATATTGACTTTCCAAACAAGTATAGGACTGTACCTATGCATACAGATTATCCTAACAAAACAGAAAATAAAAATTGAAGCATGAAATAAGCAATAAGTGGCTGATTTTTATTTGCATGTTAAGCGGAAAGTTGTAGCCAATGCTTATATATTATGAAATATTGTCACACCTCTGAGCTTCTACTGTTGTTAGGGACATCGTAGTGTGATCTTCATGGTTTTTCGCTTGAAGATGTACTGATTCATTAGTCAAGCAGAGACAGAAGTCATCTTTTGCTACTCTTAGCTCTATGGATGTTTATTTACCTGCAACTTCTGCCAGCTCTAACTTGGTTATATAGCAGTTCAATTTAGTCAATCTGTTGGAACTAGTTTGTCTATTACTTGTATCCATATTTTATATCCTGCCCTATGCCCTTGTCGACTTCCTTAGGTACATAATTGTTATGTCTTGCAATCTGGTATTGATGATTGTCAATGTATTCATGTATAGCCTTCTAGTGTACCTTGTATGTGACCCAGCTGATTTGTATATCAATGCTCTGTTTCCAATAGATGTATGCTGATGCCTGATGGTTGATTCCTTAAAACTTCAGTGTTGGAGTAGCGTTTTTCCTTAGTGCATAGATGTATGAGCGATCACTTATGCTTGAAACCTTGCTCTCTTTCCCAGGAACCATCGTGGTCGGCGTCACTACTGGGGGCGTGCGTATTCGTGCTTAGCACACCAAGACTACCGGCAGGACAGGAAAGACTGTTGGTGTCTCCAAGAAGCGATAAACTGCTTCACAAAGATCCCCACATAGCTTCACTACTACTGTGTTGGTCCATTTCCAGATTCTTAAGGAGTGTTCTTGTTTAGACTATTACCTTGGATGATGCTTTTGCTTGAGGAGAGGCTCAAGAAGATCAGGTATAAACTCCTCCCCCTCTTGTTTGTTTTTTCTTCATACAGTTTGGTGATTGATACATTACTGTGCAAGTTCTATGGTATGTGAGTTCTTTCTGTTGCTGCAAGCATTGACACAATATGTCATCTGCAGGGAGCTCCACAACCGAGTTTCAGCCATCCTCTGCAGCAAGGAGCTCTGGGCCAAAGGAGCATGCAGCGCTGCTAGTTCCTTGAGGCCAGATCGAGTAAGATGGAGCACCATGGCGTGTGGTGGCGTATTTTGCTTCCGAGAACAGTACTTTTTATTTTAAGTGAGATGTACTCGTCTAGTGCCTGGTTAAAAAATTGAAGGATGAAGTGTCATGTACTGTCTACGATGTAGTGAGCTGTAGTAGGAGCGAAAAGAAATTTTATCAGTTGTTGTATGTGCTACTTTCCTGTAATGTGTTGTGTACATTTTACTTGAACATTAAATTCTCTAGAAAAATGTTCTTACTGGACCTGATAGTGGCAACTGCCCAAATATACTTGTACTATTAAGATGCCATGGCCCAAAATAACCTGGGTTGAAAAGCAATTGGGAAGTATTATAAGCAGGCCTTGACTCAAATAAAATAGAAACAAGTTGGCCTCGACTCAAATAGAAAATAGAAACAAAAAGGAAACGAACTATGTGGAAAGGTAAGGCCCATTTTAGAAAAGGCCCAAAAACATGAAGCAAAAATATATATAGAAAGGCTGAATTAATGGGCTAGGCCCATGTAAAACACTGAACTGGACCGGACTAATTCTTATCAATGACCTTTTCATTTGGTCACAATTTTGCCACGTCAGATTGCCACGTCGGATCCGACGTGGCCCGGGCAAACAGCTAGTGACCAAAACAGAAGGTCATTGAACTAATGACCTTTGGTTTTGGTCGTTGCCTTCTACGACCTTCTCACAAAGAAGGTCATTAATTATCATTAACGACCCTCAGCTTTGGACCATCTGTTTTTGGTCCAAAAAAGGTCGCAAATGAAAAACAATGACCTTTCAGTGACCAATAGTCAAGGTCACAAGTTGACATATTTCTTGTAGTGATGGAGCAACTAGCAGGCAGGGCTGAACCGAGGGAGAGCAGCAGCGGCCGCCGACGAATAGCAGTAGATAGAGCCGTCGGTTCATCGCACGGAAAAAGGAGAGAGGCGACGCGAGCGTACAGGAGGGAGGGCCGCCGTCTAGGGCTCAGGATTGCAGCAGGCGCGCACAAAGAGATTGCAGGGGACTCGTGCGGTTCACACAAACGGATTTGCAGGCTAAAACTGAAGTGCCTTTCTCCCGTTTTCTCTCCGATGGGGCCCCATGATTTTGGGGGCCCTATGCGGTCGCCCAGTTTGGCTGCCCTCATCGACGGGCCTGATGACTACAACTGGTGGCGGACGGTGATGGAAAAGTGACACCAGCTGTGGATGGGAGGGGTAAAATATGAACTATAGGGTTTTGGTGCCGACGGTGTGCTTAAATAGCCGGATTAGGGCACTACTCGACTCGTCGGAGCGGCGCCACATGGTGCAAGGAGGAGACGAGTTTTAGACCGCCGGGTTTTGGAGTGTTTTCTAGTGGGACCCGGCCATCGGTCCGACGTGGCTGGTGCGCCCGGATCTATACATATTCACCCGATTTTTGGGATGGATATGAAGAGTCCGTCTGAGGTGTCCGTTTGGATAGGACTTTTTTGAACGGTCATTGACCGAACTGTCAGTCCGGACGTATGAGTGGGTTTGAGGCATCCGGCTGAATATATGCTAGGAGTAACCAGGTACGTAAAGTTATGTTCTTTCCTTGACCCTAAACTAATTCCTTAACCCTACACTAATCGTCCCCTGATTTTCACGGGGTGAGCCCAAGCCTAATTCGCTTCCAACCAAATCAGGCCAGGTCACCTTGTACATAGGTTACGTGAAAATCTTTATGTAGCAAAGCTCCATCACGCTGTGATTGCTCTGGACGTGTAGCGAAGACTGCAGTAGTACAGTAGCGCGCACGCTTTTAACTTAGATTTTTCACATCTTTCTTTTGTTTTTCTTTATTTTCTTTTTTTAGAATGTTTTTCTTTATTTTCTGGGGTCATGCATATCTTATTTTCCTTATTTTCTGCGGTTATGCATATCTTTTTTTTGTCCTTTACTGTGGATTAATCGAGTCATATGCTATTCTAAAAAAAATCATGTCGTACGCTAGCCCGTCAACAAAAAAACAAGTAGGCATCTCTCTCCGATTATACCGGCCACGTCACGTCCCAATCCGGCCACGTCAAGCGGCCACCGCCATCACCATTGATCAGCTCCGGCCGACCGCCGGAGACCCCGTGGCACCACGACCCGCGGAAGGTCGCCGCGGCGACGGCCCTAGCGATGGGCATGGCCGCGATCGCAGTGCACCTCAAGTACGGCGAGAGGGCACCCTTCAGCGGCCGCACCCACCTGGCGCTGCTCTCCCACAAAGAGGCGCGCGAGCGTGACGAGGCCGAATTCGCCAAGTTCAAGAAAGAGCACGCCTCCAGGATCCTCGGCCCGTGCCATCCAGACACCGTCCGTGTCCGCCGCATCGCCGTCGACATGGTCCGCGCAGCCCACTATGGCCTCGCCATCAAGCAGCTGCACGTCGCCGAGCAGGGCAAGGCGCGCTCCAATGAGCTGCAGTGGATGGATGGGCTTGACTGGGAGGTGATCGTCACGACAATATTAATGGAGAGTCCTTCCTGCGTGACGGAAAGAAGGGTGCGGAGACCTTTGCGGGTGCCGGAAAAATCGTGGTCTACACTGCATTACTCCAACCCCAAAGGAATGAAGCCGAGATCGCCTTCGCGCTCGCGCATGAGGTAGGCACACATATAACTTCCTACAAGGTGCTTAGTCAAACTTATTCTCACTATTAGTAATACAAAACACCAAGTGTTTGATTATTATATTTTCACTGGTAGTGCAAATTTCTTAATTTTACACAATGTTCAAGAAATCGTTAACTGGTAGCTGCTCGGCAGGTTTAGGAGTAGCGATTAATCGGTCAATCGGCATATTAACTGGATTAATCGGTCGACCGTTAATCGGTAGATTAAATAGGAACTTGCCAACATATATGTAGATTTTTTTATGTATTATGCCATACTCTCATGCTCAGTTATGTAGTATACCAAAACGTGTTACTATACACATATGAAAAGCATAGAGAGTTGGTAAAATTATTAATCCTAGCTATTAAGGAGCAGGATGGGGCTAGAAAGGGTTACGGGCCAAAAAATTGAGCTTTGTATGTCCACTCGTTAATGGGCCGACAGGGATTAATCGGCATGATAACTGATTAAGGTGAATTCTTAAACAGTGATTTTTACATATGAAAATTAAGCAACTTTTAGAGATATAAGAGTACATACGTGTTGCAGACCATATCTGAATTTAAAACTCCATCACTATTTACAACCGGATGGAGCATATGTATAGCTAGGTTTTCTACTGATTGGTTGATGGACCTGATCAAGTATGCATGTGTTGTTCTTCCTCGTGTTTCAGGAGACATAAATTAATTGGTGCCGCCCTTATTTTTGTTGTACATATAGGTTGGGCACGTTATTGCAAGGCACTCGTCAGGGATAATCCACTGGTTAAGTGCGATCATTGAAAAAATGCCGATTTTGATCCTCCTCATATTTCCCTCCATGTTACCCATATTACCGCCCATCAAACAAAGGTTATTCATGCTTCATCTCCATCACATTAATTGTTCATGAATCTTGCATGGTATTTGTCTGCCCTCTTATCATGTCATCAAATACCCTACATATATATGTGTTTGATATTTAGGTGTGAGTTAGAAGCGGATCACATTGGAATCCTGCTGCTCGCTGCTGCTGGAGTTGATCCGGTCAGAGCCGTTCAGTTCATGCAGGAGAATGCAATGCTAAGAGGAGAATCAACATTGCAAGAATGCCTCTCTTACTTCAGGTTTCATCCTTCTGCTAAGAAACGATGGCAGCTTCTTTCGCAGCCCAAGGTTTTGCTGGAGGCGCTGGAATTATACAAACATGTAACAAGTCACCCACAAGGTTGATTAAATTAGTCATGGAGTCATGACATAGTGTTGACTGCAGATAGATAGTATAATACATACAAACTTTTTAGAGCTGTTGGTTCTTTCTTCAGTGTATGACCGATACAAACATTGCGAGTAAAATGGTTTCATATTTCAGATAATATTAACACTCTGTATCGCGGCACTGGCCCTCTACTATATTGCAAACAAACAAAATCAGAAGATAACACATTCTTTTTTCCCCCTCTCAAACAAGAAACAAAGATCACTGAGAAAGCAGGAATAACATTAATTACCATCATGGGAGCCCTTGATTCAGTTACATATTAAAAAAATGAAAGGCTAGTTTACAATGAGCACTGATGTTAGTATGGGTAATCTGACAGAGATACAAGGATATAAGCCCACGCTGGTTCAGCGTCTAGCCCCAGCCCACTGGCCTTACCAGTGACTTGGTACTACCTCCAGGCTAGTGATTGCCAAGGCCGAGGCATAAATGCAATAACAATAGATAAGCGCACTGTAAAACTATTTCTCTCGTTGATAAACTCAACCAAAACCATGGGTAGCACAAGCCGTCGCTTTCTTCTTTGGAGAGGATGACACAAAGACTTTATTGATTTTGGTCCTGGACACTTGGGAGTTGGAGTAGTTGGTAGGGTTTTTGTCGTGGAATTAACACGGTAGATGTCCAGTTTAACAGACTTAGTTGAGGAACCATCGCACGGGTTAACTTGAAGGGGTTAAAAGCACACAAAGGACACAGAGGTTTTATACTAGTTCGGCCCCTTCGAGGAAGGTAAAAGCCTACGTCTAGTTTGGTTTGGTATTGCTTGGGCGTCGATGAACAGGGAGCGGATTGCTTGCCTGTGTCTCGACGGGTCGTTTTCTTGTCCTTGAACCGTCGCCGGGTCGTCCCTTTGTTGGAAATATGCCCTAGAGGCAATAATAAAAGAGTTATTATCATATTTCCTTGTTCATGATAATCGTTTATTATCCATGCTATAACTGTATTGATTGGAAACTCAAATACATGTGTGGATAAATAAGACAAACTTTGTGTCCCTAGTAAGCCTCTTCAGGACTAGCTCGTTGATCAAAGATGACCGCGGTTTCCAGGTCATAGACATGAGTTGTCATTTGATAACGGGATCACATCATTAGGAGAATGATGTGATGGACGAGACCCAAACGTTAAACATAGCTTTTGATCGTATCAGTTATCGCTATAGTTTTCTGCATGTCAAGTATAAGTTCCTATGACCATGAGATCGTGTAACTCACTGACACCGTAAGAGTGCTTTGTGTGTGCCAAACGTCGCAACGTAACTGGGTGACTATAAAGGTACTCTACAGGTATCTCCGAAGGTGTCTGTTGAGTTGACATGGATCGAGACTGGGATTTGTCACTCCGTGTGACGGAGAGGTATCTCCGGGCCCACTCGGTAATACATCATCTCAATGAGCTCAAAGTGACTAAGTAGTTAGTCACGGGATTATGTATTACGGTAACGAGTAAAGAGACTTGCCGGTAACGAGATTGAACTAGGTATAGAGATACCGACGATCGAATCTCGGGCAAGTAACATACCGACGAGACAAAGGGAACTGTATACGGGATTGCCTGAATCCTTGACATCGTGGTTCATCCGATGAGATCATCGAGGAACGTGTGGGAATCAATATGGGTATCCAGATCCCGCTATTGGTTATTGACCTGAGAGTGTCTCGGTCATGTCTGCATAGTTTCCGAACCCGCAGAGTCTACACACTTAAGGTTCGGTGACGCTAGGGTTGTTAGTGAGAACAGTGCATGGTTACCGAAGGTTGTTCGGAGTCCCGGATGAGATCCCGGACGTGACGAGGGTCTCCGGAATGGTCCGAGGACGAAGATTGATATATAGGATGAGAGTGTTCGGAGTCCGGAAGTGTTCCGGGGAGTATCGGGAAGTCGGCGGATGACCGAAAGGGGTTTTCGGGGTCCCGGAAAGGGTTTCGGGCCTAATGGGCCACAAAGGGGAGACGCAACAGCCCTCATAGGGCTGTGCACCCCCCCTGGGCCCTCTCCTCATGCGCCAAGGGGCTGGACCCCCTCCTAGGGCTGCCGCACCCCCTAGCTTGGGGGGCAAGGCGCCTGGGGGGGGGGGAGCCCTAACCCTGGCCGCA
>LR738712.1:891233323-891247611 GCA_902687465.1 Secale cereale | reverse complement strand
GCCCCCCCCCCCCATCTCCACTTGGCCGCCGCCCCTAGGGGGTAACCCTAGGGCGCCCCTCCCCTCTCTACCCCCCTATATAAAGAGAGGCAGAGGGAGGGCAGCCACACACGTTCGTGCCTCGGCGCTGCCGTCCCTCTCCCACATTCATCTTCGTGAACTCCGCGGTGCTTGGCGAAGCCCTGCTGGAATCCTCCACCACCATCTCCACCGCGCCATCGTGCTGCCGGTGTCTCCATCAACCTCTCCTTCCCCCTTGCTGGATCAAGAAGGAGGAGACGTCCCCGAGCTGTACGTGTGAAGAACGCGGAGGCACCGTTGCTTCGGTGCTAGGATCTTCGGCGATCTGAATCGCGGCGAGTACGACTCCATCAACCGCGTTCTTGAACGCTTCCGCTTAGCGATCTACAAGGGTACGTGGATCCAACTCTCCCCTCGTAGATGCATCTCCTAGATTGATCTTGGTGAACGTAGGAAAATTTTTTGTTTCCCATGCAACGTTCCCCAACAGTGGCATCATGAGCTAGGATCTTGCGTAGATGCTTTCACGAGTAGAACACAAAAGGGTTTGTGGACGTTGATGTTTAGATTGCTTCCCTCCTTAGTCTTTCTTGATTCAGCGGTATTATGGGATGAAGCGGCCCGGACCAACTTTACATGTCCACGTACATGAGACCGGTTCCATCGACATACATGTGACTTTTGTTGCATAAGATGGCTGGCGGGTGTCTGTCTCTCCTATCTTAGTTGAATCGGAATAGAAAAAGGCGGTCCTTGTAGAAGGTTAAATAGCAACTTAAATATCACCGTTGTGGCTTTGCGTAGGTAAGAAGCGTTCTTGCTAGATACCCATAGCAGCCACGTAAAACATGCAACAACAAATTAGAGGACGTCTAACTTGTTTTTGCAGGGTATGTATGTGATATGATATGGCCAATGACATGATGAAATATATTTGATGTATGAGATGATCATGTTGTAATAGTTAATATCGACTTGCATGTCGATGCATACGGCAACCGGCAGGAGCCATAGGGTTGTCTTTAATTTTTGTATGACCTGCGTGTCAATCATTAAGCGCTTTGTAATGCTTTACTTTATCGCTAAACGGTAGCAATAGTAGTAAGAGCATGGTGGGCGCCAACAACCCCGATGGCGACACGATGATGGAGATCATGATGATGGGGATCATGGTGTGGCGCCGGTGACGATGGAGATCATGCCGGTGCTTTGGAGATGGAGATCAAAAGCACGAGTTGATGGCCATATCATGTCACTTATGATTTGCATGTGATGTTAATCCTTTTATGCATCTTATTTTGCTTAGGACGACGGTAGCATTATAAGATGATCCCTCACTAAAAATTTCAAGATAAAATTGTGTTCCCCCCGAGTGTGCGCCGTTGCGAAGGTTCGTCGTTTCGAAGCACCACGTGATGATCGGGTGTGATAGACTCTACGTTCGCATACAACGGGTGCAAGCCAGTTTTTGCACATGCAGAACACTCGGGTTAGACTTGACGAGCCTAGCATGTACAGACATGGCCTCGGAACCCGGAAGACCGAAAGGTCGAGCATGAGTCATATAGTAGATATGATCAACATGTAGATGTTCACCATTGACACCACCTCATCTCACGTGATGATCGGACTTGGGTTGGTGGATCTGGATCATGTCACGCTCGAATGACCAGAGGGATGTCAATTTGAGTGGGAGTTATAAATAATTTGATTAGGTAATAACTCACTTATCATGAACAATAGTCTAAAATGTCTTTGCAAATCTTTTGTTGTAGATGGCTCGCGCAGTAGCTCCCCTGAATTTTAATGCGTTCCTAGAGAAAGCTAAACTGAAAGATGATGGGAGCAACTTTGTGGACTGGCTCCGCAATCTGAGGATCATCCTCACAGCTGCCCAAAAGGTTTATGTCCTAAGTGCACCGCTAGGTGAACCCCCCGCTCCGGCCTCTGTGGATGTTATGAACGCCTGGCAGACGCGTTCGGATGACTACTCAGTAGTGCAGTGTGCCATGTTGTATAGCTTGGAAGGAGGACTTCAAAGGCGTTTTGAACGTCATGGAGCATATGAGATGTTCCAGGAGTTGAAGTTCATCTTTGAAAAGAATGCTAAGATCGAGAGGTATGAGACCACCGATAAATTCTTTGCTTGCAAGATGGAGGAGAATTCGTCTGTCAGTGAGCACTTACTGAAGATGTCTGGGTACTATACCCGCATAGCTGATCTGGGACTTGTGTTCCCGGAGGAGGCTATCATTGACAGAATTCTCCAGTCACTCCCACCTAGCTACAAGAGCTTCGTGCAGCAGTATAACATGCAAGGGATGAACAAATCCATCGCCGAGCTGTTTTCAATGCTGAAAGTCGCTGAGGCAGACATCCAGAAGGAGTATCAAGTGTTCATGGTCAATAAAACTACCAGTTTCAAGAAAAATGGCAAGGGCAAGAAGGGTAACTCTAAGAAGGGTGGCAAGGCAGTTGCTCATCCAGTGAAGAAACCCAAGGCTGGGCCCAAGCCAGAGACTGAGTGTTTCTATTGCAAGGGGAACGGCCACTGGAAGCGGAACTGCCCCAAGTATCTGGCAGACAAGAAGGGGGCCAACAACAACAACAAGCAAGGTATATGTGATATACATGTTATTGATGTGTACCTTACCAACTCTCGTTGTAGTGCCTGGGTATTTGATACCGGTTCGGTTGCTCACATTTGCAACTCTAAACAGGAACTACGGAATAAACGGAGGCTGGCGAAGGACGAAGTGACGATGCGCGTGGGGAATGGTTCCAAGGTTGATGTGATCGCCGTCGGCACGCTCGCTCTTCGATTACCATCGGGATTAGTTATGAACCTGAATAATTGTTATTTAGTGCCTGCGTTGAGCATGAACATTATATCTGGATCTTGTTTAATGCGAGACGGTTACTCATTTAAGTCAGAGAATAAAGGTTGTTCTATTTATATGGGTAATATCTTTTATGGTCATGCACCCGAAGCAAGGGGTTTATTCTTATTGAATCTCGATAGTGATGATACACATGTTCATAACATTGATGCCAAAAGATGTAGAGTTGATAACGATAGTACCACTTTCTTGTGGCACTGCCGTCTGGGTCATATCGGCGTGAAACGCATGAGGAAGCTCCATGCTGATGGACTTTTGGAGTCTCTTGATTTTGAATCACTTGACACATGCGAGCCGTGCCTCATGGGCAAGATGACTAAGACCCCGTTTTCAGGAACAATGGAACGGGCAAGTGACTTATTGGAAATCATACATACTGATGTGTGTGGCCCGATGAGTGTCACGGCGCGCGGTGGATATCGTTATTTTCTCACCTTCACTGACGACTTAAGTAGATATGGGTATATTTACTTGATGAAGCATAAGTCTGAAACGTTTGAAAAGTTCAAACAATTTCAGAGTGAAGTTGAGAATCATTGTAACAAGAAGATCAAGTTCCTACGATCTGATCGAGGGGGAGAGTATCTGAGTTATGAGTTTGGCAATCACTTAAGAAAATGTGGAATTGTTTCACAGTTGACGCCACCTGGAACACCACAGCGTAATGGTGTGTCCGAACGTCGTAATCGAACCCTATTAGATATGGTGCGTTCTATGATGTCTCTTGCCGATTTGCCACTATCGTTCTGGGGATATGCGTTAGAGACAGCTGCATTCACTTTAAATAGGGCTCCATCTAAGTCCGTTGAGACAACACCGTATGAACTATGGTTTGGTAAGAAACCTAAGTTGTCTTTTCTCAAAGTTTGGGGTTGCGATGCTTATGTCAAAAGGCTTCAGCCAGAAAAGCTCGAACCCAAAGCGGACAAATGTGTCTTCATAGGATACCCAAAAGAGACGGTTGGGTACACCTTCTATCTCAGATCCGAGGGCAAAGTGTTTGTCGCTAAGAACGGGTCCTTTCTCGAGAAAGAGTTTCTCTCGAAAGAATTGAGTGGGAGGAAGGTAGAACTTGATGAGGTTATTGAACCTCTGCTTCAACCAGAGAGTAGCGCAGCACAGAAAGATGTTTTTGTGGAGCCTGCAGAGATTGAAGAGGAAGCCAATGATGATGATCAAGAAGCTTCTGATCAAGTTACTACTGAACCTCGTAGGTCGACAAGGGTACGCACTGCACCTGAGTGGTATGGTAACCCTGTCTTGGAGGTCATGTTGTTGGACAACAGTGAACCTACGAGCTATGGAGAAGCGATGGTGGGCCCGGATTCCGACAAATGGTTAGAGGCCATGAAATCCGAGATGGGATCCATGTATGAAAACAAAGTATGGACTTTGGAAGTATTACCTGAAGGGCGGAAGGCCATTCAGAATAAATGGATTTTTAAGAGGAAGACGGACGCTGACGGTAATATCACCGTGTATAAAGCTCGACTTGTGGCAAAGGGTTTTTCACAAGTTCAAGGAATTGACTACGATGAGACTTTCTCACCCGTAGCGATGCTTAAATCCGTCCGAATCATGTTGGCGATAGCTGCATATTTCGATTATGAAATTTGGCAGATGGATGTCAAAACAGCGTTCCTTAACGGTTTTCTTAAGGAAGAGTTGTATATGATACAACCGGAAGGTTTTGTCGATCCAGAGAATGCTGACAAAGTTTGCAAGCTCCAGCGTTCCATTTATGGGCTGGTGCAAGCATCTCGGAGTTGGAATCTTCGCTTTGATGAGGTGATCAAAGCGTTTGGGTTTGTACAAGTTTACGGAGAAGCTTGTATTTACAAGAAAGTGAGTGGGAGCTCTATAGCGTTTCTAATATTATATGTGGATGACATATTGCTGATTGGAAACAATATAGAATTTTTGGATAGCGTGAAGGGGTATTTGAACAAGAGTTTTTCAATGAAGGATCTCGGTGAAGCTGCTTTCATATTGGGCATCAAGATCTATAGAGATAGATCAAGACGCTTGATAGGACTTTCACAAAGTACATACCATGATAAAGTTTTGAAGAAGTTCAAAATGGATCAATCCAAGAAGGGGTTCTTGCCGGTGTTGCAAGGTACAAAGTTGAGTAAGACTCAATGCCCAGTGACTGCGGAAGATAGAGAAAAGATGAGTGTCGTCCCCTATGCTTCAGCCATAGGCTCTATCATGTATGCAATGCTGTGCACAAGACCAGATGTCAGCCTTGCCATAAGTATGGCCGGAAGGTTTCAAAGTAATCCTGGTATGGATCACTGGACAGCGGTCAAGAATATCCTAAAGTACCTGAAAAGGACTAAGGAAATGTTTCTCGTTTATGGAGGTGATCAAGAGCTCGTCGTAAAGGGTTACGTCGATGCAAGCTTTGACACTGATCCGGATGACTCTAAGTCTCAAACCGGATACGTATATATTCTCAACGGGGGAGCGGTAAGCTGGTGCAGTTCCAAGCAAAGCGTGGTAGCCGATTCTACATGCGAAGCGGAGTACATAGCTGCCTCGGAGGCGGCAAAGGAAGGTGTCTGGATGAAGGAGTTCATGACAGATCTTGGAGTTGTGCCTAGTGCACTAAATCCAATGACTCTGTTTTGTGACAACACTGGTGCCATTGCTCTAGCCAAGGAACCAAGGTTTCACAAGAGGACCAGACACATAAAGCGACGCTTCAATTCCATCCGCGATTCAGTCAAGGAGGAGGACATAAGCATTTGCAAAGTACACACGGATTTGAATGTTGCAGATCCGTTGACTAAGCCTCTTCCACGGGCTAAGCATGATCAACACCAAGACTCTATGGGTGTTAGATTCATTACCTTGTAGTGCTAGATTATTGACTCTAGTGCAAGTGGGAGACTGTTGGAAATATGCCCTAGAGGCAATAATAAAAGAGTTATTATCATATATCCTTGTTCATGATAATTGTTTATTATCCATGCTATAACTGTATTGATTGGAAACTCAAATACATGTGTGGATAAATAAGACAAACTTTGTGTCCCTAGTAAGCCTCTTCAGGACTAGCTCGTTGATCAAAGATGACCGCGGTTTCCAGGTCATAGACATGAGTTGTCATTTGATAACGGGATCACATCATTAGGAGAATGATGTGATGGACGAGACCCAAACGTTAAACATAGCTTTTGATCGTATCAGTTATCGCTATAGTTTTCTGCATGTCAAGTATAAGTTCCTATGACCATGAGATCGTGTAACTCACTGACACCGTAAGAGTGCTTTGTGTGTGCCAAACGTCGCAACGTAACTGGGTGACTATAAAGGTACTCTACAGGTATCTCCGAAGGTGTCTATTGAGTTGACATGGATCGAGACTGGGATTTGTCACTCCGTGTGACGGAGAGGTATCTCCGGGCCCACTCGGTAATACATCATCTCAATGAGCTCAAAGTGACTAAGTAGTTAGTCACGGGATTATGTATTACGGTAACGAGTAAAGAGACTTGCCGGTAACGAGATTGAACTAGGTATAGAGATACCGACGATCGAATCTCGGGCAAGTAACATACCGACGAGACAAAGGGAACTGTATACGGGATTGCCTGAATCCTTGACATCGTGGTTCATCCGATGAGATCATCGAGGAACGTGTGGGAATCAATATGGGTATCCAGATCCCGCTATTGGTTATTGACCTGAGAGTGTCTCGGTCATGTCTGCATAGTTTCCGAACCCGCAGGGTCTACACACTTAAGGTTCGGTGACGCTAGGGTTGTTAGTGAGAACAGTGCATGGTTACCGAAGGTTGTTCGGAGTCCCGGATGAGATCCCGGACGTGACGAGGGTCTCCGGAATGGTCCGGGGACGAAGATTGATATATAGGATGAGAGTGTTCGGAGTCCGGAAGTGTTCCGGGGAGTATCGGGAAGTCGGCGGATGACCGAAAGGGGTTTTCGGGGTCCCGGAAAGGGTTTCGGGCCTAATGGGCCACAAAGGGGAGACGCAACAGCCCTCATAGGGCTGTGCGCCCCCCCTGGGCCCTCTCCTCATGCGCCAAGGGGCTGGGCCCCCTCCTAGGGCTGCCGCACCCCCTAGCTTGGGGGGCAAGGCGCCTGGGGGGGGAGCCCTAACCCTGGCCGCAGCCCTGGCCGCCGCCCCCCCCCCATCTCCACTTGGCCGCCGCCCCTAGGGGGTAACCCTAGGTCGCCCCTCCCCTCTCTACCCCCCTATATAAAGAGAGGTAGAGGGAGGGCAGCCACACACGTTCGTGCCTCGGCGCTGCCCTCCCTCTCCCACATCCATCTTCGTGAACTCCGCGGTGCTTGGCGAAGCCCTGCTGGAATCCTCCACCACCATCTCCACCACGCCATCGTGCTGCCGGTGTCTCCATCAACCTCTGCTTCCCCCTTGCTGGATAAAGAAGGAGGAGACGTCCCCGAGCTGTACGTGTGAAGAACGCGGAGGCACCGTTGCTTCGGTGCTAGGATCTTCGGCGATCTGAATCGCGGCGAGTACGACTCCATCAACCGCGTTCTTGAACGCTTCCGCTTAGCGATCTACAAGGGTACGTGGATCCAACTCTCCCCTCGTAGATGCATCTCCTAGATTGATCTTGGTGAACATAGGAAAAAATTTTGTTTCCCATGCAACGTTCCCCAACACCCTTTATATAGAGGCGACGCCCGGTCCGCTTTACAGAGTCCCGAGGCCGGCTCATATTTGTGTCCGCCTCAGTCTCTGCTCTTTCTTTCGTTGTCTCTCAAGTTACATGATAAGACGGTTTACAAACCGTAACTCTACACATGGGCCCTAAGTCTTCATGGGCCGTAACCTCTACTGAGCTTTACAATTATACAGTTATTTCATCACAATCCGGTTTACTCTAGCCAGTTTACACCTGCTAATAATATCCCTGACATTAGGCCCCAGAATGATTTGAACTTGTTCATATCAGTATTCTCAGTCTTGCATAATCTTCTTTCTTATATCTTCTCAGTTTTTGTAAACCGACGATGACGTCATCCCTGAAAATCAGTTGATTCGATCGTGACATCACTTCCACATTTATCGCGCACAGCTGTTTATTATCTTCGCTTTAAAGGCCCTCCCGAGAATCGAGGCGACAGGGAATCTTTATCCAATCTCTTTCTTCCTCAAATCCCGCGCTTACCGTTTCATCTCTCCTCGGCCTATAAATACCGCAGAGACCCATCTCTTTCCCTTCTGCTTCTTCTTCCTCCGTCACCGCACCCGAGCTTCCGCCGTCGTCCGTCGAGCTCGTCGTCGCCAGCAAGTCCAGCCGCTGCATCAACCTGAACGCGACCAGATAACTCGCCGCCCGTCGTTTCTTTCTGTCTTAGGTACTTCTTTTTCCCTTGCCGTAGATCCGTAGCTTAGGGTTCTTCTATGCCTCCGCCATTAGACCTCAAAAGCTTCAGCTGTTCATCCTATACACCATGCCCATAGTAGTTTTAACCTTGGATTTATCTTTGAAACTTGCTTCCGCTCTGCTACCTTATGCTTAGATTTTGGCATTAGATTCAATCCTTAGATTCATCCGCTCTGTATAAGACCCCCGTAGTTCTTCTATAATAGACATGCATAAGTTTTCTCTTTTTATTACCGCTCAGATCTATTTTACCTTAGCTTCTTGTAGAAACCTGTTTCTTCACCCTCATAGATCTATAAAATACTCGTCGGTTTAGTCGGTCATATATTGCTTCTGCAACGCATCAACATTGAACACGACGGTTTAGCTTCTTTCTTTTTTGTTGTCATAAACCGGTAGTAGCTCGTTTCCTGCTTACTTCCGGGTTAGTAATGCCATTAGTCCCTTGTCTAAACTATCAATGCGATCTTGCATATATGATCCAGTTTATGCCTCTGTACTTAAATAATCCGGATTTTATACTTCACCTTTTCAGCACTTTCCTTCTGCTAATATGTCTGCCAAGCAGTTTGTTTCTTGTGACTGGGTTTCTTCCATCATCACTGAAGAGGATTTAGTTAAAGCCGCTTCCATCGGCATTCTGGGTCCTCGAGTAAGCTTTAATCTCTTCTGCTTGTTTCTAATCCGTTCATTTAAATTATCTTCCATTTATCTCTCATCTTTTGCACAGGCCGATGATCCCTTCTAGAAAAGGAAACCTCAGGACAAGTCAGGCAAACAGCCGCGCCGGAAGACCTATGCTGTTAAGAAGAAAAAGGCGGCTGCTGGCTCCGGTTCACACGCCGAAGAAGATGATCCGGACTCTGAGGTATGAATCAATCCTGATATACTTCATTATTCTTTTATCCCGATTTATGTTAATAGTGTCTTTTCGCAGGATTTGGCTGAAGGGGACAAAGCGGCAGAAACTGAGGTAATCACTCTTTCTTCAGATTCAGAACCACCTCCACCAAAAATTCGTCGGGTAGTCCGGAAATATCAGTTTTCTCATCCTTACGCTCAACTGGACCCCAATTTTCTTTTGAAGAAGCAGCAACATGAAGCTCGCCGGGCTACACGCCATAGTGGCCTTGTAGTCGAGTCCTCCGGAATATCTCTTACTCCGGCCCGGAGGCGCCGCTCTGAGGTTTTACTTTCCCCAACTCTTCTTCATCCCAAGGCTGGACTTATACGCAAACCACTTCAACCGTCTGACCCTAATTATCAGGAGACTCCTTTATCTTCTTCTGGCGAATCCACTGCCACACAAGTCCCAACTCTGAAGACTGTCCCTGGGTAAGTCCTTTATTTCATCCGGTTTATCTTTGTATTTGCCTTTGTGACTCTGATTTCTTTTCTAACTCCTTTCAGCAAGCCTAAGCCTAGCAAAAGGGCAAAGGCCAGCAAAACAGCTGCTGATACAGCCACTGATGACCCGGCGGCTGATCCGGATATAGTCATCCCACCGGCAAATGAGCCTACAGTTCAGCTTTACGATCCCTCTCCTATGGATCATACTTATGCCACTGCTCCTGAAAATCCAAACACTGAAGTTGTTCATGAACCGGTGAGTCCTGCCCGGGCCAACCCTCCTCGGACTAGCCCGGCTTCCGCTAGTCCGGTTCATATGGCCACTCCACAACCGGCCGCTGTTGCTTCTCCGGAAATTCAAATAACCGGTACAGGTTATACCGCTCCTGCTGAGCCCGTTGTTTTAGCTAAGCAGACTGCTAAAGCGGAGAAACTCCAGCAAGAGAAGGGCAAATGGAGTACATACTTGTCTAGTTTCGCCGAGTTGAGTGCCCAGGAACTTTATTCCGGGTATTTGAACCGGCTTCATACTAGTCGGGATTATGAAGCGGGCTTAGTCAACATGATGAAGGACAAATACGAGGTATCTCACTTGTCTTTTGCTTTTGCCTTTGTTGTATTTCTGTCTATATCATGGTAGCTCCCAAGTTCCGGTTTAGCTATGTTTAAAAGGTGAACCGGTACTTCCAACTAAGAGCAAATAATCTTACATTAGCCCCCAAGTGCCAGGGGCATAACTCGTTTTATGTGCCTGGGACTTGTCTGAATCTTTCGTTCGATGTTTCAACTGCCGATTAGTCCCCAACTATCAAGTAGACAACTTGTTTGTGTGCTTAAGACTTTATCTGTAGTTGTCTTCCTTTGCTACTTCAATTAGTCATTAGCCCCCAAGTGTCAAGTGGATAACTTGGTTATGTGCTTGAGACTTGTCTGAACTGTCATTTATTCCACTTGATTTCCTTTGCAGGCTGATTTGACCCAGAGAGCTAAAGAGATAACTGAGCTCCGGAATAGACTTTCTGAAACTGAATCTGCTGCTGCTAAGACCAAAAAAGATCTGGCGCTGAGCTTAACCACTGCCGAGCAATTGAAGAAATATTTTGAATCGGAACGGGCAACCTGGGAAGTGCAGAAAAATACTCTTGAAAAGAGAGAAAAGGACGCTGAAGAAGCTCTTAATCCGGTGACAGAAGAGTTGACCGATTTAAAGCGGCAAATAGAACTTATGACTTCTACCGTCTTCAGTAAATATTTAACCTGCACATGCTTTCATTTCTGCAACCTTTAATCCGTTCCGGTTTAATTGTGATAACCATATATAGGACGGCGCGTCACCCATCTTGGGGATGATCCCCGGAAGAAACTCAAGGCCTCTTATACTCTTGTTGAGCAGCTGTATTCCGGCGCTCAGAGGATTATAAGTGCAATGTCTTTTAATAAACCGGCTCCCACCACTATCCAAGGCACTCTGGGGAAGTTGTCTATCTTGCCTGCACGCTTGGAAGAGGTGAAGAAGTCTGTTGCCCGAGCCGGTTCTCTTGTATCGCTGACCAGAGACAAATCGTGGGTTCCAGACTTCGATCCGGAAGAAGCTCTGAACGGGTATCCCAGCACCAAAGAAGATGGGTCGGCCTTCACTGGAAAAGACCTTCATGCTTTGACGAAGGAAATGCGTCCTCTTGCCAGCAAACTTGCTGTTGAATCAGACTCGACCAGGTATCATCCGGCATACGATTTACAGAATGAGCGGGTGGATCGACCGGTTTATGATATCGTAAATCTAATCCCACCAGTGCGCCCCCACACTTTCGCCCCAGATGTTGATCTGTCTGATCTTATTACGGAAGAGATGTACTTCCGTGCTTTAACAAAAATCGATTGGTGCGTCCCTGACTTTCAGCCGCTTCAGGAAGATGAAGAAGCTCCGGAACAAGTCGATCCTCAACCGTCGCAGCAGGAGGAAGCATAGGCCACACAATTTAACTTTATAGCTGCTGTATTCTGTTTGTCAAGAAAAAACTTTAATCCATTCAGGCTTGTGATGCCTTGTAATAGGATAGCTCGAAACATTGCTGTTTTGATCCGGATGTTCCAACTTTTGCTTTGACGTTTGCCAATTTGAATCTTGTCTGATATGGTTTATCTTGCGTACTATCTGTTTCTGCATAGATAACACTTAAAAGATGTCCTAGCGGTTTATCGCCGGACCGATTAAATTGCTCACAAAATATATCAAACAAGTGTCTGTTTATACCAGAAATAACTTTATACCTGCGATTAAGTATGCTTGATATTCTTAATCCGGTGAACTTTGCAGTTTTTTGAGGGAACTTTTGGGATAGACCCAATAATAATTCCGGGTTTACAGAGATGCAAGGATATAAGCCCATGCTGGTTCAGCGTCTAGCCCCAGCCCACTGGCCTTACCAGTGACTTGGTACTACCTCCAAGCTAGTGATTGCCAAGGCCGAGGCATAAATGCAATAACAATAGATAAGCACACTGTAAAACTATTTCTCTCGTTGATAAACTCAACCAAAACCATGGGTAGCACAAGCCGTCGCTTTCTTATTTGGAGAGGATGACACCGAGACTTTATTGATTTTGGTCCTGGACACTTGGGAGTTGGAGTAGTTGGTAGGGTTTTGAACTCAAGACCTCTTGGCTCGGATACCATATTGAATTCATGCACCAGCCAGTTGCTCCAAAAGTCCAAACTGATGAAGGGAGGTGAGCAATATATTTCAACACTCCCCAACCGCGCCGCAACCGCTTCTTCCTTCCCTTTGCCACGCCGCTACCACTCCCCCTCCTCCCGAGCCAACCCTTTGTCGTCGTGTTGCCCACCTCCTCTAATCACCGTCACTGCTTCCTCTAACCCTCCATCCGCACGAGCCTATCCTCCCTTCGAGCGTCGCCGCACCACCCAACCCACATCCTTCCTCCGACCGCCCGCCCTCTCTTCTCGGTTGCACCGCCGCCCCACCCCAAACCCTAAACAGAATCGTAGCCGCAACCCTCCTCCACTTCAGCTACAATGGACATCTCACCAAACTCCTCCTTCTCGCCCCTAGCAACCCATTCGCCTCCTCATGGTCCGGAGGTAGCTACCCCTTCACCGGATCCTTGGCGGATAGCATCTGTGACGTCCCCATCGTTAATCACGTCCCAGTGAAGCTCTTCGACTCTGAGGATAACTTCTACTCGAGGAAGCCGTACTTAGGTCTACTTTTCCGTGAGTATGATCTTTGTGACCACGTCGACGTGAAGGTCGATCTCCTAACTGTGCGTAACGAAGCCGAGTGGATGGCCATCGACGCCACCGCCATCCGGTGGTTCTTTTTCACCGTCTCCAATTAGATTTTTACACTCTCATTCGCAGGCATGCTGATATTTGCCTTTTTTAAGACAAATGATGATATTTTCTTTCACGCATGTGGTTTAGATTTTTTTAGAAGAACATGAGATTAGGAGTGGCGACTAAACATAGCAATGGGCTCATTTTTCTCAATTGACAAATGGGCTAGGCTAGTGGGCTTTAATAGGCTGCTACACCAGTGCAGCCTCTCTCCAGTACACACAACAGCGGGCGGTCCAAGCCGATCGAGAATCGAGAGAAGAGCGGCGCCGCTGGCGACCTCAACCGCCCCCGTCCCCGGCAGCCACCAACGATTCGATGTCAGTCCACAACTTCTCCTTCCTCTCCTTTTCCATCTCCTACTGATTTCTTCTCCTTTCTCTTCTTTCCTAGATCCTTGGTGGCAGTCTCCGAACGGAAGGAGAGGTACCCAGCCTGCCACCAAAACCGTGTGAGGAAGTCGCCTTATCCATCTACACCGGGTAATGGCCGCCTTCCTCCCTCCTGCACATGGTCCTTCCCTCCACCACGCCAGGATCCAAACCAATGTGCCTTTTGTTGGGGAACGTAGCATAATTCAAAAAATTTCTACGCTTTCACCAAGATCCAACTAAGGAGACATCTAGCAACGAGCAAGTAAGAGTGCATCTACATACCATTATGTAGATCGCGAGCGGAAGCTTTCGAAAAAGCGTGGATGAAGTAGTCATACTCTTCACGTTCTTCGTCACCAATGATCTAGCGCCGAACGGACGGCACCTCCGCGTTCAACACACGTCCGGTGCAGCAACGTCACCTCCTTCATGATCCAGCAAGGGGGGAGGAGAAGTCGTCAGAGATCCAGCAGCACAACGGCGTGGTGGTGGATGCAGTGGAGATCGCAGCAGGGCTTCACCGGGCGCCCTGCGTTGGGAGTATGGAGGTGTGACGGGAGGGGGAGAGGCGCCAGGGCAAGGGTGCGGCTGCCCTCTCCCTCCCCACATATATATAGGGGGCCAGGGGGGTGCGCTGATACGTCCAAAACGTATCTATAATTTCTGCTTGCTCCATGCCTCTTTTGGGTGATATTGCTATGTTATTTATACACTTCCATACACTTTTGATCATATTTGGACTAACCTATTAACTCAGTGCACCCCAGTGCCAGTTTCTGTTTTCGGCTGTTTTTGTATTTCAGGTTTTCACATTACGAGAACTGCCAGGAAAAATCCAGAAAAATTATATAAAAAATCAGCGTTCCAGAAGCTACCTTGCGCCCGAAGTACAACCGGGG
>LR738712.1:891168217-891233107 GCA_902687465.1 Secale cereale | reverse complement strand
GGGGGGGGGGGGGGGGCGCCTGGGCCCCCCGAGGCTCCGCTGATGCCCCCCTTTGGCATATATTTAAAGCGTCTCCCAAAACCCTCGAGACGGGAACTCTTTTTCGCGATCTCATCTCTGTTCCGCCGCCGCCGCCGCTTCCAAGATCGGGAGCACCAGGAGAACTCTTCCCGGCACCCTACCGGAGGGGAGGATCACCACCGGGAGCTTCTCCACCACCATGGACGCCTCCCGGATGAGTTGTGAGTAGTCTCCCTTGGACCATGAGTCCATGACCAGTAGCTACGTGATGTTCTCCTCCCGTTCTTGTGCTCCACTAATTAGTCCTCGTGAGCTGCCCTACATGATCGAGGCACCTATGTAATCCTTATGCTGTTGCTATGATGAGTTTGCTGGGATCCGATGGATTATGAGATTATGTTCAGATTGTGTTTGAGTAATATATTTGATTCACCTCTTTTATATTTATGTTCGTAAGTAATTCTTTCATGTTCTCCGTTGTTATTTATTGCTTTGGCGAAGTAATAGGTAGTGACTCCAAGAGGGAACGTTATGCTCGATTGTGGGTTCATGCCCCTCGATGACTAGCTTGAGTGACAGAAACATGAGTCTAGGGGATGTGCTGTTGCCACAAGGGGGAAAACAATGGTGCTTGTGCCCGCGGGTGCAAGGATTGTTTACTTTACGCAAAGTTCTTTTAATGCAGTTGTCTGTTGCTTTGAGTTTACACTATGGGTGGGACTCGCAACTTAATACCAGCGAGATGTTCTAGATAGATATCTCAAGGTGGATGATTAGTAGTAGATGCAGATGGATTTAGGTCTACTTACCTCGGCGTACCGCCCATGCTTTGAACCTCTACCTTTCTTGCAATGTAGTCAGCATTGGTTTGCGTTCATGGTTCTGTCAATTGCCCAGCTGTAATTCATTTATCTCACATAGCGGTTTTATCGTCTTTTGGGAGAGAGACATCACTAGTGAACATCATGAGGCTCCGATCCATATTACCATCATTGATCACATCCGTTATTTACTTTCCGCTTTTACTTACTATTGCAGCATTACCTATCACTATTATCACTTGCGTTTGATCCTTTGTAAACTACAAGGCCGGAGGGATTGACAACCTCTCTGTACTCGTTGGGAGCAAAGTTATTTGTATCTGTGTGCAGGTCCACGTTGATTGCTAATATCTGGCGCCGTTAGCAGCTGACACCTTCTTGTTGAAACTGGGAGTCTCAGGGAAATCGATCCTTGGTATCTTTGCCAAGGGAAAACTTCCGCTACACTGCATCTCTAACCTTCCACTTGGGGTAACCAACGAGGGGCGAGAAGCCATCAAGCAAAGTTTTCTGGCGCCGTTGCCGGGGACTCCACTCTTCAGGATAGGGGAGTTGCACGCTATCTTTTACCTTTGCTTTTTAGGCTTGTTAGTTTATCTTTCAGTTTTGCTTTAATATCTTTTATCGAAAATCACAAAAATAGTTATCTTGCTTGCTTACTACTATGGGTTCCACCGAGAACACCAAGTTGTGTGACTTCACTAGTCACAACAACGATGACTTTATCAGCACACCTATCACTACACCTGCCACTTCAGCACCTTCATATGAAATTAAACCTGCTTTACTTAACCTAGTCATGAAAGATCAATTCTCCGGTGCTGGAGATGATGCTGCTTTACACTTAAACAACTTTGTGATATGCAAAAGTACCAAGAAATAGATGGTAATATTGTTAAGCTTAAGCTTTTTCCTTTCTCCTTGAGAGGAGGAGCTAAAATTTGGTTTCAGTCTTTGCCTAGAAATAGCATAGATTCATGGGACAAGTGCAAAGATGCTTTTATTGGAAAATACTATCCACCTGCTAAAATTATCCAACTAAGAAGTAACATAATGAATTTTAAACAATTGGATAATGAACACGTTGCCCAAGCTTGGGAACGTATGGAATTTCTTATCAAGTACTGCCCTACTCATGGTTTGACTACTTGGATGGTTATCCAAACTTTTTATGCAGGCTTGAACTTTACCTCGCGGAACTTGTTAGATTCAGCCGCGGGAGGAACTTTTATGTCAACTACACTTGGTGCTGCCACAAAGCTTCTCGATGAGATGATGACCAACTATTCCCAATGGCACACCGAACGCGCTCCAACAGGTAGGAAGGTAAACTCTGTCGAGGAGATTTCCTCCCTAAATGAAAAAGTTGACTTGATCATGTCTCTACTTTCGAAGCAATCTTCTGTTGATCCTCGTGATGTTCCTTTAAATTTTTTGATTGCTCAAGAACAAGTAGATGTGAACTTTATCTCTAGAAACAATTTCAACAACAATGCTTATAGGAGTAATTTTGGTAGCAATCCTAGACCGTTCCCCTCTAATTCTTATGGGAACAACAATGCTTATCCTAGCACCAAGAACTCCACCACTGAACTAGAGATTATGCTTAAAGATTTCATCACTACCCAAAAAGCCTTTAATAAGAGTGTAGAAGAAAAAATGAACAAACTAGATGATCTCTCTTTGAAGGTAGACCATTTAGCCAATGAGGTTGAATTGCTTAAAATTAAAACTTCTCCTCTTGAGGAGAGGAAGGTCACTCCTATGAATGCTATTCAAGTGCAAATTAATGAAAACATTAGGATGATGGCTAAACTTAAAGAGAGATGGGCTAGAGAAAGGGAGGAAGAAGATAGAATTAAGATCCTTCCTACCCACCACACTGTTGCTACTATCCAAGTTGTTGAGGATATCCAAACTCTTAGCACCCAATGCACTCCTGGTCCCGATGGACCTATTAATGGTGATGCTATGACTATAGAAACTACCAAACAAGTGAACCTAAAGGACACCACTACCACTTTACTTGATGCTAGTGACCTTGATTTTGATAATTGCACTCTTACCGAAGTTATTGATTTCCTTCGCAAGATGTCTAGAGACCCCCGCACTAGCACGCTTAACCTTGCCTTCACAGAGCATATCACTAATGCTCTCATCAAAGCTAGGGAGGAGAAACTTAGAGTAGAAGCCTCCATACCTAGAAAGCTAGAAGATGGTTGGGATCCTATGATAAAAATTAAGTTGAATGACTTCTCTTGCTATGCATTATGTGATGTTGGAGCTAGTACCTCTGTTATGCCCAAAAGAATATATGATATGCTTAAATTGAAACCTTATGATTCTTGTTCTTTTGGTGTTCGTCTCGTTGATTCTTCCATAAAGAAACCTTTGGGGAGGATCGACGATGTTCTTATCGTCTTCAATGATAATTATGTTCCCGTTGATTTCACTATTATGGACATTGAATGTGAACCTTCTTGTCCAATTATTTTGGGACGTCCTTTTCTACGCACCGTTGGTGCTATCATTGACATGAAAGAGGGGAATATAAAATTTCAGTTTCCTCTCAAGAAAGGGATGGAACAATTCCCTCGAAAGAAGATCAAGTTACCTTTTGAGTCCGTTATACGGGCTAGCTATTCTTTTACTCTTGATAAAACTTGATCTATATGCATTATGCCTAGCTTAAAGGCATAAAAGAAAGCGCTTTTGGGAGGCAGCCCAATGAATAAATTTTATTTTGCTTTTGTTGTGTCTTGATGTTGTTTACTACAGTAGCATCATCATTGTATCTTTGCTTTTCAATTTTGTGCCAAGTATAGCCTCTGATTGCAAGAAAGTTCAAAAGTTGTGACGTGCTGTCCAGGAAACAGATTCTGTCCTTGGATAGAAAAATTCGTATAAAATCACCAGATCATCTTTTTGGTTTGAATTTTTTCGACAGCGTGCTCTATATAATTGTCTTTCGTCCGTCTGTTTTGAGTTTTTTGATTAGAGTTGCAGAAGTGCCCCGGAAAAATCATTTACTACCTGCTGTTCTGTTTTTCACAGATTCTGTCCTGTTTTGCCTTTCCTTCATTTTGCAAACCTAGAGCTTGCTTTTTCTTTGCGAAAACCTTTTGGCAATCTTGAGAAACAGTAGACCTTCAAGAATATCCTTATTTCCAGCAAGGAACAATTATTTTATTAAGGGTACTAATCTCGCTAATCAGATTATGATGAGTTATGTATGAAGGGAGTTTTCAAGTGTGAGAGGGAAGATCATAAAAAGATTCAGGAGTGTCAAGCGCTCAAGCTTGGGGATGCCCCCATGCACCCCCAAGAAATATTCAAGGAGACTCAAGCGTCTAAGCATGGGGATGCCCCCGTGCATCCCCTTCTCCATCAACATTATTAGTTCGTCTTTCGTTCCACTATATTTTTATCACTTTATGTGTTATGTGCTATGCTTGGAGCGTCTTGTTTTTAGTTTTCCTTAGCTTTTCATAACGAGTCGGAACTTAGCATTCTTTATGTGGGAGAGAAACACGCTCCACTTCTACCTAGAACATAACATAGAATTTTCATGTCTATCTTTGCTGTGTGTGTTCTTTGTCCTTTAATAGCTACTATCATGCTTAGCTCTTTACTTTCATGCTTATCTTTCTAAAGAGCTTTGTTTAGTTGGTTGCTTGAACTCTCTTTAATTACCATGCTCACCTTATTAAGAGAGTTTGCTTCCGTTGCATTGGTTGATATGTCTATGATAAAGATGCTACGTGCATAATGGCGCTTAGTAGTTCATGTTTTCTTATGGTTAGTCTCAAATAGCTGGGGGGGTTCCCAATGTGTTATTGGAGTACCAACATGATTTGTTTTCCTATGATGTGGTATGGTTTAGTAATATCTTCCTTCAAGAATTTACTTTGATTAACTTGGCGTATGCTCACGCATATTAAAGACTGTAAAGAAAGTCTGTCAAGCCTTGATGATCTTTTGTTTCTGAGTAGCGATATAACTTCCATGCCTGATTCAATATTGCTTTGTCGCTCTGCATGATTATGACCGTCATTGCTCTCTTAGTTGGTCGCTCCCAGTCTTTTGCTAACCTCCACCTGTACTAAGCGGACTGACTACTTGTGCATCCAAATTCCTTTATACCAGTTATGCCATATGAGTCCACCATACCTTCCTACATGGTATTTACCTGCCATTCCTAACGGAGACTTGCATATACCATCTCGAAATTATTCAAAAAGAAAAAGCATCCTTATTTTGTGCCTCTGTTGTAAGTTCATGAGAAAGTAGTAGTTAATTCATGATCTTTTTAAGTTGGACAAGCTTCACCCCGGGATTGCATGTATAATGTGCAAACCCATAATACGAGAAGGAACTGGCATTGAGTGCGCCCGGCTCAAAAAGATAATATAACAAACAAACCCTCCTTCACGCATTGTTCATGAGAAATCAGAAAACTTTGGCAGTGATAAACAAAGGAGATTAAGAGGATGTGATCGTCCTCATTCGGGAGCCGTTCCTCGAAACTTGTCCATCTCAAGAAGTGATTGAGTTGTCTGCTAGCATTCGTTGACGAAACATGCATAATCTAAAAAAAAATATTACCTCTGTTTTAAAACCGAGAGCTCTGGTACATGTTTTGTCTTTGTTTCCGATTACGGGTTTTCAGCCTTGCCAACAAAAGCCACGGTTCGAGAGTCTCCACCTTCTTTTAAAAGCACCAACTACTGAGAGCATGATTGTCATTCTGAGTGTAATGTGCATTGTCCCAAAGTAGCATTGTCTTTTGCACGATTGTGATATCGTTTATTTTGAAATCATTGTATCTAGTCATCACTTAAACCTTGGAGGTGCCCCTGCATTTATGTTTTGCTTCACTAAAGGGGGCAAGCAAGATATCACTTTATCATATTTGCACATCATGTTCATTACAAATCTATTTGATGTTTCAATATCATATTGTAAAACTTTCAGTCCTTTGTGATTTTCTCATGAGGCAACTTAATTACTATAGATTCATTGTCTCAGTAAGCTTTTGTCATATGACTATGAAAAAGTCCTATATGGTTAATAGCATGTCACCACAGAAATTATTCTTGTTATCATTTACCTACTCGAGGACGAGCAGGAATTAAGCTTGGGGATGTTGATACGTCCAAAACGTATCTATAATTTCTGCTTGCTCCATGCCTCTTTTGGGTGATATTGCTATGTTATTTATACACTTCCATACACTTTTGATCATATTTGGACTAACCTATTAACTCAGTGCACCCCAGTGCCAGTTTTTGTTTTCGGCTGTTTTTGTATTTCAGGTTTTCACATTACGAGAACTGCCAGGAAAAATACAGAAAAATTATATAAAAAATCAGCGTTCCAAAAGCTACCTTGCGCCCGAAGTACAGCGGGGGGGGGGGGGCACCAGGGCTCCAGGCGCCCTGGCGGCGCGCCCCCCTGGGCCGCGCCGAGGGGGCGCCTGGGCCCCCCGAGGCTCCGCTGATGCCCCCCTTTGGCATATATTTAAAGCGTCTCCCGAAACCCTCGAGACGGGAACTCTTTTTCGCGATCTCATCTCTGTTCCGCCGCCGCCGCCGCTTCCAAGATCGGGAGCACCAGGAGAACTCTTCCCGGCACCCTGCCGGAGGGGAGGATCACCACCGGGAGCTTCTCCACCACCATGGACGCCTCCCAGATGAGTTGTGAGTAGTCTCCCTTGGACCATGAGTCCATGACCAGTAGCTATGTGATGTTCTCCTCCCGTTCTTGTGCTTCACTAATTATTCCTCGTGAGCTGCCCTACATGATCGAGGCACCTATGTAATCCTTATGCTGTTGCTATGATGAGTTTGCTGGGATCCGATGGATTATGAGATTATGTTCAGATTGTGTTTGAGTAATATATTTGATTCACCTCTTTTATATTTATGTTCGTAAGTAATTCTTGCATGTTCTCCGTTGTTATTTATTGCTTTGGCCAAGTAATAGGTAGTGACTCCAAGAGGGAACATTATGCTCGATTGTGGGTTCATGCCCCTCGATGACTAGCTTGAGTGACAGAAACATGAGTCTAGGGGATGTGCTGTTGCCACAAGGGGGAAAACAACGGTGCTTGTGCCCGCGGGTACAAGGATTGTTTACTTTACGCAAAGTTCTTTTAATGCAGTTGTCTGTTGCTTTGAGTTTACACTATGGGTGGGACTCGCAACTTAATACCAGCGAGATGTTCTGGATAGATATCTCAAGGTGGATGATTAGTAGTAGATGCAGATGGATTTCGGTCTACTTACCTCGGCGTACCGCCCATGCTTTGAACCTCTACCTTTCTTGCAATGTAGTCAGCATTGGTTTGCGTTCATGGTTCTGTCAATTGCCCAGCTGTAATTCGTTTACCTCACATAGCGGTTTTATCGTCTTTTGGGAGAGAGACATCACTAGTGAACATCATGAGGCTCCGGTCCATATTACCATCATTGATCACATCCGCTATTTACTTTCCGCTTTTACTTACTATTGCAGCATTACCTATCACTATTATCACTTGCGTTCGATCCTTTGTAAACTACAAGGCCGGAGGGATTGACAACCTCTCTGTACTCGTTGGGAGAAAAGTTATTTGTATCTGTGTGCAGGTCCACGTTGATTGCTAATATATGGCGCCGTTAGCAGTTGACACCTTCTTGTTGAAACTGGGAGTCTCAGGGAAATCGATCCTTGGTATCTTTGCCAAGGGAAAACTTCTGCTACACTGCATCTCTAACCTTCCACTTGGGGTAACCAACGAGGGGCGAGAAGCCATCATGCGCCATGCCCTGCAGATGGCATCTGCAGGGGGGGGGGGGGGCGGCGGCCTGGGGGGAGTCCTTGCCCCCCAAGGCAAGTGGGGCGCCCCCTCCCCCCTAGGGTTTCAACCCTAGGCGCATGGGGAGGTGGGCCCCTAGTGGTGTGCCAGCCCATTAGGGCTGGACACTTCCCCTTGCGGCCTAGGGGCCCCACCGGGATGGGTGGCCCCACCCGGTGGACCCCCGGGGCCCCTCCGGTGGTCCCGGGACGCTCCCGGTGACCCCCGGAGATCACCCGATGGCCGAAACTTGACTTCCTATATATCAATCTTTACCTCCGGACCATTCCGGAACTCCTCGTGTCGTCCGGGATCTCATCCGGGACTCCGAACAACTTTCGGGTTTCCACGTGCATTTATCTCTACGACCCTAGCGTTACCGAACCTTAAGTGTGTAGACCCTACGGGTTCGGGAGACACGTAGACATGACCGAGACCACTCTCTGGTCAATAACCAATAGCGGGATCTGGATACCCATGTTGGTTCCCACGTGTTCCTTGATGATCTTCATCGGATGAACCACCGTGTCAAGGATTCACTCAATCCCGTATGTTATTCCCTTTGTCCATCGGTACGGTACTTGCCCGAGATTCGATCGTCGGTATTCCCGATACCTTGTTCAATCTCGTCATGGCAAGTCTCTTTACTCGATCCGTAATCCATCATCCCGTGACTAACTAATTAGTCACATTGAGCTCATTATGATGATGTCTTACCGAGTGGGCCCAGAGGTACCTCTCCGTCATACGGAGTGACAACATCCCAGTCTCGGTTCGTACCAACTCAACAGACACTTTCGGAGATACCCGATGCGTACCTTTATAGCCACCCAGTTACATTGTGACGTTTGGCACACCCAAAGTATTCCTACGGCATCCGGGAGTTGTACAACCTCATGGTCTAAGGAATAAATACTTGACACTGAAAAGCTTATGCATTACGAACTATACGATCTCGTGCTATGCTCAGAATTGGGTCTTGTCCATCACATCATTCTCCTAATGATGTGATCCCATTATCACTGACATACCATGTCCATGGTCAGGAAACCGTGACCATTTGTTGATCAACGAGCTGGTAACTAGAGGCCTACCAGGGACTCATTGTGGTCTATGTATTCACACATGTATCGCTGTTTCCGTACAATACAATTCAAGCATGAATAACAGACGATTATCATGAACAAGGAAATATAATAATAATACTTTTATTATTGCCTCTAGGGCATATTTCCAACAGTCTCCCACTTGCACTAGAGTCAATAATCTAGTTACATTGTGATGAATCGAACACCCATAGAGTTCTGGAGTTGATCATGTTTTGCTCGTGAAAGAGGTTTAGTCAACAGGTCTGCGACATTCAGATCCGTATGCACTTTACAAATATCTATGTCTCCATCCTGAACATAATTCCGGATGGAGTTGAAACGGCGCTTGATGTGCTTGGTCTTCTTGTGAAACCTCGGCTCCTTGGTAATAGCAATAGCACCAGTGTTGTCACAGAAGAGAGTCATCGGGCTTGACGCGCTTGGTATGACTCCTAGGTCGGTGATGAACTCCTTCATCCAGACTCCTTCCTGCGCTGCTTCGGAAGCAGCTATGTACTCCGCTTCACATGTAGACGCTGCCACCACGCTCTGTTTGCAACTGCACCAGCTGACTGCCCCTCCATTCAAAATATACACGTATCCGGTTTGAGACTTAGAGTCATCCAGATCTGTGTCGAAGCTAGCATCGACGTAACCCTTTACGACGAGCTCTTCGTCACCTCCATAAACGAGAAACATATCCTTAGTCCTTTTCAGGTACTTCAGGATGTTCTTGACCGCTGTCCAGTGTTCCGTACCGGGATCACTTTGGTACCTACCTACCAAACTTATGGCAAGGTTCACATCAGGTCTGGTACACAGCATGGCATACATGATAGAACCTATGGCCGAGGCATAGGGAATGACACTCATCTTTTCTCTATCTTCTGCCGTGGTCGGCGACTGAGCCTTGCTCAATCTCATACCTTGCAAAACAGGCAAGAATCCTTTCTTTGACTGATCCATATTGAACTTTTTCAATATCTTGTCAAGGTATGTACTTTGTGAAAGACCAATGAGGCGTCATGATCTATCTCTATAGATTTTGATGCCTAATATGTAAGCAGCTTCTCCAAGGTCCTTCATTGAAAAACTTTTATTCAAGTAGGCCATTACATTTTCCAGGAATTCTATATCATTTCCCATCAGCAATATGTCATCCACATATAATATGAGAAATGCCACAGAGCTCCCACTCACTTTCTTGTAAATACAGGCTTCTCCATAAGTCTGTATAAATCCAAACGCTTTGATCACTTCATCAAAGCGAATATTCCAACTCCGAGATGCTTGCACCAGCCCGTAAATCGAGCGTTGGAGCTTGCATACCTTGTTAGCGTTCTCTGGATCGACAAAACCTTCCGGTTGCATCATATACAACTCTTCCTTGAGGAAGCCATTAAGGAATGTTGTTTTGACGTCCATTTGCCATATCTCATAATCATAGAATGCGGCAATAGCTAACATGATTCTGATTGACTTCAGCATCGCTACAGGAGAGAAAGTCTCATCGTAGTCAATCCCTTGAACTTGTCGATAACCCTTAGCGACAAGCCGAGCCTTATAGATGGTCACATTACCATCCGCGTCTGTCTTCTTCTTAAATATCCATTTGTTTTCTATGGCGTGCCTATCATCAGGCAAGTCCACCAAAGTCCATACTTTGTTTTCATACATGGATTCTATCTCGGATTTCATGGCTCCAAGCCATTTATTGGAATCCGGGCCCGCCATCGCTTCTTCATAGTTCGAAGGTTCACCGTTGTCTAACAACATGATTTCCAGTACAGGGTTGCCGTACCACTCTGGTGCGGAACGTGCCCTTGTGGACCTTCGAAGTTCAGTAGTAACTTGATCTGTTTCTTCATGATCATTATCATCAACTTCCTCCCTTGTCGGTGCAGGCACCTCAGGAACAGTTTCCTGCGCTGCGCTACTTTCCGGTGTAGGAGGGGTGACTGTCACCTCATCAAGTTCTACTTTCCTCCCACTCACTTCTTTCGAGAGAAACTCTTTCTCCAGAAAGCATCCATTCTTGGCAACAAAGACTTTGCCTTCGGATCTGTGGTAGAAGGTGTACCCAATTGTTTCCTTTGGGTATCCTATGAAGACGCATTTCTCCGATTTGGGTTCGAGCTTTTCAGGTTGAAGTTTCTTGACATAAGCATCGCAACCCCAAACTTTTAGAAACGACAGCTACGGTTTCTTGCCAAACCAAAGTTCATACGGAGTCGTCTCAACGGATTTCGACGGAGCCCTATTTAAAGTGAATGCGGCAGTCTCTAAAGCATAACCCCAAAAAGATAGCAGTAAATCGGTGAGGGACATCATAGATCTCACCATGTCCAACAGTGTACGATTTCGACGTTCGGACACACCGTTACGTTGAGGTGTTCCGGGCGGTGTCAATTGTGAAACAATTCCACAGCTCCTAAGGTGTGTGCCAAATTCATGACTTAAATATTCACCCCCACGATCCGATCGCAAGAACTTTATTTTTCTGTCACGTTGATTCTCAAACTCATTCTGAAATTCCTTGAACTTTTCAAAGGTCTCAGACTTGTGTTTCATCAAATAGATATACCCGTATCTACTCAAGTCATCCGTGAGGGTGAGAACATAACGATAGCCTCCGCGAGCCTCAACACTCATTGGACCGCATACATCGGTATGTATGATTTCCAACAAGTTGGTTGCTCGCTCCATTGTTCCGGAGAACGGAGTCTTGGTCATCTTGCCCAAGAGGCATGGTTCGCACGTGTCAAATGATTCATAATCAAGAGACTCTAGAAGTCCATCTGAATGGAGCTTCTTCATGCGTTTGACACCAATATGACCAAGCGGCAATGCCACAAGTATGTGGGACTATCATTATCAACTTTACATCTTTTGGCATCTACACTATGAATATGTGTATCACTACGTTCGAGATTCATCAAAAATAAACCATTGACCAGCGGGGCATGACCATAAAACATATCTCTCAAATAAATAGAACAACCATTATCCTCCGATTTGAAAGAGTAGCCATCTCGCATAAGACGAGATCCAGAAACAATGTTCATGCTCAAAGCTGGTACAAAATAAAAATTATTGAGGTTTAAAACTAATCCCGAGGCTAGATGTGGAGGCAGCGTGCCGACGGCGATCACATCGACCTTGGAACCATTCCCGACGCGCATCGTCACCTCATCCTTCGCCAGTCTCCGTTTATTCCGCAGCTCCTGTTTTGAGTTACAAATGTGAGCAACTGCACCGGTATCGAATACCCAGGAGCTACTACGAGTGCTGGTAAGGTACACATCAATAACATGTATATCATATATACCTTTGACGTTGCCGGCCTTCTTGTCTGCTAAATATTTGGGGCAGTTCCGCTTCCAGTTGTTGGAAATATGCCCTAGAGGCAATAATAAAAGAGTTATTATTATATTTCCTTGTTCATGATAATCGTTTATTATCCATGCTATAACTGTATTGATTGGAAACTCAGATACACGTGTGGATGAATAGACAGACTTTGTGTCCCTAGTGTGCCTCTACAGGACTAGCTCGTTGATCAAAGATGACCGCGGTTTCCAGGTCATAAGATATGAGTTGTCATTTGATGACGGGATCACATCATTAGGAGAATGATGTGATGGACGAGACCCAAACGTTAACATAGCTTTTGATCGTGTCAGTTATCGCTATAGTTTTCTGCATGTCAAGTATAAGTTCCTATGACCATGAGATCATGTAACTCACTGACACCGTAGGAGTGCTTTGTGTGTGCCAAACGTCGCAACGTAACTGGGTGACTATAAAGGTACTCTACAGGTATCTCCGAGGGTGTCTGTTGAGTTGACATGGATCGAGACTGGGATTTGTCACTCCGTGTGACGGAGAGGTATCTCCGGGCCCACTCGGTAATACGTCATCTCAATGAGCTCAAAGTGACTAAGTAGTTGGTCACGGGATTATGTATTACGGTAACGAGTAAAGAGACTTGCCGGTAACGAGATTGAACTAGGTATAGAGATACCGACGATCGAACCTCGGGCAAGTAACATACCGACGAGACAAAGGGAATTGTATACGGGATTGCCTGAATCCTTGACATCGTGGTTCATCCGATGAGATCATCGAGAAACATGTGGGAACCAATATGGGTATCCAGATCCCGCTATTGGTTATTGACCTGGGAGTGTCTCGGTCATGTCTACATGGTTTCCGAACCCGCAGGGTCTACACACTTAAGGTTCGGTGACGCTAGGGTTGTTAGTGAGAATAGTGCATGGTTACCGAAGGTTGTTCGGAGTCCCGGATGAGATCCCGGACATGACGAGGGTCTCCGGAATGGTCCGGAGACGAAGATTGATATATAGGATGAAAGGTTTCGGAGTCCGGAAGTGTTCCGGGGAGCATCGGGAAATCGGCGGATTACCGGAAAGGGTTTCGGGGGTCCCGGAAGTGTTTCTGGGCCTAATGGGCCACAAGGGGGGACACCACAGCCCTCATAGGGCTGTGCGCCCCCCCCTGGGCCCTCTCCTCATGCGCAAGGGGAGGTGGACCCTCCCAGGGCAGCCGCACCCCCCCTGGCTTGGGGGGCAAGGCACCTAGGGGGGGAAACCCTAGGGCCTGGCCCTTGGCCGCCGCCCCCCCCTGCCCTGGCCGCCGGCCCCCTAGGGGAAACCCTAGGGCGCCCCCCTCTCCTCCTTCCCCCTATATATAGAGAGGTAGAGGGAGGGCAGCCAACACACGTTTGTGCCTCGGTGCTGCCCTCCCTCTCCCATAACATCTTCTTCTCCCGCGGTGCTTAGGCGAAGCCCTGCTGGAAACCTCCTCCACCATCACCACCACGCCGTCGTGCTGCCGGTTATCCATCAACCTCTCCTCTACCCCTTGCTGGATCAAGAAGGAGGAGACGTCCCCGAGCCGTACGTGTGAAGAACGCGGAGGCACCGTTGCTTCGGTGCTAGGATCTTCGGCGATCTGAATCGCGGCGAGTACGACTCCATCAACCGCGTTCTCAACGCTTCCGCTTAGCGATCTACAAGGGTATGTGGATCCTACTCTCCCCTCGTAGTTGCATCTACTAGATTGATCTTGGTGAACGTAGAGAAAATTTTTTGTTTTCCATGCAACGTTCCCCAACAGTGGCATCATGAGCTAGGATCTTGCGTAGATGCTTTCTCGAGTAGAACACAAAAGGGTTTGTGGCGTTGATGTTTAAATTGCTGCCCTCCTTAGTCTTTCTTGATTCAGCGGTATTATGGGATGAAGCGGCCCGGACCAACTTTACATGTCCACGTACATGAGACCGGTTCCATCGACAGACATGTGACTTTTGTTGCATAAGATGGCTGGCAGGTGTCTGTCTCTCCTATCTTAGTTGAATCGGAATAGAACAAGGCGGTCCTTGTAGAAGGTTAAATAGCAACTTGAATATCACCGTTGTGGTTTTGCGTAGGTAAGAAGCGTTCTTGCTAGATACCCATAGCAGCCACGTAAAACATGCAACAACAAATTAGAGGACGTCTAACTTGTTTTGCAGGGTATGTATGTGATATGATATGGCCAATGACATGATGAGATATATTTGATGTATGAGATGATCATGTTGTAATAGTTAATATCGACTTGCATGTCGATGCATACGGCAACCGGCAGGAGCCATAGGGTTGTCTTTAATTTTGTATGACCTGCGTGTCAATCATTAAGCGCTTTGTAATGCTTTACTTTATCGCTAAACGGTAGCAATAGTAGTAAGAGCATGGTGGGCGCCGACAACCCCGATGGCGACACGATGATGGAGATCATGATGATGGGGATCATGGTGTGGCGCCGGTGACGATGGAGATCATGCCGGTGCTTTGGAGATGGAGATCAAAAGCACGAGTTGATGGCCATATCATGTCACTTATGATTTGCATGTGATGTTAATCCTTTTATGCATCTTATTTTGCTTAGGACGACGGTAGCATTATAAGATGATCCTTCACTAAAATTTCAAGATAAAATTGTGTTCCCCCCGAGTGTGCGCCGTTGCGAAGGTTCGTCGTTTCGAAGCACCACGTGATGATCGGGTGTGATAGACTCTACGTTCGCATACAACGGGTGCAAGCCAGTTTTGCACGTGCAGAACACTCGGGTTAGACTTGACGAGCCTAGCATCTACAGACATGGCCTCGGAACACGGAGGACCGAAAGGTCGAGCATGAGTCATATAGTAGATATGATCAACATGTTGATGTTCACCATTGACACCACCTCATCTCACGTGATGATCGGACTTGGGTTGGTGAATTTGGATCATGTCACGCTCGAATGACCGGAGGGATGTCAATTTGAGTGGGAGTTATAATTAATTTGATTAGGTAATAACTCACTTATCATGAACAATAGTCTAAAAATGTCTTTGCAAATTTATGTTGTAGATGGCTCGCGCAGGAGTTCCCCTGAATGTTAATGCGTTCCTAGAGAAAGCTAAACTGAAAGATGATGGGAGCAACTTTGTGGACTGGCTCCGCAATCTGAGGATCATCCTCACAGCTGCCCAAAAGGTTTATGTCCTAAATGCACCGCTAGGTCAACCCCCCGCTCCTGGAGCCTCTGCGGACGATATGAACGTCTGGCAGACGCGTTCGGATGACTATTCGATAGTACAATGTGCCATGTTGTACGGCTTGGAAGGAGGACTCCAAAGGCGTTTTGAACGTCATGGTGCATATGAGATGTACACGGAGTTGAAATTCATCTTTGAGAAGAATGCTAAGATCGAGAGGTATGAGACCACCGATAAATTCTTCGCTTGCAAGATGGAGGAGAATTCGTCTGTCAGTGAGCACTTACTGAAGATGTCTGGGTACTATACCCGCATAGCTGATCTGGGACTTGTGTTCCCGGATGAGGCTATCATTGACAGAATTCTCCAGTCACTCCCTCCAAGCTACAAAAGCTTCGTCCAGCAGTACAACATGCAAGGGATGAATAAAACCATCGCCGAGCTGTTTTTGATGCTGAAAGTCGCTGAGGCAGACATCCAGAAGGAGTATCAAGTGTTGATGGTCAATAAGACCACCAGTTTCAAGAAGAATGGCAAGGGCAAGAAGGGTAACTCTAAGAAGGGTGGCAAAGCAGTTGCTAATCCAGTGAAGAAACCCAAGGCTGGGCCCAAGCCAGAGACTGAGTGTTTCTATTGCAAGGGGAATGGCCACTGGAAGCGGAACTGCCCCAAGTATCTGGCGGACAAGAAGGGGGCCAACAACAACAAAGGTATATATGATATACATGTTATTGATGTGTACCTTACCAACTCTCGTTGTAGTGCCTGGGTATTTGATACCGGTTCGGTTGCTCACATTTGCAACTCTAAACAGGAACTGCGGAATAAACGGAGGCTGGCGAAGGACGAAGTGACGATGCGCGTGGGAAATGGTTCCAAGGTTGATGTGATCGCCGTCGGCACGCTCGCTCTTCGATTACCATCGGGATTAGTTATGAACCTGAATAATTGTTATTTAGTGCCTGCGTTAAGCATGAACATTATATCTGGATCTTGTTTATTGCGAGACGGTTACTCATTTAAGTCAGAGAATAATGGTTGTTCTATTTATATGAGTAATATCTTTTATGGTCATGCACCCGAAGTTAGGGGTTTATTCTTATTGAATCTCGATAGTGATGATACACATGTTAATAACATTGATGCCAAAAGATGTAGAGTAGATAATGATAATACCACTTTCTTGTGGCACTGCCGTCTCGGTCATATCGGCGTGAAACGCATGAGGAAGCTCCATGCTGATGGACTTTTGGAGTCTCTTGATTTTGAATCACTTGACACGTGCGAGCCGTGCCTCATGGGCAAGATGACAAGGACCCCGTTTTCAGGGACAATGGAACGGGCAAGTGACTTATTGGAAATCATACATACTGATGTGTGCGGTCCGATGAGTGTAACGGCGCGCGGTGGATATCGTTATTTTCTCACCTTCACTGACGACTTAAGTAGATATGGGTATATTTACTTGATGAAGCATAAGTCTGAAACTTTTGAAAAGTTCAAGCAATTTCAGAGTGAGGTTGAAAATCATCGTAACAAGAAGATCAAGTTCCTACGATCTGATCGAGGGGGAGAATATCTGAGTTATGAGTTTGGTGATCACTTAAGAAAATGTGGAATTATTTCACAGTTGACACCACCTGGAACACCACAGCGTAATGGTGTGTCCGAACGTCGTAATCGAACCATATTAGATATGGTACGTTCTATGATGTCTCTTGCCGACTTGCCACTATCGTTTTGGGGATATGCGTTAGAGACAGCTGCATTCACTTTAAATAGGGCTCCATCTAAGTCCGTTGAGACAACACCGTATGAACTGTGGTTTGGTAAGAAACCTAAGTTGTCTTTTCTCAAGGTTTGGGGTTGCGATGCTTATGTCAAAAGGCTTCAGCCAGAAAAGCTCGAACCCAAAGCGGACAAATGTGTCTTCATAGGATACCCAAAAGAAACAGTTGGGTACACCTTCTATCTCAGATCCGAGGGCAAAGTGTTTGTCGCTAAGAACGGGTCCTTTCTCGAGAAAGAGTTTCTCTCGAAAGAATTGAGTGGGAGGAAGGTAGAACTTGATGAGGTTATTGAACCTCTGCTTCAACCAGAAAGTAGCGCAGCACAGAAAGATGTTTTTGTGGAGCCTGCAGAGGTTGAAGAGGAAGCCAATGATGATCAAGAAGCTTCCGATCAAGTTACTACCGAACCTCGTAGGTCGACAAGGGTACGCACTGCACCTGAGTGGTATGGTAACCCTGTCTTGGAGGTCATGTTGTTAGACAACGGTGAACCTACGAGCTATGGAGAAGCGATGGTGGGCCCAGATTCCGACAAATGGTTAGAGGCCATGAAATCCGAGATGGGATCCATGTATGAAAACAAAGTATGGACTTTGGAAGTATTGCCTGAAGGGCGGAAGGCCATTCAGAATAAATGGATTTTTAAGAGGAAGACGGACGCTGACGGTAATGTCACCGTGTATAAAGCTCGACTTGTGGCAAAGGGTTTTTCACAAGTTCAAGGGATTGACTACGATGAGACTTTCTCACCCGTAGCGATGCTTAAATCCGTCCGAATCATGTTAGCAATAGCTGCATTTTTCGATTATGAAATTTGGCAGATGGATGTCAAAACAGCGTTCCTTAACGGTTTTCTTAAAGAAGAGTTGTATATGATGCAACCAGAAGGTTTTGTCGATCCAGAGAATGCTGACAAAGTATGCAAGCTCCAGCGTTCCATTTATGGGCTGGTGCAAGCATCTCGGAGTTGGAATCTTCGCTTTGATGAGGTGATCAAAGCATTTGGGTTTATACAAGTTTACAATGAAGCTTGTATTTACAAGAAAGTGAGTGGGAGCTCTATAGCGTTTCTAATATTATATGTGGATGACATATTGCTGATTGGAAACAATATAGAATTTTTGGATAGCGTGAAGGGGTATTTGAACAAGAGTTTTTCGATGAAAGATCTCGGTGAAGCTGCTTTCATATTGGGCATCAAGATCTATAGAGATAGATCAAGACGCTTGATAGGACTTTCACAAAGCACGTACCTTGATAAAGTTTTGAAGAAGTTCAAAATGGATCAATCCAAGAAGGGGTTCTTGCCGGTATTGCAAGGTACAAAGTTGAGTAAGACTCAATGCCCAGTGACTGCGGAAGATAGAGAAAAGATGAGTGTCGTCCCCTATGCTTCAGCCATAGGCTCTATCATGTATGCAATGCTGTGCAAAAGACCAGATGTCAGCCTTGCCATAAGTATGGCCGGAAGGTTTCAAAGTAATCCTGGTATGGATCACTGGACAGCGGTCAAGAATATCCTGAAGTACCTGAAAAGGACTAAGGATATGTTTCTCGTTTATGGAGGTGATCAAGAGCTCGTCGTAAAGGGTTACGTCGATGCAAGCTTTGACACTGATCCGGATGACTCTAAGTCACAAACCGGATACGTATATATTCTCAACGGGGGAGCGGTAAGCTGGTGCAGTTCCAAGCAGAGCGTGGTAGCTGATTCTACATGTGAAGCGGAGTATATAGCTGCCTCGGAGGCGGCTAAGGAAGGTGTCTGGATGAAGGAGTTCATGACAGATCTTGGAGTTATGCCTAGTGCACTGAACCCAATGACTCTGTTCTGTGACAACACTGGTGCCATTGCTCTAGCCAAGGAACCAAGATTTCACAAGAGGACCAGACACATAAAGCGACGCTTCAATTCCATCCGCGATTCGGTCAAGGAGGAGGACATAAACATTTGCAAAGTACACACGGATTTGAATGTTGCAGATCCGTTGACTAAGCCTCTTCCACGGGCTAAGCACGATCAACACCAAGACTCTATGGGTGTTAGATTCATTACCTTGTAATGCTAGATTATTGACTCTAGTGCAAGTGGGAGACTGTTGGAAATATGCCCTAGAGGCAATAATAAAAGAGTTATTATTATATTTCCTTGTTCATGATAATCGTTTATTATCCATGCTATAACTGTATTGATTGGAAACTCAGATACACGTGTGGATGAATAGACAGACTTTGTGTCCCTAGTGTGCCTCTACAGGACTAGCTCGTTGATCAAAGATGACCGCGGTTTCCAGGTCATAAGACATGAGTTGTCATTTGATGACGGGATCACATCATTAGGAGAATGATGTGATGGACGAGACCCAAACGTTAACATAGCTTTTGATCGTGTCAGTTATCGCTATAGTTTTCTGCATGTCAAGTATAAGTTCCTATGACCATGAGATCATGTAACTCACTGACACCGTAGGAGTGCTTTGTGTGTGCCAAACGTCGCAACGTAACTGGGTGACTATAAAGGTACTCTACAGGTATCTCCGAGGGTGTCTGTTGAGTTGACATGGATCGAGACTGGGATTTGTCACTCCGTGTGACGGAGAGGTATCTCCGGGCCCACTCGGTAATACGTCATCTCAATGAGCTCAAAGTGACTAAGTAGTTGGTCACGGGATTATGTATTACGGTAACGAGTAAAGAGACTTGCCGGTAACGAGATTGAACTAGGTATAGAGATATCGACGATCGAATCTCGGGCAAGTAACATACCGACGAGACAAAGGGAACTGTATACGGGATTGCCTGAATCCTTGACATCGTGGTTCATCCGATGAGATCATCGAGAAACATGTAGGAGCCAATATGGGTATCCAGATCCCGCTATTGGTTATTGACCTGGGAGTGTCTCGGTCATGTCTACATGGTTTCCGAACCCGCAGGGTCTACACACTTAACGTTCGGTGACGCTAGGGTTGTTAGTGAGAAGAGTGCATGGTTACCGAAGGTTGTTCGGAGTCCCGGATGAGATCCCGGACATGACGAGGGTCTCCGGAATGGTCCGGAGACGAAGATTGATATATAGGATGAAAGGTTTCGGAGTACCGGAAGTGTTCCGGGGAGCATCGGGAAATCGGCGGAGTACCGGGAAGGTTTTCGGGGGGTCCGGAAGGTGTTCTGGGCCTATTGGGCCACAAGGGGGGACACCACAGCCCTCACGGGGCTGTGCGCCCCCCCTGGGCCCTCTCCCCATGCGGCTAAGGGGGTGGGACCCCCTAGGGCTGGCCGCACCCCTTGGGCTTGGGGGGCAAGGCACCTAGGGGGGAAACCCTAGGGCCTGGGCGCCTCCCCCTGCCCTGGCCGCCGCCCCTCCTCCCCTTGCCCTGGCCGCCGGCCCCTAGGGGGAAACCCTAGGGCGCCCTAGCCTCTCCACCCCCCCTATATATAGTGGGGCAAAGGGAGGGCAGCCAACACAGTTCGTGCCTCGGTGCTGCCCTCCCTCTCCCGTCATATCTTCTTCTCCCGCGGTGCTTAGGCGAAGCCCTGCTGGAGTTCTTCTCCACCATCACCACCACGCCGTCGTGCTGCCGGTTCTCCATCAACCTCTCCTCCACCCCTTGCTGGATCAAGAAGGAGGAGACGTCCCCGAGCCGTACGTGTGAAGAACGCGGAGGCACCGTTGCTTCGGTGCTAGGTCTTCGGCGATCTGAATCGCGACGAGTACGACTCCATCATCCGCGTTCATAACGCTTCCGCTTAGCGATCTACAAGGGTACGTAGATCACACTCCTTCCTCGTAGTTGCATCTACTAGATTGATCTTGGTGAACGGTAGGAAAAATTTTTGTTTCCCATGCAACGTTCCCCAACAGTGGAAATATGCCCTAGAGGCAATAATAAAAGAGTTATTATTATATTTCCTTGTTCATGATAATCGTTTATTATCCATGCTATAACTGTATTGATTGGAAACTCAGATACACGTGTGGATGAATAGACAGACTTTGTGTCCCTAGTGTGCCTCTACAGGACTAGCTCGTTGATCAAAGATGACCGCGGTTTCCAGGTCATAGACATGAGTTGTCATTTGATAACGGGATCACATCATTAGGAGAATGATGTGATGGACGAGACCCAAACGTTAACATAGCTTTTGATCGTGTCAGTTATCGCTATAGTTTTCTGCATGTCAAGTATAAGTTCCTATGACCATGAGATCATGTAACTCACTGACACCGTAGGAGTGCTTTGTGTGTGCCAAACGTCGCAACGTAACTGGGTGACTATAAAGGTACTCTACAGGTATCTCCGAGGGTGTCTGTTGCGTTGACATGGATCGAGACTGGGATTTGTCACTCCGTGTGACGGAGAGGTATCTCCGGGCCCACTCGGTAATACGTCATCTCAATGAGCTCAAAGTGACTAAGTAGTTGGTCACGGGATTATGTATTACGGTAACGAGTAAAGAGACTTGCCGGTAACGAGATTGAACTAGGTATAGAGATACCGACGATCGAATCTCGGGCAAGTAACATACCGACGAGACAAAGGGAACTGTATACGGGATTGCCTGAATCCTTGACATCGTGGTTCATCCGATGATATCATCGAGAAACATGTAGGAGCCAATATGGGTATCCAGATCCCGCTATTGGTTATTGACCTGGGAGTGTCTCGGTCATGTCTACATGGTTTCCGAACCCGCAGGGTCTACACACTTAACGTTCGGTGACGCTAGGGTTGTTAGTGAGAAGAGTGCATGGTTACCGAAGGTTGTTCGGAGTCCCGGATGAGATCCCGGACATGACGAGGGTCTCCGGAATGGTCCGGAGACGAAGATTGATATATAGGATGAAAGGTTTCGGAGTACCGGAAGTGTTCCGGGGAGCATCGGGAAATCGGCGGAGTGCCGGGAAGGTTTTCGGGGGGTCCGGAAGGTGTTCTGGGCCTATTGGGCCACAAAGGGGGACACCACAGCCCTCAGGGGGCTGTGCGCCCCCCCTGGACCCTCTCCCCATGCGGCTAAGGGGGTGGGACCCCCTAGGGCTGGCCGCACCCCTTGGGACTTGGGGGGCAAGGCACCTAGGGGGGAAACCCTAGGGCCTGGGCGCCTCCCCCTGCCCTGGCCGCCGCCCCCCTCCCCTTGCCCTGGCCGCCGGCCCCTAGGGGGAAACCCTAGGGCGCCCTAGCCTCTCCACCCCCCCTATATATAGTGGGGCAAAGGGAGGGCAGCCAACACAGTTCGTGCCTCGGTGCTGCCCTCCCTCTCCCGTCATATCTTCTTCTCCCGCGGTGCTTAGGCGAAGCCCTGCTGGAGTTCTTCTCCACCATCACCACCACGCCGTCGTGCTGCCGGTTCTCCATCAACCTCTCCTCCACCCCTTGCTGGATCAAGAAGGAGGAGACGTCCCCGAGCCGTACGTGTGAAGAACGCGGAGGCACCGTTGCTTCGGTGCTAGGTCTTCGGCGATCTGAATCGCGACGAGTACGACTCCATCATCCGCGTTCATAACGCTTCCGCTTAGCGATCTACAAGGGTACGTAGATCACACTCCTTCCTCGTAGTTGCATCTACTAGATTGATCTTGGTGAACGGTAGGAAAAATTTTTGTTTCCCATGCAACGTTACCCAACACCAGTGACCCGTTCCCTTGCAATAAAAGCACTCTGTCTCAGGCTTGGGTCCATACTTTGGCTTCTTCCCGACAACAGGTTTGCCGGGCGCGGCAACTCCCTTGCCGTCCTTCTTGAAGTTCTTCTTACCCTTGCCTTTCTTGAACTTAGTGGTTTTATTGACCATCAACACTTGATGTTCTTTCTTGATGTCCACCTCCGCTGAATTCAGCATCGAATACACCTCCGGAATGGACTTCTCCATCCCCTGCATATTGAAGTTCAACACGAAGCTCTTGAAGCTTGGTGGGAGCGACTGGAGGATTCTGTCAACGATCGCTTCTTCTGGGAGATTCATTCCCAACTGAGACAAGCGGTTGTGCAATCCTGAAATCTTGAGGATGTGCTCACTGACAGAACTGTTTTCCTCCATCTTACAACTGTAGAATGCGTCGGAGACATCATATCTCTCAACTCGGCATGAGCTTGGAAAACCATTTTCAGCTCTCCGAACATCTCATATGCTCTGTGGTGCTCAAAACGTTTTTGGAGCCCCGACTCTAAGCTGTAAAGCATGCCGCACTGAACCAGGGAGTAATCATCACTACGCGACTGCCAAACGTTCAAAACGTCTTGGGCCGCATCGGGAGCAGGTGCATCACCTAGCGGTGCTTCTAGGACATAAGTTTTCTTGGCAGCTATGAGGATAATCCTCAGGTTACGGATCCAATCCGTATAGTTGCTACCATCGTCTTTCAGCTTGGTTTTCTCTAGGAATGCGTTGAAGTTGAGGGAAACCTGATCGTGGGCCATTTGATCTACAAGAGATATTGTAAAGAATTTCGACTAAGTTCATGATAATTAAGTTCATCTTAATCAAATTTTAATGAACTCCCACTCAGAATGACATCTCTCTAGTCATCTTAAGTGATACACGATCCGAATCGACTAGCCCGTGTCCGATCATCACGTGTGACGGACTAGTCATCAACGGTGAACATCTTCATGTTGATCGTATCTTCTATACGACTCTTGTTCGACCTTTCGGTCTTCCGTGTTCTGAGGCCATGTCTGTACATGCTAGGCTCGTCAAGTGAACCCTAAGTGTATCGCGTGTGTAAATCTGTCTTACACCCGTTGTATGCGAACGTTAGAACCTATCACACCCGATCATCACGTGGTGCTTCGGAGCAACGAGCTTTAGCAACGGTGCACAGTTAGGGGAAACACAATTCTTGAAATTTTAGTGAGAGATAATCTTATTTACTACCGTCGTTCTAAGTAAACAAGATGCATAAACATGATAAACATCACATGCAATCAATTAAAGTGACATGATATGGCCAATATCATCTTGCTCCTTGGATCTCCATCTTCGGGGCACCATGATCATCTTGTCACCGGCTCGACACCATGATCTTCATCATCATGATCTCCATCATCGTGTCTTGAAGAAGTCGTCACGCCAATTATTACTTATACTACTATGGCTAACGTTTAGCAATAAAGTAAAGTAATTACATAGCGTTATTCAGTGACACGCAGGTTATACAATAATTAAGACAACTCCTATGGCTCCTGCCGGTTGTCAAGTTCATCGACATGCAAGTCGTGATTCCCTATTACAAAAACATGATCAATCTCATACATCACATATATCACTCATCACATCTTCGTTTTGGCCATACCACGTCACATAGCACATGCTGCAAAAACAAGTTAGACGTCCTCTAATTGTTGTTGCAAGTTTTACGTGGCTTCTATAGGATTTCTAGCAAGAACATTTCTTACCTATGCCAAAACCACAACGTGATTTGTCAATTTCTATTTACCCTTCATAAGGACCCTTTTCATCGAATCCGATCCGACTAAAGTAGGAGAGACAGACACCCGCCAGCCACCTTATGCATCTAGTGCATGTCTGTCGGTGGAACCAGTCTCACGTAAGCGTACGTGTAAAGTCGGTCCGGGCCGCTTCATCCCACAATACCGCCGAATCAAGATTGACTAGTAACGGAAAGAAAGTTGAACAAACTCAAACGCCCACAACTGCTTTGTGTTCTACTCGTGCAAGATGCTACGCATAAAACCTAGCTCAGATGCCACTGTTGGGGAACGTAGCATAATTCAAAATATTTCTACGCTTTCACCAAGATCCAACTAAGGAGACATCTAGCAACGAGCAAATAAGAGTGCATCTACATACCGTTATGTAGATCGCAAGCGGAAGCTTTTGAAGAAGCGTGGATGAAGTAGTCGTACTCTTCACGTTCTTCGTCACCGATGATCTAGCGCCGAACGGACGGCACCCCCGCGTTCAACACACGTCCGGTGCAGCAACGTCACCTCCTTCTTGATCCAGCAAGGGGGGAGGAGAAGTCGTCAGAGATCCAGCAGCACAACGGCGTGGTGGTGGATGTAGTGGAGATCGCAGCAGGGCGTCGCCGGGCGCCCTGCGTTGGGAGTATGGAGGTGTGACGGGAGGGGGAGAGGCACCAGGGAAAGGGTGTGGCTGCCCTCTCCCTCCCCACATATATATAGGGGGCCAGGAGGGTGCGCCATGCCCTGCAGATGGCATCTGCAGGGGGGGCGGCGGCCTGGGGGGAGTCCTTGCCCCCCAAGGCAAGTGGGACGCCCCCTCCCCCCTAGGGTTTCAACCCTAGGCGCATGGGGAGGTGGGCCCCTAGTGGTGCGCCAGCCCATTAGGGCTGGACACTTCCCCTTGCGGCCTAGGGGCCCCACCGGGATGGGTGGCCCCACCCGGTGGACCCCCGGGGCCCCTCCGGTGGTCCCGGGACGCTCCCGGTGACCCCCGGAGATCACCCGATGGCCGAAACCTGACTTCCTATATATCAATCTTTACCTCCGGACCATTTCGGAACTCCTCGTGATGTTCGGGATCTCATCCGGGACTCCGAACAACTTTCGGGTTTCCACGTGCATTTATCTCTACGACCCTAGCGTTACCGAACCTTAAGTGTGTAGACCCTACGGGTTCGGGAGACACGTAGACATGACCGAGACCACTCTCCGGTCAATAACCAATAGCGGGATCTGGATACCCATGTTGGTTCCCACGTGTTCCTCGATGATCTTCATCGGATGAACCACCGTGTCAAGGATTCACTCAATCCCGTATGTTATTCCCTTTGTCCATCGGTACGGTACTTGCCCGAGATTCGATCGCCGGTATTCCCGATACCTTGTTCAATCTCGTCATGGCAAGTCTCTTTACTCGATCCATAATCCATCATCCCGTGACTAACTACTTAGTCACATTGAGCTCATTATGATGATGTCTTACCGAGTGGGCCCAGAGGTACATCTCCGTCATACGGAGTGACAACATCCCAGTCTCGGTTCGTACCAACTCAACAGACACTTTCGGAGATACCCGATGCGTACCTTGAAGGAAATATGCCCTAGAGGCAATAATAAAGTTATTATTTATTTCCTTATATCATGATAAATGTTTATTATTCATGCTAGAATTGTATTAACCGGAAACTTAATACATGTGTGAATACATAGACAAAACAGAGTGTCCCTAGTATGCCTCTACTAGACTAGCTCATTGATCAAAGATGGTTATGTTTCCTAGCCATAGACATGAGTTGTCATTTGATCAACGGGATCACATCATTAGGAGAATGATGTGATGGACAAGACCCATCCGTTAGCTTAGCACTATGATCGTTTAAGTTTTACTGCTATTGCTTTCTTCATGACTTATACATGTTCCTATGACTATGAGATTATGCAACTCCCGAACACCGGAGGAACACTTTGTGTGCTACCAAACGTCACAACGTAACTGGGTGATTATAAAGGTACTCTACAGGTGTCTCCGAAGGTACTTGTTGGGTTGGCGTATTTCGAGATTAGGATTTGTCACTCCGATTGTCGGAGAGGTATCTCTGGGCCCACTCGGTAATGCACATCACTATAAGCCTTGCAAGCATTGCAGCTAATGAGTTAGTTGCGGGATGATGTATTACGGAACGAGTAATGAGACTTGTTGGTAACGAGATTGAACTAGGTATTGAGATACCGACGATCGAATCTCGGGCATGTAACATACCGATGACAAAGGGAACAATGTATGTTGTTATGCGGTTTGACCGATAAAGATCTTCGTAGAATATGTGGGAGCCAATATGAGAATCCAGGTTCCGCTATTGGTTATTGACCGGAGACGTGTCTCGGTCATGTCTACATAGTTCTCGAACCCGTAGGGTCCGCACGCTTAAGGTTTCGATGATAGTTTTATTATGAGTTTATGAGTTTTGATGTACCGAAGGAGTTCGGAGTCCCGGATGAGATCAGGGACATGACGAGGAGTCTCAAAATGGTCGAGACGTAAAAATTGATATATTGGACGACTGTATTCGGACATCGGAAAGGTTCCGAGTGATTCGGGTATTTTCGGAATACCGGGGAGTTACGGGAATAGAGGAGAGAGGCCAAAAGGAAGGAGGCGTGCACCCCCCTTCTGGTCCGAATTGGACAAGGGGTGCAGCCCCCTTTTCCTTCTCCCTCTCCCCCTCTTTCCTTCTCTCCTACTCCGGAAAGGAAAGGGGAATCCTACTAGGACTTGGGAGTCCTAGTAGGACTCCCCACACTTGGTGCGCCCCCTCTAGGGCCGGCCTCTCCCTCCCTCCTTTATATACGGGGGCAGGGGGGCACCTCTAGACACAACAATTGATCTCTTGATCTCTTAGCCGTGTGCGGTGCCCCCCTCCACCATAGTTCTCCTCGATAAATATTGTAGCGGTGCTTAGGCGAAGCCCTGCGACGGTAGAACATCAAGATCGTCACCACGCCATCGTGCTGACGGAACTCTCCCTCGACACTCGGCTGGATCGGAGTTCAAGGGACATCATCGAGCTGAACGTGTGCTAGAACTCGGAGGTGCCGTAGTTTCGGTGCCTGATCGGTCGGGCCGTGAAGACGTACGACTACATCAACCACGTTGTTCTAACGCTTCCGCTTTCGGTCTACGAGGGTACGTAGACTCACTCTCCCCTCTCGTTGCTATGCATTTGGTAGATAGATCTTGCATGATCGTAGGAAATTTTTAAAATACTACGTTCCCCAACAGTGGTATCAGAGCCAGGTCTATGCGTAGATGATATGCACGAGTAGAACACAAGTGAGTTGTGGACGATACTAGTCATACTGCTTACCAGCATGTCATACTTTGATTCGGCGGTATTGTTGGATGAAGCGGCCCGGACCGACATTACGCGTACGCTTACGCGAGACTGGTTCTACCGACGTGCTTCGCACACAGGTGGCTGGCGGGTGTCAGTTTCTCCAACTTTAGTTGAATCAAGTGTGGCTACGCCCGGTCCTTGTGAAGGTTAAAACAACACATACTTGACGAAATATCGTTGTGGTTTTGTATGCGTAGGTAAGAACGGTTCTTGCTAAGCCCGTAGCAGCCACGTAAAACTTGCAACAACAAAGTAGAGGACGTCTAACTTGTTTTTGCAGGGCATGTTGTGATGTGATATGGTCAAGACATGATGAGTTATACGGTTTTGTATGAAATGATCATGTTTTGTAAAGTTATCGGCAACTGGCAGGAGCCATATGGTTGTCGCTTTATTGTATGAAATGCAATCGCCATGTAATTGCTTTACTTTATCACTAAGTGGTGTCGATAGTCGTAGAAGCAATAGTTGGTGAGACGACAACGATGCTACGATGGAGATCAAGGTGTCGCGCCGGTGACGAAGGTGATCATGACGGTGCTTTGGAGATGGAGATCAAAAGCACAAGATGATGATGGCCATATCATGTCACATATTTTGATTGCATGTGATGTTTACCTTATTATGCTTCTTATTTTGCTTAGTTCGACGGTAGCATTATAAGATGATCCCTTACTAAATTTCAAGGTATAAGTGTTCTCCCTGAGTATGCACCGTTGCGAAAGTTCGTCGTGCCGAGACACCACGTGATGATCGGGTGTGATAAGCTCTACGTTCAAATACAACGGGTGTAAGCCAGTTTTGCACACGCAGAATACTCGGGTTAAACTTGACGAGCCTAGCATATGCAGATATGGCCTCGGAACACTGGAGACCGAAAGGTCGAGCGTGAATCATATAGTAGATATGATCAACATAAGATGTTCACCATTGAAACTACTCCATCTCACGTGATGATCGGACATGGTTTAGTTGATTTGGATCACGTGATCATTTAGAAGACTAGAGGGATGTCTATCTAAGTGGGAGTTCTTAAGTAATATGATTAAATTGAACTTTAATTTATCATGAACTTAGTCCTCGTAGTATTAGCATATCTATGTTGTGGATCAATAGCTCGCGTTGTTGCTCCCCGTTTATTTTTTATATGTTCCTAGAGAAAACTAAGTTGAAAGATGTTAGTAGCAATAATGCGGAATTGTTCCGTGGTCTGAGGATTATCCTCATTGCTGCACAGAGAATTATGTCCTTGATGCATCGCTAGGTGACATACCTATTGCAGGAGCAGATGTAGACGTTATGAACGTTTTGACAAAAGCTCGGTATGATGACTACTTGATAGTTTAAGTGCACCATGCTTTATGGCTTAGAACCGGGACTTCAAAAACGTTTTGAACGCCACAGAGCATATAAGATGTTCCAAGAGTTGAAATTAGTATTTCATACTCATGCCCGTGTCGAGAGGTATAAGACTTCTGACAGTACTTTGCCTATAAGATGGAGGAGAATAGCTCAACCAGTGAGCATGTGCTCAGATTGTCTGGGTACTACAATTACTTGAATCAAGTGGGAGTTAATCTTCCAGATAAGATAGTAATTAACAAAGTTCTCTAGTCACTATCACCAAGTTAGTAGAACTTCCCGATGAACTATAATATGCAAGGGATGACGAAAGGAATTCCCGAGCTCTTCGCAATGCTGAAGTCGGCGAAGGTAGAAATCATGAAAAAGCATCAAGTGTTGATGGTTAACAAGACCACTTGTTTCAAGTAAAGGGCGAAGGGATAGAAGGGGAACTTCAAGAAGAATGACAAGCAAGTTGTCACTCCCGTGAAGAAACCCAAAGCTAAAACTCAAGCCTGAAACTAAGTGCTTCTACTGCAAAGGAAATGGTCACTGGAAGTGGAACTGCCCTAGATACTTGGCGGATAAGAAGGATGGCAAAGTGAACAAAGGTATATTTTGATATACAGATTATTGATATGTACTTTACTAGTGTTCATAGCAACCCCTGGGTATTTGATACCGGTTCAGTTGCTAAAATTAGTAACTCGAAACGAGAATTGCAGAATGAACAGAGACTAGTTAAAGGTGAAGTGACGATGTGTGTTGGAAGTGGTTCCAAGATTGATATGATCATCATCGCACACTCCCTATACTTTCGGGATTAGTGTAAAACCTAAATAAATGTTATTTGGCATTTGCGTTGAGCATGAATATGATTTGATCATATTTGTTGCAATACGGTTATTCATTTAAAGTCATAGAATAATTGTTATTCTGTTTACATGAATAAAACCTTCGATGGTCATACACCCAATGAAAATAGTTTGTTGGATCTCGATCGTGGTGATACACATATTCATAATATTGAAGCCAAAAGATGCAAGGTTAATAATGATAGTGCAACTTATTTGTGGCACTGCTGTTTAGGTCATAATGGTGTAAATCGCATGAAGAAACTCCATAGTGATGGACTTTTGGAATCACTTGATTATGAATCACTTGGTGCTTGCGAACCATGCCTCATGGGCAAGATGACTAAAACTCCGTTCTCCGGAACAATGGAGCGAGCAACAGATTTGTTGGAGATCATACATACAGATGTATGTGGACCAATGAGTGTTGAAGCTCGCGGCGGGTATCATTATTTTCTGACCTTCACTGATGATTTGAGCAGATATGGGTATATCTACTTAATGAAGCACAGGTCTAAAACATTTGAAAAGTTCAAAGAATTTCAGAGTGAAGTGGAGAATCATCGTAACAAGAAAATAAGAGTTTCTACGATATGATCGTAGAGGTAAAATATTTGAGTTAGCGAGTTTGGCCTTCAGTAAAAACAATGTGAAATAGTTTCACTACTCACGCCACCTGGAACACCATAGTGTAATGGTGTGTCCGAACGTCATAACCGTACTTTATTAGATATGGTGCGATCGATGATGTCTCTTACCGATCTACCACTATCGCTTTTGGGGTTATGCATTAGAGACAGATACATTCACGTTAAATAGGGCACCATCTAAATCCGTGGAGATGACACGGTATGAACTGTGGTTTGACGAGAAACCTAAGCTGTCATTTCTTTAAGTTTGGGACTGCGATGCTTATATGAAAAAGTTTCAACATGATAAGCTCGAACCCAAATCGGAGAAGTAAATCTTCATAGGATACCCAAAAGAAACTGTTGGGTACACCTTCTATCACAGATCCGAAGGCAATGTCTTTGTTGCTAAGAGTGGATCCTTTCTAGAGAAGGAGTTTCTCTCGAAAGAAGTGAGTGGGAGGAAAGTGGAACTTGATGAGGTAATTGTACCTTCTCTCGAATTGGATAGTAGTACATCATAGAAACTGGTTCCAGTGATTCCTACACCAATTAGTGAGGAAGCTAATGATGATGATCATGAAACTTCGGATCAAGTTACTGCTGAACTTCGTAGATCAACCAGAGTACGTTCCGCACCAGAGTGGTACGGCAACCCGGTTCTGGAAGTCATGTTACTGAACCATGATGAACCTACGAACTATGAGGAAGCAATGATGAGCCCAGATTCCGCAAAATGGCTTGAGACCATGAAATCTGAGATGGGATCCATGTATGAGAACAAAGTGTGGACTTTGGTTGACTTGCCCGATGGTCGACAAGCCATCGAAAATAAATAGATCTTCAAGAGGAAGACTGACGCTGACAGTAATGTTACTGTTTACAAAGCTCGACTTGTTGCGAAAGTTTTTGAACAAGTTCAAGGAGTTGACTACGATGAGACTTTCTCACCCGTAGCGATGCTTAAGTCTGTCCGAATCATGTTAGCAATTGCCGCATTTTATGAAATCTGGCAAATGGATAACAAAACTGCATTCTTTAATGGATTTATTAAAGAAGACTTGTATATGATGCAACCAGAAGGTTTTGTCAATCCTAAAGGTGCTAACAAAATGTGCAAGCTCCAGCGATCCATCTATGGACTGGTGCAAGCATCTCGGAGTTGGAATATACGCTTTGATAAGTTGATCAAAGAATATAGATTTATACAGACTTGCGGTGAAGCCTGTATTTACAAGAAGTGAGTGGGAGCACTACAACCTTTCTGATAAGTATATGTGAATGACATATTGTCGATCGGAAATGATGTAGAATTTTCTGGAAAGCATAAAGGAGTGTTTGAAAGGAGTTTTTCAAAGAAAGACCTTGGTGAAGCTGCTCACATATTGGGCATCAAGATCTATAGAGATAGATCAAGACGCTTGATAAGACTTTCGATGAGTACATACCTTGATATGATTTTGAAGTAGTTCAAAATAGATCAGTCAAAGAAGGAGTTCTTACCTGACTTGTAAGGTGTGAAGTTGAGTAAGACTCAAAGCCAGACCACGGCAGAAAAATATAGAGAGAATGAAAGTCATTCCCTATGCCTCAGCCATAGGTTCTATAAAGTATGCCATGCTGTGTACCAAACATGTTGTGTACCTTCCCATGAGTTTGTCAAGAGGGTACAATAGTGATCCTGGAGTAGATCACTGTACAGCGGTCAAAATTATCCTTAGTAACTGGATGACTAAGGAAATGTTTCTCGATTATGGAGGTGATAAAGAGTTCGTCGTAAAGGGTTACGCTGATGCAAGCTTTGACACTAAATCCAGCTGACTCTAAGTATCAATCAGGATGCGTATTGAAAGTGGGAGCAATTAGCTAGAGTAGCTCCATGCAGAGCATTGTAGACACATAGACATTTGCGAAATACATACGGATCTGAATGTGACAGACCCGTTGACTAAACTTCTCTCACGAAGCAAAACATGATCACACCTTAGTACTCTTTGGGTGTTAATCACATAGCGATGTGAACTAGATTATTGACTCTAGTAAACCCTTTGGGTGTTAATCACATGACGATGTGAACTATCGGTGTTAAATCACATGGCGACGTGAACTAGATTATTGACTCTAGTGCAAGTGGGAGACTGAAGGAAATATGCCCTAGAGGCAATAATAAAGTTATTATTTATTTCCTTATATCATGATAAATGTTTATTATTCATGCTAGAATTGTATTAACCGGAAACTTAATACATGTGTGAATACATAGACAAAACAGAGTGTCCCTAGTATGCCTCTACTAGACTAGCTCGTTGATCAAAGATGGTTATGTTTCCTAGCCATAGACATGAGTTGTCATTTGATCAACGGGATCACATCATTAGGAGAATGATCTGATGGACAAGACCCATCCGTTAGCTTAGCACTATGATCGTTTAAGTTTTACTGCTATTGCTTTCTTCATGACTTATACATGTTCCTATGACTATGAGATTATGCAACTCCCGAACACCGGAGGAACACTTTGTGTGCTACCAAACGTCACAACGTAACTGGGTGATTATAAAGGTACTCTACAGGTGTCTCCGAAGGTACTTGTTGGGTTGGCGTATTTCGAGATTAGGATTTGTCACTCCGATTGTCGGAGAGGTATCTCTGGGCCCACTCGGTAATGCACATCACTATAAGCCTTGCAAGCATTGCAGCTAATGAGTTAGTTGCGGGATGATGTATTACGGAACGAGTAAAGAGACTTGTTGGTAAGGAGATTGAACTAGGTATTGAGATACCGACGATCGAATCTCGGGCATGTAACATACCGATGACAAAGGGAACAATGTATGTTGTTATGCGGTTTGACCGATAAAGATCTTCGTAGAATATGTGGGAGCCAATATGAGCATCCAGGTTCCGCTATTGGTTATTGACCGGAGACGTGTCTCGGTCATGTCTACATAGTTCTCGAACCCGTAGGGTCCGCACGCTTAAGGTTTCGATGATAGTTTTATTATGAGTTTATGAGTTTTGATGTACCGAAGGAGTTCGGAGTCCCGGATGAGATCAGGGACATGACGAGGAGTCTCAAAATGGTCGAGACGTAAAAATTGATATATTGGACGACTGTATTCGGACATCGGAAAGGTTCCGAGTGATTCGGGTATTTTCGGAATACCGGGGAGTTACGGGAATAGAGGAGAGAGGCCAAAAGGAAGGAGGCGTGCACCCTCCTTCTGGTCCGAATTGGACAAGGGGTGCAGCCCCCTTTTCCTTCTCCCTCTCCCCCTCTTTCCTTCTCTCCTACTCCGGAAAGGAAAGGGGAATCCTACTAGGACTTGGGAGTCCTAGTAGGACTCCCCACACTTGGTGCGCCCCCTCTAGGGCCGGCCTCTCCCTCCCTCCTTTATATACGGGGGCAGGGGGGCACCTCTAGACACAATAATTGATCTCTTGATCTCTTAGCCGTGTGCGGTGCCCCCCTCCACCATAGTTCTCCTCGATAAATATTGTAGCGGTGCTTAGGCGAAGCCCTGCGACGGTAGAACATCAAGATCGTCACCACGCCATCGTGCTGACGGAACTCTCCCTCGACACTCGGCTGGATCGGAGTTCGAGGGACGTCATCGAGCTGAACGTGTGCTAGAACTCGGAGGTGCCGTAGTTTCGGTGCTTGATCGGTCAGGCCGTGAAGACGTACGACTACATCAACCGCGTTGTTCTAACGCTTCCGCTTTCGGTCTACGAGGGTACGTAGACTCACTCTCCCCTCTCGTTGCTATGCATTTGGTAGATAGATCTTGCGTGATCGTAGGAAATTTTTAAAATACTACGTTCCCCAACATACCTTTATAGCCACCCAGTTACGTTGTGACGTTTGGCACACCCAAAGTATTCCTACGGCATCCGGGAGTTGTACAACCTCATGGTCTAAGGAATAAATACTTGACACTGAAAAGCTTATGCATTACGAACTATACGATCTCGTGCTATGCTCAGAATTGGGTCTTGTCCATCACATCATTCTCCTAATGATGTGATCCCGTTATCACTGACATCCCATGTCCATGGTCAGGAAATCGTGACCATCTGTTGATCAACGAGCTGGTAACTAGAGGCCTACCAGGGACTCATTGTGGTCTATGTATTCACACATGTATCGCTGTTTCCGTACAATACAATTCAAGCATGAATAACAGACGGTTATCATGAACAAGGAAATATAATAATAATACTTTTATTATTGCCTCTAGGGCATATTTCCAACACCTTTTCCTCTTTTCAAGATCCCCCTTTTCAAATTTTCCCATCTCAATTTCGTGTTTACCAACATTTGCTTTACATTGCAGTGCCAGATTCGTTATTGAGTTTTTTGAAGTTTGATTAACTTATAAGTAAGACCAGATTTGAATTTAAAATTGGTAGTACCGCAATGCCTTGTGAAAAGCCTAGCTTCATGCCCACTCATAAGCCTTAACATTTCATTGTTTCGTCGGCTGAGAGAAAGAGACGAGAGGTTGATGTGATAGATAGGATGGAACCTGCGCAGATTGCCCAAGGGGAAGACCTCTGGTTTCTCCCTTGACATTGTGTATATTGGGCTGGTCCGTGAGATGTATGCAATATTATATTTGCATCTGCATTGATTGAAAAATCGGCCCGCTGATTTGATTTCTTGTGGTTGTTGCTGCATTTCAGGGTTGATGCCACGCCCGGGCATTCTGTGGCACCAACTTACCCTGTGTCCAAGGTGCTAAGTGATGACAACCTCGTCACTGAGATCCTCCTCCGCCTCACTTCGAAGCCATCGTCCCTCCACAACGCCTACCTTATCTACAGGCGATGGCTCCACATCCTGTTTAACCCCCAATTCCTCAGGCGCTTCCGCAAGCACCATTGGAAGCTCCTTGGCTTCTTCTACCAACAATTTAATGAAGTCCCCATGTTCACTCCAATTCTGAACCAACTTGACCTCTTCATAGTAGCATTACCGGAGAACCCCTTCGATCATTTTTCGTTAGGCGGAGTCTTCCTTGGCTGCCGTGATGGCATTGTCCACGTCCTCAACCGTGCGCGCCATGAGGCCATCATTTGGGAACCCATCACCGGCCACAAACACCACGTGGCTTTTCCACTACGGTCAGTCATGGCTTCGAAACCTCTGTTGTGAGTGCAATGGTGATGTGTTCTGCCCGTGACGTTAATCATCACTCGCACGACGATTGTTGCTTAAACACATTCAAAATGGTACTGGTGTGCCATGAAGATTTGACCAACCAAACAGTGCCATCTATTTGCCTCTACGACTCCAAGTCTAACATATGGGGCAATAAAATATCCATCATGGATACATGTCAGATTGCTAATGTGGCAAGGCCAAACATCATGGTCGGGAATGCACTTTACTGGTTGCTCTCTGGAGCCAAAATGCTTGAGTTTGATTTTGATTGGCAGACCCTTGTGGTGATTGAGAAGCCAACAACATATGCCCATGTTACAGGTTCTAGCGTCGACATGTCCTTTCAGATCTTACGAGGTGAGGATAATTTTCTTGGCCTCGCGGTTGTTTCAAAGTTAAATGTAAGCATTCAATTATGGGGGAGGAAGCCAAATGGTGATGGTATTTTCTCAAGGGTGCTGCAGAAATGTGTTCAACTGGACGAGCTTTGTTCAAGACCCGCACGCAGAAAAAATGTTATCCTGTTGTCAGGGTATGATGCGGACACAAATTCGATATTCCTGTCTTCCGATTCTCATGATTTCAACCTGCAGCCTGAGTCGGTGTAGTTCAGATATGTTGGAAAGAGACAAAGCACACACTTTAAAATGTATTATCCTTATAAAAATTTCTACATTGCAGGTAATACCTCGTTGAGTTATTTCTTCTGTTGATTTCATTGCATTTACTTATCGTACATGCTTGATGCGGTATCATTGGTGTGCTTAAAGGTCGACAAGTTATTTGTGAGTAAATTGAATTTTACTGTTTCATTGTCAGACTGGTCATGTTAGGCCAATGCAAGTCAGTGGGGAGGGGGGGGTCCTATTTCCATTGCTTGGCCAATACCCTTTTGTGATCTTAAATTATATCATTATTTATTATCGAAATATGCTGAATCTATATTAGAAGTATAGTAAAAGCTATTTTTGCTCGGTAATGACTATGTGCGTAAAAAAATGATATCATTTTGTGCTTGTATCGATCTAAATGATCCACATGTCTATAATATATGTTCATTTACGATGTTCGGGCCTCCCGCATTTCCCGCACTAAAGGATGATCATGCAAGGTTTGCCTTTTGACATCTGGTTGATGTGGCAATAAATTAGATAAATTAAAAGTGCATATATTCATATAGGGGTTAGCCTTTGAACCGGGGTCCTCAGGATATTATGCCTAAGATTTTTAATCATTAGTGTTTCCAGAATGTTGGTTACACAATGGAAACAACTTGTCATGTCTGTAACTCTGTATGTTGTCTCTCACGTGGATTTTTATTATGAATATATGACAATAAATTTTTCCTCTACATCTGAAAAGTGTGTAATGCCAGCTAGCTAAAAACATGTAGGGTACTTTGGTGATGTTCGTCTTGCCCTCTTCTGTGACCAATTCATATATTTTAGTGGGTCAACTGTATAATAAATGTGTTTTCGGTTTCAAGATTTGTATCATTCTGACTTAGTGTCGGCTAATATTTGATTTTCATTGTACAGCTGATTGGCATTTAAATTGTCTAGTTCTTGTGATGCTTAATTACATCTCCATCCTGATCTAGTTCTATTTGACTTTAACAGAGAGGCCACGTGAGTCTCGGATCAAAGAAGAATGAGCTGCATTTCTCTCATGGCAACTGGTCCGTCAAAAGGAAAGCTATCTTCGAGAAAGAAGTGTAGTAGTATCCGCAAGCTGTGTTTTGAGTCAACCGTTTATTGGGCTCTAAATTAGGATATTTTATGTAACTGGATCAGGTGATCATATACATAATAGGCAATCCTACTATTTGCGAATTGCGAGTGCCTCTATAGCCTATACTTTTATCCTAAGTACTTTTATGTTTTAAAACACCGGCTACCAACCTGCAGTATTTTATCCCAACACAGTCCAGTGTTTTCCTGTTTGTTATGTTGTTTGTACCAGCAAACTTTGTTCTAATTAGTTATATGCAGCTCTATCAAGTTAATTTGTTGTTAATTTTGAGGAGTCTGGCCAACTAAACGACGCGTTTATGGTTAACTATTGCCACACATTTCCTTGAAATATCTACTCATTCCTTGTAAAAGGCATGAGAATGTGCTAAATAACACGAGCATGGTTTTCCAGACCGTTCTTGTGCACCTTTTCATGCGCAGATTTTTCGAATTTGAATTATGTCCATTAATGCCTAGAAAATTCACTTGATCCGCTAAATATGGTAAATAAGCCCGGGAAAATGTCAAATTTGAACACGTTGCATTTGAGGCAGTATGTTGATCGTTGGAAAAAAACTGAATGACAAACTAGGATGGAAATTAGAATTTCCCTTCAATCTTGAGGATTTTCCCTCTCGAAAGCATGGAACTTCCTCGGTGATGGTTCGATTTATGAAGGGCGTGCATGACGACATAAGCCAAACCTTCTCAAATTTTTAATAGGGCATGGTGAGGTCATACCATGGCACCATGACAGGCGTCATGTTTTTAAGCATTTATTTCAATTTTTTCTATAGTTGAAAACCCAACAAACAAACATTTGTGGTTGACTATTGCCACACATTTCATCGAAATATCTGTCCATTCCTTGTAAAAGGCATGAGATTAATTGAGTGGGAATTCTTAAGTGATAAGATTAATTGAACTCATTTATCATGAACAATAGTCTAAGTTGTCTTTGGAAATTTATGTTGCAGATCAATGTCTTGCGCAGTAGCTCCCCTGAATTTTAATGCGTTCCTAGAGAAAGCTAAGCTAAAAGATGATGGAAGTAACTTTGTGGACCGGGCCCCTAATTTGAGGATTGTCCTCACGGCTGCCCAAAAGGTTTATGTCCTTGATGCACTGCTTGGTACGCCACCTGCTCCCACGTCTGTGGACGTTATGAATGCCTGTCAGTCACGTGTTGATGACTACTCAATAGTTTAGTGTGTCATGTTGTATGGCTTGGAACCGGCACTTCAAAGGCGTTTTGAACGTCATGAAGCATATGAGATGTTCCAGGAGTTGAAGTTTATTTTCGTGAAAAATGCCCGGATCGAGAGGTATGAGACCTCTGATAAGTTCTACACCTGCAAAATGGAGGAGAACTCTTCTGTCAGTGAGCACATACTCAGAATGTCTGGGTACTACAACCGTCTGGCTGAGTTGGGAATTGAGCTCCCGCCTGAGGCGATCACTCACAGAGTTCTTCAATCGCTACCACCTAGCTACAAGAGCTTTGTGTTGAACTATAACATGCAAGGGATGAATAGGTCCGTCTCGAAGCTGTTCGCGATGCTGAAAGTCGCTGAGTCAGGCATCCAGAAGGAGCATCAAGTGTTGATGGTCAATAAAACAACTAGTTTCAAGAAGAGCAAGGGAAAGAAGGGAAACTTCAAGAAAGGTGGCAAACCAGTTGCTCCTCTCGTGAAGAAACCCAAGGTTTGACCTAAGCCAGAAACTGAGTGCTTCTATTGGAAGCGAACTGGCTACTGGAAGCGGAATTGCCCCAAGTATCTGGCTGACAAGAAGGGGGCCAACAAAGGTATACATGATATACATGTTATTGATGTGTACCTAACCAGCTCTCGTTGTAGTGCCTAGGTATTTGATACCGGTGCGGTTGCTCACATTTGCAACTCTAAATAGGAACTGCGGAATAGACGGATGTTGGCAAAGGATGAAGTGACGATGCGCGTGGGAAATGGTTCCAAGGTTGATGTGATCGCCGTCGGCATGCTCGCTCTTCGATTATCATCGGGATTAGTTATAGACCTGAATAATTGTTATTTAGTGCCTACGTTGAGCATGAACATTATATCTGGATCTTTTTTAATGCGAGACGGTTACTCATTTAAATCAGAGAATAATGGTTGTTCTATTTATATGGGTAATATCATTTATGGTCATGCACTCATTGTGAGGGGTTTATTCATATTGAATCTCGATAGTGATGATACACATGTTCTTAACATTGATGCCAAAAGATTTTGAGTTGATAATGATAGTACCACTTTCTAGTGGCACTGCCGCTTAGGTCATATTGGTGTAAAGCGAATGAATAAACTCCATGCCGATGGACTTTTGGAGTCTCTTGATTTTGAATCACTTGACACATGTGAACCATGCCTCATGGGCAAGATGACAAAAAACCCGTTTAGCGGAACAATGGAACGGGCAAGTGACTCGTAGAATATGTGGGAACCAATATGGGCATCTAGGTCCCCCTATTGGTTATTGACCATACAGGTGTCTCGGTCATGTCTGCATAGTTCTCGAACCCGCAGGGTCTACACACTTAATGTTTGGTGATGATATTAGTATAGTTGAGTCATTATGGTGGTTACCGAAGGTTGTTCGGAGTTCCAGATAAGATCCCGGACGTGACGAGGAACTTCGGAATGGTCCGGAGCTGAATATCGATATATTGGACGAATGGTATTGGAGTCCGAAAGTGTTCCGGGGGTACCGGGTGATGGCCAGCGTGACCGAAAGGGGTTTCGGAGGTCCCGGTAAGCATTGGGGGGCCTAATGGGCCAAGGGGAGGGGGCACACCAGCCCACTAAGGGGTTGTGCGCCCCTCCCACCCCATCTCACGTATGTTGGAGAGGTGGGGCACCTCCCCTAGGGCAGCCGCCCCTCCCGGCTTGGGGGCCAAGTTTCCTAGGGGTGGGGGCGCCCAAACCCATCTAGGGTTTCCCCTGTGGCCGCCGCCCCTCCCCTAGGGAAACCCTACGGAGCCCCCTACTCTCCCCTTCCCCCTATATATAGTGAGGGAGAAAGAGGGCAGCCGCCCCATGATACGCCACGGCGCTGCCCCTTCTCTCTCTCTCTCGTAGTCTTCTTCCTCTCTGTAGCGCTTAGCGAAGCTCTGCCGAGATTTCTCCACCACCACCGCCACCACACCGTCGTGCTGCCGGAGGACTCAAGCTACTACTTCACCATTGCTCGCTGGATCGAGGAGGTGAAGGCGTCATCAAGCCGTATGTGTGTTGAACGCGGAAGTGTCGTCCGTTCGGCACTAGATCGGAGTTCGCGGGACGGATCGTGATTGGATCGCGAAGACGTACCACTACATCAACCGAGTTCTTGAACGCTTCCGCTTAGCGATCTACAAGGTTAAGTGGATCCAACTCTCCACTCACAGATGTGCATCTCGCAGATTGATCTTGGGTGTTCGTAGGAAAGTTTTTGTTTCCCATGCAATGTTCCTCAACAAAAAAAGGGCTTTGGTCCAGGCCAGAAAAGGCCATTAATCCCGGTTCACTCACGAACTGGGACCAAATGGGGCATCAATCCCGGTTCGTGAGGCCAGGGCGCCGGCCGGGTCTCGGGGGCCATTGGTCCCGGTTCGTATGACCCCTTGGTCCCGGTTCCAAACACGAACCGGGACCAATGGGCCTCGCTCCTGTCCGCTCCTGGCCCAACATCTTTGGTCTCGGTTGGTGGCTGGATCCAGGACCAAAGGTTGTCCTTTAATACCGGTTTAAGACACAAACCGGGACTAAAGAAAAGCGCATATATAACCGTGCTCCTGTCCGCTCCTGGCCCAACATCTTTGGTCTCGGTTGGTGGATGGATCCAGGACCAAAGGTTGTCCTTTAATACCGGTTTAAGCCACAAACCGGGACTAAAGAAAAGCGCATATATAACCGGTTTAAGCCAGTGCTCTGTTTTTTTGGCTTCGAGAGGAGAGGTGTGTGGGTTGCTCTAGCTCACCTCCTATGCACATGAGGTGTTCGATGAAAATCCCGAGCCACACTTAAACTTTCTCCTCTCCAAGATCCTTGTCCAAGCTCCATGTTCCTCAAGATGTGTCTAGGTTTGTCTGTCCGTCCTGTCCCGTCGCCGTCCTCACCGTTGTCGGTCGCCCACGCCGATCTCGCCGCCGGCACCGCTGTAGTGAGCCTTTTGTTCTTATCTTCTTTCTAAAAGAAAAAAATCTTACTTGAAAACACACCTAACTGGAATTTCAAATTCATACGTATGATGAGTTGATTCGTGAGATCTCCTTTTCTACTGGTGGTCAAACAAATATGACAGGTCATTTTGCCTTTTTTTATACAATCATTGTTGCAATTTTCAGCAAAAAACAACTATAGATCTAGCTAGTCAAGTCATGTTAGTCATTATTTCTGACCAAGTCGCTCGTAATTGTATACATGGACCAATAGCTACAGATGACTGAATAAGTAAGAAATACTAGAAAAGGAAGACAGTGTCTTGTTGGTCACTCTTACTTTACTTTTGTTGTTTTGTCATTTTTGCTCTGAGATCTGCAATAGTTCTGGAGTTTGCTTATTTATGTAAGTTAGAGTATGATGAAATTCACCATAGGACCATAGGGTGGATCGTAAGTTAAAATTGTCATTAGGACATGCATACGCGGTGTAAACAATGTTACACATGTCTCACGTTCATCCCTCAAACAATAAGAGAGACTCCTACGTGCTGCTATTTTGGAATGCCATATACAGTATATCGCCTTTCGCCGGATGACAACAACTAGCCACTCATTACACCATAGAGTTGGTACTTGGTACATGCATCTAGAACAAAGTGCAGGTAAGCTTTCCGGGTACCTTCGGGTTTTAATATAGTAGGTATACTAATCGATGGATGACCAGCATGACAAAGATCACTTTCTATTTTAAAAGTTACAATCATTGTTGCAAAATGCAGTATAAAAGATATATGGATGATGTCAGGGATTTCTTGTTCTTATCTTGAACTAATTTACATCTACCGATAATGAAGAGTTGACTCCATTAAAAAGAAAGACTTAAGTGTTCCCAATTTTAATGTCTTTTTTTGTCACTTTCATCCGTAGGTGCAACATTTCTCTATTCATATACTCCATCCGTCCCAAAATAAGTGACTCAAAAATGACTTTATTTGGGACGGAGGGAGTATGTAAAATAATGTATCATTCATCCTGCGTACTACAGTTAAAACGATGTTGTTATGTAACGCATATAAGCATGATGTAAAAATGGTATGCATATCTCACCAAACCTGGTCGACTAACACAACTTAGTTAGGTCATCCCTAACCAATCCCCTTAAAACCTTTATAGGAGGAAATAGGCTGCTAATCACACCTAACTGATCCCTCAGACGACAAGAGGACGTACTAAAGTTGTACTAGAGTTGAGACACTTATTTTTCGATGGATGGACTAAAATAGAACTAAAGTACACTTATTTTGTGACGGAGCGAGTATTATGTTAATCACCTATAAGTCTATCTCATGAAAGCATAGAGTTACTCCTGTCACCAACTCACCAACAATAGACCAATAATTGCTCTAGCTGGGGCTATCTGATGGTACGACCACAACAACTATGGTAACCACCTTTAAGTCTTCCATGATCTTCATGTAATCAAGGTTTTTCGCCTGGCCCTTAGATGAGCTCTTGAACCAGCAACATAGTGATTGAAAAAAAAATGCTTGATTGTCTCATGATTCTCAAACATTTTTGTCACAATAAACATGTTGAAGCTTTCTTGTTTGGAGCAATGAATTTGAAAGAGAGAGAGACGAACCGGGACTAAGGACCCCCAGCCCCAAACGCGGGATCCTGCCACGTGGTACCTTTTGGTCCCGGTTCGTGTCACTAACCGGGACTAAAGGATCCCCAGCCCCTGGCGCGGGATCGTGCCACGTGGTGGGCCTTTGGTCCCGGTTCGTGTTGAACCGGCACTAAAGGTCCTTACGAACCGGGACCATAGCCCGATTATGCACTAGAGAGAGAGAGAGAGAGAGAGAGAGAGAGAGAGAGAGAGAGAGAGAGAGAGAGAGGTTTATTGATAGTAGCTGCCAATGAAATTCGCTCTGGTAGGTTTGTAATAGGCTCGGGTTGGATGAGATAGTTTATAAAGCTTGTGAAGTCGATCATGTTGGGTGAGGATGTTCAGAAATATTTATTATATTTATCAGACAAAGATTTGTCTATCATGGGTTGTCAGAATGTGTGTGCGATGATTGCCATTACTGCTTGGTACTTATGATGGGAAAGGAGTAAACCAGTGCTATATAACTTCTCATTCACCAGTGAGATGACCCTCCTTTATTTTTCCATCTCTTATTTGTGTCAATCACTCTCCAAAGTCTAACAATAGTATCTACCCCTAAAATTATATGCGAGGAACTCAGTGGCACCACATTCACCCCTCCTTTGTCTCAAGGCAAAATCACTTCGAGCATGTAGGCATGGAAGACACAGGGAAACAAATAGCCATAGGTCTTGTTGAATCTTTTGCAAAAGTCATTGGTTCGCCGTACTGACTTGGTGGCTTGTACTCCAAGTCTCTTCACAGCTGCAACCCCTCTCTTGGTGGCTTGTACTCCAAGTCACCTTTGCGCCTCGTCATTGCCCCATCTTCTGTATGGAGTCTACTAGACTTGCAGGCCAGCACAATAGTCAACAACGTACACGGTACTCTCATGAGTGGAGAGGCGGTCGGCCTCCATGGTGCAGCGGGCGATATTTGGTAGTCTTTGCCAATGTCCACGGCGAAGCACGCGATGATCGGTATTACAATGGGGCACGTGGTCATTTTCGGAGATATTGTTCTGGTCAAACCAGATTGTTTAGTTCAAAAAAGGGAAATGTACCAAAGAATAAAAAATCATTTTCTTTGTAGCATTACAGTGAATTTTAAAAAAAACCATAGAAAATCTAATCCCTTCGTTCATAGATATAAGTATTTTTTAGAGATTTCAATATGAACTACGTACCGATGTATATAGACATAGTTTGGAGTGTTGGTTCACTCGTTCTACTCCATATGGAGTCTATATTGGAATCTCTAGAAAAACTTACATTTAGAAAAGGATGGAGTAGTTAGAATCGAAGTGTCTTGATAGTATAATAAAAGTGTGCGTAAAATATTAGTTTCACAAAATGGGTTATGTTAGAAGGGATACAGAGAGATTGACGGGATATGATGGATGTATTATTGAGCCTCGAGAGTGAGTATATATTGAGTACAAGACTTAGAGGGCAAGACACCTCTCCTAGAGACAAGGTAGGAGACGAATTACAAATCCTAGACTACCAAATACATGTATCCCAAATATATCTCTAACACCCGTCCGCAGTCGTAGCGGTAGCGTTGCGAACAATAGGAGCATCCCATCTGGTCAGACTCGAGAGCATCGGAGCCGACGGGATGACAAGCCCCAGATCTGGCGACCATCCACAACAGCACTGCCACCGTGGGAGACATGACATACCGACCACTGCCTGCATGTGCCACCACTGGAACCTGGTAGGAGGGCTGCCACACCACCTCGCCAAACAGCGAGAGCCGCCGAGATGAATCCACGCATGCTCGTCACCGTCGTTGATCCTATCCAATCTGGATCCAATGACCCCAGATCGCCGGTGCAAATCCGCCTTGGAGAGGGACATCGCCACACAATGCGGCCGCGACATGCCTATGCTTCACCTACCTCCAACTTCCAGGGCCGCTGCCCCGGGTTGCCACCGCCACGAAGTCCTCCACGCCGCCGCATCACCCACGCGGGCACCCCACGCCGGCCAGCCATCGTGCCCTGTGGCGCGCCCAGGCCCAAGGAGGCTGGCCCACACCGCCCCATCGCGTGTGGGGAAGAAGACGCCCCGCCGCCGCCGGCGCCGGTCGGGCTTCGCCTGGCTCCACACTTTGCCGACGGCGAGGGAGCGCGTGGCAGGAGGAGGACCCTGCCGGCGCAGATGGGAGGCCCCTCCCCGTCGCATCACGGGGGAGGTGTGGGAGGGTTAGGTCGTGAGAGGTTGGCGCTTTGTACTTGTGATGTACAGATCTGAGTAGACCAGATCTTCTTTCAAAAGCCCCCCCCCCCTCCACAACCATTAGTACAAAATTATTTGTTGTGTTTGTGTTTGTTATTGTAAATTTACAAGTGTTCCCAGCTATTGGTTGTTCCAAGTCCCATATATTTGTTCCTCATCTATTTACTTGGGGGGGGGGGTGATCTTTGAAAATTAATGTTGATTCCTGTTTGTGAACAAATGGTAAACCAAGCACTGGAACAATAGACAACTAGCCCTGAAGGTGCACACAAGACTTGACCAAAAACCGGCTTTTGGAGAATTTAGTTGTTGATACCGTGGATGTACCTATCACATTCTAGGGGGCTTAACAACGCATAAATAAAAAGAAGAGAGGGACATAAACATCACTGAGTTGATCTTGGTAGCAGCTAGCCAATGGAATTAGCCATGTCATTAATCTAATCTAGTCACTACTGTCCTCGTAGTACTATGGGTTTGAATGCACCACAACCCTTGCATGTATAAGAGGGCTCGAGATCTACATACTTGTTAGAGTCCTGGTTCATCATAAAGGAAGCAATGTCTTCCTCTCCGTTCCTCTTTCTCTTTGACAATACTTTCTATTCTCCTAGTTAGTACACACTGCTGCAAGTCTGAAACTGTAGAAAGAACTTGGTGCCATGGTGTTAGTCTCCTTTTCTCAGCAAGGAAGAACCATTTAGAGCCTATTAGCATTGGAGGCACAAGGAAAGAAACAGTCACATGAGGCGTTGACTCCTTTCGGAAGGGCTTGAAGATGTCTACTCGTGGCCTCATCCAAGCAGAACAATCAACCTCCATCACCCCGTATAGCTAGTTGCAAACGATTCCCCTACTATCTTCCATGTCAAGCTGAGCTACAAAATGTCACGCTCTATATTCTTCCACATATATTATCCTAACTAGCAAACGTGCAAGGCGGAATAGCAGGCGACCATGTTCGTCACCATCAGAGCTGCCGCCGCTGCTGCTCGTGCAAGTCGCCGAGAGTAGACTAGCCATGGGTACATACGGATCGTTTGTCGCGACTTCCCTACTTGACGTACCGATCGTTTGTCGTGACTTCCGTACTTGACATAGAGTCGGTTACAATGTTGGTTTCAATGTGAGGCTGGGCTTGGGTGGGTGGAGTGTCGTTTCCAAGTTTCTTTCCGTGTATGAGTGGATCAGGTTCCGTTTCAGTTTTTCTTCTCGTACCGGCCGTGTGTATGGAAACAAAGGAGTCAAAAAGAATGTTTCAATAAATAGCCCAAGCCATGTTAGGACATACGGGGTATAGAGGTAATAAATCTCAGCCGTTGGTCTTTATGATTTAACACAAAATTAACGGATATAAAAGGGTGACGTATGGAGAACTATGAAAGCATCTGAACTTTATTATTAGGTAAAGATAAAGAAAAAGATATAGCCTTATCAAAATAAACATTGCAAAATAGTACAGTTAAAAAGGTTAGTTCATAATTGACATTCATGGTCCTGCTTAGGCGTAGTCCTGGTTACTACTGACACTGCAACTTAATCAGTAGTGCAGTCTGACCACCAAGCATGGAGCCACAACGGGTCGATTTGCTGACCGCTTTCTTCTTTTTTCTAACTCTCTGTTCTGTTATTTAAAATGCAAATCATCAATTGAAAAAGATGGAACCAAACTATTTGCATCTGTATATTGATTTTAGAAAATGGTAAAGGTTCTACTTAATATCTTGCAAATAATAAACATACAAAAGAGCTATTTATGTAACCTGACATCCAATGCAGTACAAAATATTTTTAAACACTTCCTGGTTCTTTTTCTCGGAATAATTTAAATATCTATCACTTGGATGTATTTTCATCTTGCTGTGTACACTAACAGATTGGCAAAACTAGATTCAGGTGGTTTGATTCATACATACCATGTAGCATACATTGTTTATGTCACCTAGTAGCTAGATTTTCCTAACACCTTTTCTAAGCTTTGCATTCTAGGCAGCTAGCCTCCCACCTCCCCCTCCTTTCATGGTGTCGTATGTACAGATCATGGCCAGTGTTCTCTATTTGTTTCTCTGTCCGAGAGAACTATTCTGAGCTCTAGTCAGGGGATGCATGGGGAAATGAACATCGAGAGCACGCATTTGATCACGTACTTTGGTAGAGTCAATCACAATGCATTTGTGGAGAATTTTCTTAGGTGCACCTAGATATGATCTCATATGATCCTAAATATGATCTGCGCTCTGGAAATTTATATTCTATCATGGATGCTTCAGAAAAATTGCCAGAAAAATAAATGAAACGTCGGAACATATGAGTAATGTTTGGAGAAACGCTGCATTAAGGTATAAAACCAGGAGGAGTTCAATTTTCAACTTCAGTTACACACGACCTGCTGGCCCAGCTAGGTACAACATCAACAGGTAATACAACATCAAGTAAAATCATATCTTTGTTGGCTCCAACTGTAATGTCTCACATGAACATTTTCTATTTCATATGACACAGTCACAGAAGTAAACAATTCAAGATATAGCGGGTAGTTTGTGCTAGTACGGCCTTTGTCCTTAGATGACGAGACCTTTATTTTACGTGCATGCATAAATGGTGAAAATGGAAATATGCCCTTGCATGTATGAACCATTTGGAACGTCCTGGTCCACTTGCATTATTTGACATTTGGTTTCACATAATATTTGACTGTGGTTTCACCAAAGCTTAATCATGTTTGTAAGGAAATACAGCTCAATATCAAAGCTGCCCGCATTAAATAGAAGCACAAATAGAGATTTTGTAAGATGCATGGACGGTTTTTAATCCAAGAGCTTTCTAGCTACACCCTAAATGTTTTTTTAGGATACAGTCACCTAGCTACAGCTAGATTGAACTAAATTTGTTCCTGATGATCTCATGACACGACCAAAGACTGCATGGGCATTCAAGAATCAAAATACATATCCTCATCTAGATATATATGTTTAATGTACAGACACTTTTCTTTTGAATGATTGGCCAGAGCACTGCCCTTTCCATTGGCAGGAAAGAGAGTTTTATTTTGCAAGTTTATGTTGGTAGCAAACCAAGCTCACCGCTTGATAGAAAAGTGAGTTTTCAATTAGAGCTTTACTACAAGGTTCAGCCTCTAGCACTTCAATGAAGTATTTCAGTACATGAAATTCAGAGCGTCCTGTGAAAACCAATATGCTAGCTAAGGATTCATAAGACACCAATAGATGTTGTAAGAATCTTTGTAGAAGATTTAATGTCACATGTGACTCTTTGTTTCCTCGTGCCTCCCATGTCCAAAACACTGGACTAGTTTTCTGTTGCGGCAAAACAAGGAAAGATTAGTGTGCAACCGAGTTTCTCACATTTTTAGAAGTTGGTACTAATTGGAGAGTTTAGAGAACTCGGATACAAGAAGAGAGGCGCCCGACTCCAATGATGAACGCATATTATGTGATGTAGCCCTTGAGAGCTCTTATACTACATTGGTTGTGGTTCATTGGTACCATCAGTACTAATAGTAGTAGGCCAGTATCCAGGTTGGATAAAGTTTACTTCAGTGATACTGTGTACAAGTAGTAATGAGCGGTTGATGTTGAGTCTGCAACGTGTGTTTTACCACTAAAAAACAAGGTTTCCTTTTCTTTCTACCTTCCTTTATGTCGGGAAAGCCCAGAAAAGGTGCTCAGCTCACGCTTCTGCAATATGTGCTAGTAGTGTTGCTGTGTCATCAAGCCGCTGCTCCAAAAGCAATGTCTTGATTAAATCAGCTTATGAGGTACTACACAGGTTGTTGCTGTGTCATGCCTCCGACCTTTTGTCTAAGAAAACAAAAGATGGTACTAAGGGAGTTACTGCTAAAGAGAAGTTAAATTAACGGGCCATGGTGTGTTTTGGTTTGGGCTAAAACCAGCCCACTTACTCGGATTAAAAAAAAATTAGAACCAGCCCAGTTGAAAGGAGGCACATCGTGTTCCACAGCAACCCTGCCTTTCGGCGAAATCACTAGTTGAGGAGTATTCGTTACAAAGATCGCCCCCAAACCGCCATGTTGCGACAAGTGGCACGCTGCATGTGCGCCACTTGTCGCAACCTGAGCCTATGAGCGTTTGTCTCGCGAAAGAGATAAAAACAAAAAACGCGTTTTTTTCCCTTTCCGAAAAAGGCACGGCCGTGACTCTCGCAAAAGCATAACCGTGCCTCTTGCGGAAGCAAAACCGTGACTGTCGGAAAAAAACGTTTTTCCTCTTTCCGAGAGGCACGGCCGTGACTCTTGCGAAAGCACAACCGTGCCTTTCGAGAAAGCAAAACATTGACTCTCGCGAAAGAAAAAAAAAACAGAAAACACATTTTTTTTCCTTTCCGAAAGAGGCACGGCCGTGACTCTCGCGAAAGGAAAACAGTGACTCTCGCGAAAAAAAAAATAGAAAACGCGTTATTTTTCCTTTCCGAGAGGCACGGCCGTGAACTCTATCGAAAGCACAACCGTGACTTTCACGAAAAAAACATTTTTTCGCACAAAAAATAATTTTATTTAAAATTTTTTTTCGTCGAAAAGCTAAGGAAGACCGGTGGAAAACCAAAATGTCGAAAAAAACATGGAAAAAACCGTACAATACACAGAAAACGCGTGCAGAAAAAATAAAAAGTAAAATACGGAGCGAGCGTCCAGAGCGCGACACGTGGCGAATCGCTGAGAGCGCGCCAAGTGGCGCTGATCGCTGCGAGGCTCCCGAAGGAGCGCTCGTTAACTAGTTGCTCCCGCCTTTCGGGATTGACACTCGCCCAGAATGGAAGTAAATTGCACAAACCAACCATACTGACAGCTAAGGCTAGTTAGTAGAACACACGAGTTTACACCTTTTTGGCAGAAAACACCATGTCTGTGTTCACCTTTTTACAAATAACATTGACTGGCGGCTTTGGCTCGGTTGAGCATGTTTATGACAGATAGGGCTCCCTAGTTAGGCTGATGTGGCACACATTTCTCACACCGTTAGAATGAATCGTTTTCTGGCCATGCGGCCAACTTGTCAGCGTCACATCTCTCTTCAGCATTTCTTTTTTCCCCAAATATTCTCTCTTCAACCTTTCACTGAGCACCTGTTCAGCATGTGTATGCGTTGGAACCTTGGAGGAACCTCACCGTCCCAGTTGTTGCACCTATGCGTGGAGGGACCACCCAGTTGTTCCTGTTCGGCTTCAGGCTTACCGCGGCTAGGGCACGTCGGCCGCTGCTACTACCATGCACGCCCTTGACGTGGACGCGCAACGGTGGCACCGGGTCGGGCCGTCCCTGCTCAACAATGCTCAGAAACGGTGACGGATGCTCTACCACGGCCGAGGGAGGGTAGGGCGGCAACCACTGCGGCGTAGCAACGACATCGGCATCCTCTGCGACACGACAACGGCAGCGGCGGCCTGTGTCCCGGCATGGGTTTCCTACTCACGCGGAGAGAGAGAGAGGGCTGGGCCGGTAGGAGAGAGGAAGAGGAAGCGGGGCGCTGGAGTTGTTGTTGTGGACACTGGCCAGTGGTGTATGCAAGTTGCGCTGCAGCGGAATGATGTGTCTCAGGTGCCAGGCCCTCGCATACGGGTCGTGAGGATAACATGAGGAGAAACCAATTTTTTTCCAATGATAGGTGGACCCCCATAGGGCCACGCATGATGATAACCTTACCAAATGTCACTGTTAACTGTGAGATGTTAAGCGGTGCCATGTCAGCCTGATTGGTGGGCCCCATCTATCATAAAGACAGTTATCGAGCTAAATCGGAAGATCATTGTTATTTAACTAGTCTGAACATTGAACAGTTATGCAGGCAGGTAGATTTATTTGAGCTGTTGTTTTGTTTGCAAGTGATTGATGCAACTGAAATGCTCACATCATCTCACCATGCATTCATTTGCATGCTGTGATTGTCCTCGTGGTAATAATATGTGTGTCTTCTTCTTCATATATATTTTCCCATCAATTTGGTGTGCTAGCAGTAAGTAACTAACCAACAGACTTTGTTGTGTATGGCAGTTGTTTGACAACTACTCAATTACATAAATATTAATATGTGCATGGCGTTTTCTCTCCCCGTGAGGATAATTTCTACTCCCTCCGTTTCCAAATATTTGTCTTTCTAGACATTTCAAATGGACTACAATATACGGATGCATGTGGATATATTTTAGAGTGTAGATTCACTCATTTTGCTTCATGTGTAGTCATTTGTTGAAATCTCTAGAAAGACAAATATTCAGTAACGGAGGGAGTATTAAACAGTCACAGCATGCAGATGGGGAAATATTCTTTAACAATAAGAATTCTCTCGCTGAAGACAATAAGTATGATACTGCATCATGTGCTTTAACTATAAGAAGAAAACCAACACATCCTCGACCTGGCTACTCTATAGCATGCAAACAACCAATGCTGCAAACATAGATTTTCTTGATGCAGAGAGACAAAATCCATCCCTCCAAAGTCCTCACTAATAATAAATTGAAAAAGACACAAATAGGACCGGTAGAGTACATCAGCACCTCTTTTGTCGATACAGAAACCCAGGGAAAACGACAAGCTAACCGACCTGATTAGGCTATTTGGTTTCTGGGGCCAGTGGGCCTGAGGGTGGCCCACGGTTGGCTGGAGACCGTCTTCCCGTACACACAGATTTGCTTGTATTAGTGGGCTGTAGTCAAAGTTGGCCCGTGGGCTCTTCCGCTCAGCGCCTTCTAACTTTGAATTCTTCTAAGAAAGAAACTCTGAACTACAAAAATCCTCGCTTCTCTCTATATTTTTTATGTTTTTGGCAGAATAATTAGACTCACAGACAGCTATAACACAAGTTACCATTCCTCCAGCCATGTATATGCTACATAATAAATAAAAAACAAACTTCACTGAGCTGGCAGATGCAGGGCCATCGGTGATCGGTATGTGATACGTCTTCATCGTATCTACTTCTCCAAACTCTTTTGCTCTTGTTTTGGACTCTAATTTTAATAATTTGAATGGAACTAACCCGGACTAACGCTGTATTCAGCACAATTGCCTTGGTATTATTTTTGTGGAGAAATAGAAGTTCTCGGAATAAACTGAAAATCCACGGAGAATATTTTTGGAAAATGTAAAAAATATTGATGAAAGAATCTACATGAGGGGACCCACCGGCTGTCCACAAGGGTGGGGGCGCCCCCTGCCTTGTGGGTCCCTTGCAGCTATACCGACCTCAACTCGAACTCCATATATTCACTTTCGGGGAGAAAAAAATCAGAGAGAAGGATTCATCACGTTTTACGATATGGAGCCGCCGTCACCCCCTGTTGATCGTCGGGAGACCTGATCTGGAGTCCGTTCGGGGCTCCAGAGAGTGGAGATCATCGTCGTCATCATCATCAACCTTTCTCCATCACCAATTTAATGATGCTCACTGTCGTGTGTGAGTAATTCCATCATAGGCTTGCTGGACGGTGATGGGTTGGATGAGATTTATCATGTAATCGGGTTAGTTTTGTTAGAGTTTGATTTCTAGTATCCACTATGTTCTTAGATTGATGTTGCTATGACTTTGCTATGCTTAATGCTTGTCACTAGGGCCCGAGTGCCATGATTTCAGATCTGAACCTATTATTTTTTTATGAATATACATGTGTTTTCGATCCGATATTGCAAGTTGTAGACACCTATTACGAGTTATGATCCACCTACCCCAAGGTGACAATAATTGGCATTTTTTATGGTGATTGTCGTAGTTTGAGGAGTTCATGTATTCACTAAGTGTTAATGCTTTGTTCTGGTTCTCTATTGAAAGGAGGCCTTAATATCCCTTAGTTTCCATTAGGACCCCCCTACCATGGAAGGGTAGGACAAAAGATGCCATGCAAGTTCTTTTCCATAAGCACGTATGAGTATATAGGGGATACGTGCCTACATTATATTGATGAATTGGAGCTAGTTTTGCGTCACCCTATGTTATAACTGCTACATGATGAATATTATCCGATACCTATCATCACCAATCCATTGCCTACGAGTTCATTTCATATTGATACTTGCTTCGTTACTTTCATTACTATTGTTGTCACCATCACTACAAAACTGCTACTGTTACTTTTGCCATCGTTACCGTTACTTCCATATTACTTTGCTACTAAATACTTTGCTGCAGATATTATGTCTTTCAAGTGTGGTTGAATTGACAATTCAGCTGCTAATACTTGAGAATATTATCCCCTTGTGTCGAATCAATAAATTTGGGTTGAATACTCTACCCTCAAAAACGGTTGCACTCCCCTATACTTGCGGGTTATCAGTATGATGATGATGGATCCCGGAATCCAAGGCAAACAAAACAACAACTCATGCCCGGTCCTAAGCTGATCTCTAACGGAGATGAGATTGGTAGCACGAGGGCGAGGCTGCGGTTAGGTGCACAGCTGAGCTGAGATGGTGGGAACAGCAGTGGAGAAGCTCTGCCTCCGGGTGCCGCGCATTGCAAGGAACCTCCAGCAACAGGGAGTCTTGATCACAATCCTTGTTGGGAGTGGACATGATGGATAATAATTTGTCTGGGGTAACTTGAACAAGTTAAGTGCTCCAACACCTCCTCGAGTGGCATTGCCATATTTCGGCATTCTCAACTGAGAAGAAGCCATGGCCCCAGATCTAGAAGAAGAATTTTCCATGGTTCCTCCTCTCATGTGTACTTCTTCACGAAAGATACAAAATCACAAGATATCTCCATGTTACTTCTAAAAAGTAAAACAATAGAGATTAGAACAAAAATGATATCTAGAAAATAAATATAAAGTGCATGAGCAGAGCTACCAAGACTGCTCACCTGTGAAGCTTTGCAGCTGGCTTCCATGGGGTCTTTTGAGAGACCTCATGGTTGACTTGGTAATGCCTCTAAACGTGCGGCCATCATTTCCTCTTCCTCCAATTTCCTTGTGATATGTCCATTTTGCATCATGCTCTTATGTTAATATCTATTGCATTACGGGTTGTTGTTACACATTATGCCACAAAACTTATGCCTTTTCTCTCTTATTTTACAAGGTTCACATGAAGAGGGAGAATGCTGGCAGCTGGAATTCTGGGCTGGAAAAGAATCAAATATTAGGGACCTATTCTGCACAACTCAAAAAGCCCTGAAACTCCATGAAATTCAGTTTTGGAAAATATAAAAAATATCTGGCGAAGAAAGTACCGGAGGGGGGCCACCCACCGTCCACGAGGGTGGGGGGCGCGCGCTACCCCCTGGGCGCGCCCCCTGCCTTGTCGAACACCTAGCAGGCCCCCGATGACCATCTTCTGCTATATCAAGTGTTTTGACATGGAAAAAAATCAGAAGGAGGCTTTTGGGACGAAGCGCCGCCGTCTCGAGGCGGAACCTTGGCGGAACCTATCTAGGGCTCCGCCGGGGAAACTTCCCCCCGGGAGGGGGGAAATCGTCACTGTCGTCATCACCATCGATCCTCTCATCGGGAGAGGGGTCAATCTCAATCAACATCTTCACCAGCACAATCTCCTCTCAAACCCTAGTTCATCTCTTGTATCCAATCTTTGTCTCAAAACCTCAGATTGGTACCTGTGGGTTGCTAGTAGTGTCGATTACTCCTTGTAGTTGATGCTAGTTGGTTTATTCGGTGGAAGATCATATGTTCAGATCCATTATGCATATTAATACCCCTCTGTTTATGAAGATGAATATGATGTGTGAGTAGTTACATTTGTTCCTGAGGACATGGGAGAAGTCTTGCTATAAGTAGTCATGTGAATTTGGTATTCGTTCAATATTTTGATAAGATGTATGTTGTCTTTCCTCTAGGGGTGTTATGTGAACGTTGACTACATGACACTTCACCATTGTTTGGGCCTAGAGGAAGGCATTGGGTAGTAATAAGTAGATGATGTGTTGATAGAGTCAGTGGCGGAGCCACCGTTGTATCGTTGGGTGCACTTGAACCCAACGACACTTGGTAGCTACGTATCGACACGTACTTTGTAGGCCTGAACCCAGTAAAAAGATTAGACTGACCCCATTAATCTCGTGAACTACCTCGGTGGATAGGCTAAAACGGGCCAAAGGCCCATAAGTGCCTCGGTGCCCACAACTACCAGGTCTCTCCAATCGTGAACTGTACTCGTACGATTCCTACGCAGCCGCCGCCACACCTTTACTTGTTCAATTCGCTAATTCTCTTCTCGCCTCTTCTGTTCGTCCATCCATCCATCATCGGACCCCAGCGGCAAGCCGTCAATTCAATTCCAAATTGAAGGTATAGACTAGTGAGATCGCATCGTCACACCTTTCCCCATGTGTAAGTTCTGTCTAGCATAATAGTCTTGTATGACAATATTTTTGCCCTAGTTTGCTAATGTAAATCACGGACATTGATTAATCTAGACCATGGAACAATATGTTTCAAAGAGAAATCGATCACCACATCAAGGCAAAGATGCAGACATGTTAAGATGACCTGTTAGATGTAGGCAAAATTCATAATGATCCAGTGTTTGCTTTTTTAAAAGATAATGAGACAAATAAAAAGGACACTCTAAAATATAAGCGGCTTTACAATTTTTTTTGGCTTAATGGTACTTATATTAAACTTGTCAAACTAACTTATCTTATTTTTACTGTTCTAGGAAAGACGAGGAACTACACCCGAGCTATTAAGTTGTTTGGGAACTACTTTATTTATAATATCTACTATACAAGTGGTTTTAGAATTTCATCCAACTGATATGTCTTATACTCTTCAACTATTAAAATAACAAAATATGTAGTAGGTACTATCATATTTCTATTTGTTATGTTATTTTGGATGCTGCAAAATAGCTTTTATGCTTAACTAATTCTTAGCAAATCCTCATGAGTCAATAAGTGAACCCAATGTCTAAATTTTCTGACTCCGCCCCTGGCTAGAGTGACAGAAGCTTAAACACTAGTTTATGCGTTGCATCGTAAGGGGCTGATTTGGATCCATATGTTTCATGCTATGGTTAGGTTTACCTTAATACTTCTTTCATAGTTGCGGATGCTTGCAATAGAGGTTAATCATAAGTGGGATGCTTGTCCAAGTAAGGGCAGCACCCAAGCACCGGTACACCCACATACCAAATTATCAAAGTAACGAACGCGAATCATATGAGCGTGATGAAAACTAGCTTAACAATAATTCCCATGTGTCCGCGGGAGCGCTTTCCTTTATACAAGAGTTTGTCCAGGCTTGTCCTTTGCTATAAAAAGGATTGGGCCATCTTGCTGCACCTTATTTACTTTCATTAATTTTTACTCGTTACAAATTACCTTATCACAAAACTATCTGTTACCGGCAATTTCAATGCTTGCAGAGAATACCTTACTGAAAATTGCCTATCATTTCCTTATGCTCCTCGTTGGGTTCGACACTCTTACTTATCGAAAGGACTACGATAGATCCCTACACTTGTGGGTCATCACCTTGATGTGGTTTTCATAAGCAAAGAGGTAGATACATAACAACACAATACATGTTGAGGGGTTAACTCAAGAAGGAAAAAGAACAACACTTGTTCAGCATACCTCTACAAGTACTGGAACTAAAGTTGAATCCACATTCTCCAGGATATGCTGCTTCCAGTAATCAACTTTGTCCCTACAAAATTGGACATACCAAGAACAAGCAACCCTTGTTAGATTGATTCACAGCACAGTAGCTTCTCTGAATTATTATTACTCAGTATGGACAAATGATAGCGAACATTTTATGCTAATGTGGTCGCATGAGAGTTCTAGGAGGTATTTTACTTCCTTGTTAGAATAAAAAATTTGTTGCCATTTGTCCATACAGAGTAATAATAATTCAAAGATGCTATTCTGGTGTGAATCAATCTAAAGAGAGTTTTTGTTGTTGGTATATCTACTTTTTGCAGTGATAATCTTGATTACTCGAAGCAGCATATATCCTGGAGAATGTGGATTCGGCTTTAATTCCACTAACTGTAGAGGTATCCTATATAACCTACGAATGTCGTTCCTTTTCCCCTTTGAGTTAACCTCACTACATGTAGTGAGTGGTTATGTATCTATCTCTTTGTTTAGAAAATCACAGAAAGGAAGTTGGAGGAAGACGAAATGCCAATGGCGCTTTCAGAGGCCTTACCAAGTCCAGCATGAGGTCTCTCTAAAATGACCAAAGCTTCACATGCCAACAATCTTGGTTCTTTTGCTTATGCACTGAATATTTGTTTTCCAGATATAATTACTATTTTAATCTCTATTGTTTTTCGTACTACAAGTAACATGGAGATATATTGTTATTCTTTATATTTTGTGAAGATGCAGACATAAGAGGAGGACCCATGGAGAAGGCTTCTTCTATATCTGGGGCCATGGCTTCTTCTCAGTTGAGAATGCAGAAATCTGGCAATGCCACTAGAGGAGGTGCAGCAACCCAGCAAAACTAAACATGTTCAAGTTTCCCCAAAGACAAGTTATTATCAATGTTGGCCCCACTCGACAAGGATTGTGATCAAGACTCCCTGCTGCCAGAGGTTCCTCGCAATGCGCGGCACCCGGAGACAGAGCTTATTCGCTGCTGCCCCCACCATCTCAGCTCAGCTCTGAGTCTCTAACTGTAGCCTCAATTCGAGCTACCAATTCCAGCTCCATTAGAGATCAGCTTAGGTCCGGGCATGAGTTGTTGTTTTGTTTACCTTGGACCCTGTATCATCATCATCATACCGATCTTCGATGGACATGCATCTGTCGGCTTGGCAAAGTTTTTTTTTTTTGTAGCATTACACGGCTGGACAAATGACAACTTGTGTTATAGTTGTCGGTATGTCAGGGGAATTATTCTGGCGACCCCGAAACCCATCAGAATCCTCTCGAAACTATTCTGAATATTAGTGAAACAATTAAAAATATATTATTATCCCTCCCGTCCTACTTACACTCAGTAGATCGTGATTTTCTTAAGCTTCTGACCGCGTAGATTCGGTAACTCATAAACATGAACGAAACCGTTTTTCAGTGAGCGACAACAGAACCGTGGACATCCATATGCTCACACAAATGATATTCGAGTGAACCTTTGATTGTCACGTGATATTCACTATGCTTGACGATACTTCACAAAACAAAGGATGCATCGATATCCTCCTGCGTGATCACCATGCTCACTATACCGAAATCCTTGTTACTGGTTTTGTTTTTATTTCTCGTTATTCTGTTCCGGCGTCTCCCTAATGAAGTCTCCTATGCCTTGCCAGATGATGATTGATCTCCATCGTCGGAGGAGCAGATCCCACTCTTGAGCTATCTAGTCTGTTGTAAAACTTTGCGATGTGCGTTTAAGTTGTAGTTATGATCACCGTGTTACATGTGACGTTGGAGCAACACCAAACCCACCGTATGGTAACAAGTGATTACTGTACTCTCATGGTCTAAGGAGGAAATTCACATGCTAACACTATATGTTATTACAATTGATTACAAATGATATTAACTCAATTCATAACATACAAGATTGAGTAGATTCAATTTGATCGTTCTTCCAATGTTATAATCTCAATGTTGTTTCAAGACTATCGTTACACTTAACAATATCCTAAGATCCGGAAAACGTGATCACCAACAACACTTGAGTTAGTCCTATAGGCAAGACTAGGAAACTTTTATTTTAACCGTTTATCATTCCACACGTGCATATGAGTTTTCCACTGAATCACGTATTCCAGCATCATAGCAGTTATAGTATGAAATATAAATTCTACAATTATGAATATGAAAATATAATAATACAAATATTATTGCCTTTAGGGCACATATTTCCAATACTTTGATGTGTGTCAAGTACCCGAATAAGGGATCATGCTAGTCAAGTAAGCCAATTGTGGCTCTCGACAGACAGCAGGACACAACCCACGCTAGTAGTTGCCGAGAGTCTGGTATAATGTGATCGGCAAAAAAAAAACGGCTTAAGTTATGTATGTCGAGAACCTCTGCTACGACACCAGGCAAACATGTGCCAGGTAGCAGGGATGTTTTCGCTCGATGGCTCTGTCACGTATACTCCATCTTTACCGAGATTCGGCGCCAAGTACTCGGCAACATATTTACGAAAATATATGTTCCACTCATAGTAAATATTTGTCGTGCCCCCGCTAACGAGCACTCGGCTAAATATTTATGAAAATAGTTTTCTCCCTGTCAGTAAATGTTTGTCGAGCCATCTTTGTCGTGTACTCGACAAAGTAGATTACACTTTCTCCTCTGAGAGTAAATGTTTGCCGTGTTTCTCCAGTTTCACATACTCGGTAAAATATTTAGGGAAAAAATATTGTTCTCCCATGGCATAAATGTTTCCTGAGCTCTATGTGTTCACAACTCGGCATTGTTCTGTGGGTGTATTAAGGTCATGCCACGTGTCCTATTCCCGAGTGTCTCCGTTCTCCGGAAACAGCTGACATTGTCAGCATCCATCGCTAGTCGATCTATCACAACACCCTTTCCTCTATCTTGTGTCTCCACTATTGAAGAGGTTGTTAAGGTTTAATTAGGAGGGTAAAATATGGCTAGGGTTCGGCGAGAAGTAAAAATAGAGGCAACTAGGAGATAGAGAAGGAGAGGACGGAAATGGCATAACCTCGAATTTGCATGGGTTGCCGTGGCGGGATGTGATCGTCGGCCATGTAGACTGCACGCAGCGAGCAATCTGATTCATACCCCACGAACATAGCACACATGAACACATGAGTAAATTGACGACCAACAGTCCATGCCCGAAGTCCAGATCCCATGTTAATCTAGTTGGACATCAGGGCAGCAACAATCAAGGCACCAGAGGTCGACACCGCGAACATGACGGCTGCGCGGAACATTATTCATGTGGCATTTAAGTACGTATGATGGATTTGAGGTGGTTGCACACGTGGTCTAGCAGGGGGCGCGCTCGTCGCAGCAGAGTTTGAGCAGGGCGTGGCCACGCCAGTGGTGGAGCGAAACTGATTCGCTCAATCCTCACTCTGGCGTGAACACACCAGCTCAACCTTCACCCTGGCGAGGGCTTCCCCCTCTGAGACGACGTGTACATTCCCCTCAACTCCAAAATACATACTCAGGTGCTCCATGCATAAAGATCCGTTGAGCCTACATGTCCGCGGTGCCCTCCATCTGCGCCTGCGTCGTCGCTGTCCTAGCGTCCAGCCACACGAAAGATGGCATTCTGGAGCATGGGCATGGACCGCTGGTGGTCAATTCACTCACGCACACGCATGCTATCAGGATCTGAATATTATTGCCTTTCTTCACTCGGCTTGCACCATAGTCGCGCAGTGCGGATTGAAGAGCTTAAGGAGGCAAAGCAGAAATAGAAAGAGCCCATGCTTAGCTATTTTCTTAGTGGCCAATGCAAATGCTCAAGTGTCCATGGCAGCCTCCTATAAATATTGTGATATCTACATTTGGTTTGCATACGAATATATATTACATTTGATTTACTCTGAGAGAAAATTATGACCTGTGATTTGGTTCATAAAGAGTCATTAAATTATCAAATCCTGAAAAAATTAAACAGATATAAAAAGCGTCAAATTTGTGTATAAAGATACGGAAAAGTAAGTAAGAGTTTATTCGATTCAAATTTTCCTAACTAATGCATTTCTTCTAAAATATATTGCAGAAGAAAGATCAAAAACTATAAAACTAAATCTATACTGTATCACTAGAATTCATTGTATATATTTTCATAATTAAATTATTATATATGGTAAATATATGCTCCCTCTGTACTAAATAAGTGTTTCTGATTTAGTATAAAGGTAGTACTTATTTCGGCAGGGAGAGAGAGTATATTTTTACACCTAGATTTTGTTATACTTGGGAAACTTGGTCATACGGGAACGTCCGCCTAGATCATGGTACAGCAATTGTAGAGAAGCTCAGGTGGAAACTACCGTGCACGTGATGCTCGTTGAAGTCGGATGGGCACAACACCTTCACGCTTTGGAGTGGTCATCTTGGCCGTGCAGTGGAAAAACATTGTGGTACTATTGGCCAGTGATGGGCTCCCGTAGAATTGCCTCACGACACGTGTGGTCGAGTAGGAGGGTGACGTCATGGCGGCAGCCAGCCGAGAGGAGAAGTTAAGCTAGGCACACATGTTCCACGGAGATTAATAGGCGAGGTTACATGGCAGGGTGAAGAGTGTTGTTGCCGCTCTCTCTCTCACACCGGACTGAAGGTAGACGAAGCACTTTTTCTGGCGACCAACGTCCCGACGCCCAAACGTCCGTTTGTATTCAGCACAAACTAATACAACACAGCAGCAAACTAGGATTTTACAACCGTTTTGTAGCCAACAGAAACGTAGCACCCACGCACGCACTAACAGACTCAAACGTACAGCCGGCTTTCTAGCTAACAATACGTGGCGATTATGGAGTCCATGGCGATCCGGTCTTCCCTCAAACGTGAGCTGCCCGCTCCTCCGCAACACCCAATGCCATCGTGCTACTGCTGCATCCTGCCTGCCTCGCCACACGATTGCAGGCTCTGCCACAATCCAATTCAACCTAGACTCCTACACACATGCACACACGCGCGCGGGCCATACAATGCCAAGAGACACACAAACACACACCACGCTTCCGCTGCGCCCCGCACGTCCCGCGCGCACCCGACGCGCCCGACGAGCCCGACCGCACAGGTGCGTCCCTCACGTCCCCCGCGCACCCGACGCGCCCAACAAGACCATACGCCGTGGCTTATTCCAACAAAGAGCACGACAGAGATGTGATTGAACCGCGTCAGGGCTAGGATGGCATTGAAGACGGAGGACTAGTTGGCCAAGTTCTTGGCCGAGGAGCGAGGGGCCTCCAACATTGCTTGTGAATGGGGTGGAGAAACTAAGGTTCATGGAGGATGCAGCGCCATTACGTTGCGCTTATGCAAGGGAGAGGTCCGGGAAGGAGGATACCCAAAGGGAAGGTGAAAGAAGTCCTTGTCACGGAAAGTCCACGGCTCATTTGGTAAAATTCAGTTAGAAAAGATCCACGAGTGTAAAGACAGTTATGTTACAAGTGAATGTGCCACTAGTTCATGAACTCAAATAGAGTGCACACTTTGGGCCAACAACTAAAGAAATGATCGGATTTAGTCTGCAAACTCGTTGATTTGATCAAATAAGGCCAACATTGGCACGAGAGTGAAAAACCCGACCATGTGGAAGCCATATCATCGTTTGTTGACTGCTCGTGAGTTCACTATTTCTTACAGGGGTCTATTTCTACATTGATCGGTTTTTTCTCACAAACCATGCTAAAGGGCGTTGCCCAGGACTTCAGCCGAGCACGTTCAGAATTTGGAATGCTTCACTGACCACTGAACAAACACCGGGGTTGCACACTAGGAGCCTAGCACATATATGTTCACGTAGATCGTAGATCTCTTTCCTTCCGTTTCGGTTGACTGTTGCCTTGTTTGTCGCGAGATCGTAGCGTTCCCTGGTTTCATTTGTCTTCTATTACAAGCAGATCACGGCGACTCACCTCGGCAATCAACCACAACGGTCGTCCTCTCGACGCCGTCTAGCCGCATATGGCGCCACGGCTGCGCGAACGGAGGGAGAGGGGTGTTGTTGCCTAGCACTTACGATCAAGCTGTCCGAGAGGAAGAATAAAAAGACTGGCAAAGGTTTTTGTGCTGTGCACTGAACTGCAACTTTTCATGGGCTTTCTGATATTAGTAGCATGCTTAAACGGCCGCCAAAGAACAAGAAAAATGCCAACATCTCAAGCCGGCCTACTGGTCATGCCATCCCGGAATGCCAAGCTGAGATCGAGCACACTACAACAAAAATGCCATGTAGAGGCGCTCAATATAGGTGCTAAAGGCGCATTAAATCATCTCTAGCAGATTTTAGAGTCGCTCATTAAAGCGTCCTAGGAGCGTCTCCTCACGCACCGTCTCAAAGACCATTGAGACGCAAGGAAGCGTCTCTACATGGAAATGAGACGTTTTAAGAGCGACCTTACAAAGCATGTCTACATGGATATGAGACGTTTGAGAGTGTCCTTACAAAGCGTGTCTACATGGATATGAGACGTTTTAAGAGGACCCTTGTGCCCTAATGACATGTTGGTAAGATCATGCTAGATACTACAACATATATCCCTCTTTCGTTGTAAAAAATATCTTTTTATTCAATTGTGCTTAATAAAAATACATATTAATACGAAACAATTTGACTCTCATTTACATTTCAGAAAATATTAAAAAAATGTCATTGCACGAAATAACAACATTGTATTTCTGAGAGCAGCAGTAGTTTACAAATTCAAACGTACACATCATCTCTCAAGAATTACAACGTCACAAACTAGTTGAAACATATCTATATGATTTGTAGTTTCTACAAGCTGATAATGGAAACAATAACTCCTTGTTTTCTCTACTTCTGTGGTTTATCCTTGTGGTAGCTGCCATGAAAATCCATACATACATGTATTTCTGCAAAGAAAGCCAAATGAGATATAAATACATTCATTGCAACTTCTACGAATGAAAATTTCCTTTACTGAACTTAGAACCATAATAATAGAATGCACTCCAGAAGTTCAACCTAGTCTAGTAATGTCATGTGATCGCATGAAGTATAGATACATACTGGAAAAAGAAGATAAGTTGTGATGGCATCGACGAATTGGCTAAGGTGAGAATGCATGAAGAGTAGTTGTAAGTAAAATAACAACAATTTAATAAGTATATACCATACGAAGTAAATGTAAAGAAATAACAGCAATTTAACATACATGGACTGAATTCTCATGGTTCTTGACAATAATAGTCTCTAAGCCTACCATAAAAGACTGAAAGCTCATGGTAGTTAACATTAATAATCTTTACTCCAACACAATATCTACATAAGCGAGCATGACGTCATTTAGCTGCTCCAGACATAGTGCAACGCATGTGATCCAGATGTTTCACATAATCACGTATGATTAAATTTTACCAACATCATAATATATCCATTCTTGGTGCTCTTTATCAAACATGGGAAAAAAATTCTGCAATAAAACTACATGTACGAGTTGATCTTTCCCTCTTATAAGAGAAGGCATGTTTATTGCAAAAAGATTACTAAACATGGGCGCAAAGTTCTTATCTCCAGATAAGGGGGGGGGGGGGGT
>LR738712.1:891158130-891168142 GCA_902687465.1 Secale cereale | reverse complement strand
GGGGGGGGTTAAAGGTGCTTCGATAATTGGTACAGGAACACTAACCATCTTGTTTTATCAGGATATTCTTAAGAGTTTTTTTATCAAGTATCTGCACACATGAGTGCGTATATATTTTGGGAGTAAACAACGAAGAAAGCTATGAGTCAGATCTACATTAAATTGAACGAGCAGTACATAGTCAGTCAAAAGACAAGAGTTAAAACAAAAAATGACAAAGTAGTGTTGTCCTATCTCAATACAGATAATCAGTAGAGCGGCTCCAATTTTTTCACTTGCAATGAATTGATCGAACAACTGAAATAAAAAAAGTAGATCGACTCACCTCTAGATAAACTGGTCGAGCTATTCATAAAAATCTAGTGAGCACTGAGCACGCCTAGTGTGCTCGCGCAAGATCCCTTATGGCCTCCAATTCACCCGTGAGCTCGCTACTGGTCAGTAGGTGCGAGCGCGAGGACAGCCTACCCAACGGCAACAAGCTTCGCAGGCAGAGGAGTTTTACATGATTTTGTATCGTGGGACATCCGGGTTCTCAGTGATTGGACCAAAACATATATAGCACCATTGACAGAGAAGATGCCGAGCAAATCAAACAGCAACACATAGAAAGATGGATCTCAAAATCTGATCGACGACAACAACGAACACACAAAAGAATGAGCACCTTACCTTCCTTCTTCCTCGTGATCTTATTCTTTCTTTTCTACCAGGTTTCCTGTCTGTTGGTATCTTGCTACAATCTGTCTCATTAATAGTGGTGGTGCTGAACCGGGATGCAAAAGTTGAGGGAAGTCAGTACTCAGGAGGAGGTGGCGAGCGCCAGTTCCATGCTCACTCTGCCACCCGCCGTCTTCCCTTCAGGAAGGCCGCACGGAAGCGGGATCGACGCGTCCTGCACCATGTGCCGGAGATGCAGGTCGAGGCGGCCGAAGTGGAGCTGGGCCCTACCTGGAGGTCGGCGTCCCTGGTGCTGCTATTGGTGGCCGGCGGCTGCGCAGGGAGGTGGACTACAAGTCTGCTATGGCGAATCCGGGATGGGGAGGAGAAGGAGCACGGCACAGGAGGCGGCATGCATGGCATGGCGGCGCGCTAGGTTTAGAGGCGAGTCGCTCGCTTTTACCATGGTAGTTATTTTCTATCGCACGATGGAGGCCCACGATGTGAAGGATTACGGTCGATCGTGATACTGAACCACCTAGTGCTCAAGAAAAAAGATATACTTAACCACCTTCTTTTAGCGAAAAATCAAGGGACGATGCTATGCGCGTCTCAAAAAACGTTCCTATGTATTAACTTTTTTTTTATTATGGGACGTAGATAAAAGCGTCAAAACCAAAACGTCTCTACATGGCTATTTTGTTGTAGTGGCAACTACTTCGCCCGCACAAACTGTAGCGATCATGCCATCCCATGAACCGGTCCTGCGAGCGAAACTAGGTAACCAACTAACTGAATCTACTGACAGACTAGCTAACTGAGCTACTGAACCGTACGTGGACATATGCATGCTGCCGGTCCTTTTTTATTCTGAGAAATTACAATGTGTATGCTAGATTATGCAAGAGATTAGCTATCACAGGAGGGAGAGAGAGAGAGTCACACCTTCAAACTGCAACCTATACACCGACCCTGCCAAATACCTTCAGTCAAGTTGCATCACTCATTCACTCTTACCAAAAGTCTTGCTCGGTCAGTGAAAAGAACAAGCATGGCCCGAGCTCTAATGACTATTGCAAGTCAACAGACAAACTCAAAGAGCTGTGCAAGTACCGCAAGGCCAATAATATATGCTTTATCTATTGAGGTCCTTGCGTGTGGGGTCATAAATGTGCAGATAAAACTCCCAATTCATTGTGGAAGAATTGTTGGAAGTGCAGCAGCTCAATGAACCATCGGATCAGAAACACTTGCTGACTCCAGTTCTGATGATTAAGTGATGCTATTGAATATGGATAGAGCACCAGCGATACATGTGCGATGGTGTACCATACACCTACATGATATGACTCCCAAATGCAACATTCTCATTTTGGTGGATTCGGGAGCAAACTGTTTATTTGCCTATTTGGCATTGCCATAGGAACTGCAGTTGCCTACTCATGCGATTAGAGTAGCATCAGTGACCTTTCAGATCCGCTGCCTCCCGTCACAGCATCACTATCCACCTAGCCGTAACAGCAACCGGCGCACCCACTCGCAGCATAGTTGGGCACCTCGCCGCCCCCGTCGCATCACCCGTGTACCACATCGCACCTTTGTTGGGCACCTTGCCGCCGCCGTTCCAGCAGCTGTGTCCCTCGTCACAACATGTTCAAGCACGTCCCTATTGCAGCATATCTGGAAACTCTCTATCGCAGCATCCGTCAGGCACCTCGATGCACTTTTCAATACATTCGCCTCCCCTGTCATAGTCTGTAGAGGGCTTTAGGTCACACATAGATGATTTTGTGACCATTTGGACTCTACATTTCCCTTTGCCTCGCAAGCCTATTTTTTCTAAATGGTTCTCCCATCTAGAGAAATAAGAGCTCGTTCTTAAGGAATTTAATCCGCTGATTCACAATCTTTTTCAAGTTGCACTATGCCAGGAGCATGTCTAATTCCCTATGGCCATATAAATGGACGTGTTCCATGGTTTGCCAATGTTTATTTTCTTTCTCCACTCACACTTATACGATGATACTGGAAGCAGATTGTATGAGGGAAGTAGTAGACATGCTATGGGGTGTAATGAAGTTGAGTTGGAACAAATTTACTAGGACTGGAGCAAGGTATATATCGGAGGAAGATTTCCTAACTAGAACTAGCATACAATGCCGAAGAGAAGAACAAGGCTTGGTAGATTGCACACCTTATATAGTAAGGTGTGAGGGATATATCTATAATGTTAGACGTGGATCATGAGGAGTGGGAAGTGATGCAACAATGAGTGTCACAATGGATAATGCATGATATGTGAGTTGTCCCATATGTACTCATGGTATAGCTCTATCTAGTCCGGCCCCACATGTATATCGTCATCCGACATCACTCAAAATTATTGAATGGGATGACCTCTTATGTTCTCTTATGTTGTATGGAAGATTCCATTACTACTCCATGTATTCTTAGTCAGCAAGTTTTCTAGTGTACTTTGACGAGGCCACAACGGGTAAGAGCAATGATGAGAAAAAATTGATTACCCAACAAACAAAAAACAAGAGTAATTTTTTAAAAGAAAAAGAGGAGGATGATCTCCGGCCTCTGCATCAGAGGGTAAAATTCATTACTGGCAATGGTGGCTCCACCAGATTCTGAGAAGATGAATGGTTAGGGGAGACACCCTTAGCCCTGCAATATCCAAATTTATATCATATTGTACAACGTAAGGAAAATTATGTTGCTACAGTACTACAGTCGCTCCCCCTAAATATCCAATTCAGGATGTCTTTGGTGAGGGAACGATGGATTTGGCGGCTGCACTTGGTCCGTAGATAGATGGAAGTTCAACTCTCTGATCTGACATATACCATTCATTGGAAATTGTCAACGAGTGACAGTTTCTCTGTGAAGTCTATGTACATGGATTTCACTGATTCTAGACCAATTCCAGGATCCCTACATATCTGAAAGATTAAATTTCCGCTTAGAATTAAAATCTGCATGTGGTTTGCCTCCAATGGAGTGTTCTTGACGAAAAAATAATTTGATTAAGCGAAACTAGGTAAGTAACTATCGTTGTTGTTATTGTGACCAAGATCAAACTATACAACACCTCATTCTTGACTGTCCGTTGGCGAAATTACTGTGGCGCACGATACAAATCGTCTTCGACGTTAATCCTCCAACTTGCATCGACACGTTATTTGGGTGTTTGTTGAATGGAGTGGAATCAAACAGAGCAAGACATATTTAGATTGCAATATGCGCATTAATGTGGGCTATATGGAACAACAAGAACAACATGATATTTAACCAGAAATTTGCAGGTTCTTTACAGAGCTACTTCTTGGATCCATACGTGTTTGTTACTCACTCATGAGGACTCCATGAAGCTTTTGGTTACTGGCTGCAACGGATGTGATATAGTGGCACATGTTATGTTTAACCGACTTGGATGGCGACCTACTAATAGGCTACGTGTATAGGCAATGTAGTCTGTTCCTGTTTTCGCCGCATGTGGCAACTTTTTATTTCCTTAAGTTGTGCTCCGTTTATGAGCCAGACTTGTTTTTGCATTTGATTTAACAATAGATTTTTAGATTGTATATACATGGCAATAAGAAGATTATAAATGTGAAACTATATGAAAAAACACATCTGTCTGGTAGAATAATGTTTTGAGTTGTCGAAGTGCTTCTATAGAAAATTAAATTGTTTCAGCCGAAGAAAGCTATCACCACAAGTGGAGCCTCGACTTCGCTGTGGAAAATCGTCGAGTTGCCAATCTTCCAAATCTAGCCCAACACAATGTTGGTGATCCATGAGCAATCTTTATATCTTCTATCCTCTTACCTCGACCTCTTCCGCCGAGTCCTTGTCTCCGTGTGAGATTACGCAGCTGAAATCTCTGCTTGCTACTTGGGATTCTTCATCGACAAGTTTTGCGGGTTCCGTGACTAATTCTTCTGGCAATGAGAAACCACCTTCTACTCATTCAAGTACATCCCCATGGATTCTTGATACCGGAGCATCTTTTCATATGACATATGATTCTTCCACTTTGACTTCCGTTCAACCTGTTGAGTGTCCAGTTCGTGTTCTTACGGCTGATGGCACTCCTCTCCCTATAGCTAGTCGATGCACTCTTACCACTTCTTCACTTCATGTTCCCTCTGTCGCTCATGTTCCTCGACTTACCATGCAACTCATATCTGGTGGTCAGATTGTTGACTCTAATTGTAGGGTCATGCTCGACTTTGATTCGTGTTCCGTCCAGGATCGCCGCACGGGCGCTCTACTTGGTGCTGGCCCTTGACGCTCTGATGGTCTCTGGGAGCTTCACTGGCTACGCCTTCCTTCCGCTGCCATCGCTGCCAGTCTCGTAGCCCCTGTTGTTGCATCTACCAGCTCTTTTCAGCAATGGCATCATCGTCTTGGCCATTTATGTGGTTCTCGTCTCTCATCTTTGGTTTAGCGCGGTGTTCTGGGGTCTGTGTCGTATAACGCTTCTTTGGATTGTCTGGGTTGTAGGCTTGGTAAACAGATTCAACTACCCTATTATCACAGTGTGTCGATGTTCGAGCGCCCTTTTGACCTCGTTCACTCTGATGTTTAGGGTCCGGCTCCCTTTTCTTCAAAAGGGGGTCACCGCTACTATATTATCTTTATAGATGATTTTTCGCGGTACACAAGGATCTATTGCATGTCTTCTCGTAGTGAGGTCTTATCTAGATACAAAAAATTTGCTGCCATGGTTCAAACCCAGTTTTCCACTCCTATTCGAGTTTTTCGCGCAGATTCATCTGGTGTGTATATCTCCCATGCTCTGCGAGGATTCCTTGCTGAGCAAGGTACTCTTCCACAGTTCTCTTGCCCTGGTGCTCATGCTCAGAATGGTGTGGCTGAGCGCAAGCATCGTCACCTTCTTGAGACGGCACATGCGATTATGATCGCTGCATCTCTTCCGCCTCACTTCTGGGCTGAGGCTGTTACTACTTCCACGTATCTTATTAACATACAGCCATCTGCTGCTCTATAGGGCGGCATTCCTCTTGAGCGTCTTTCTGGTCGTTCTCCTGATTATTCGGTGCTTCGCTTGTTTGGTTGCGTTTGCTATGTTTTGCTTGCCCCTCGTGAATGCACCAAACTGACCGCCTAGTCTGTTGAGTGTGTCTTTCACGGATACAGTGATGAGCATAAGGACTATCGGTGTTGGGATCCCATTGGTCGTCGGATGCGTATTTCTCGGGATGTGACATTTGATGAGTCTCATCCCTTCTGCCCGCGTGCATCCTCCTCGGCCTTTTCCATAGAGGATATCTCTTTTCTTACGTTTACGAATACACCTCCCTCCAGGCCCAGTATTCCTACTCCTCGTCCCACTGTTGCAGATTCGACGCCGTCCTCTCCTACGATTTCTTCTCCTCCCTCATCACATAACTCGCCACGTTCATCATCGATATCTTCACCTTCTGCACCTTCATCACCAATACCTTCCCCTTCTCCACCTTCATCTACACATTCCTCGTCTCCGTCTCCGCTCTCTTTATGGACTTAAGCAAGCCCCCCATGCCTGGTTTGAGCGCTTTGCCTCTGTGGTGACTGCCGCTGGTTTTTTGCCCAGTGCTCATGATCCAGCACTGTTTGTCCACCTTTCCGCTCGTGGTAGGACTCTTCTTCTTCTATATGTTGATGACATGATCATCACTGGCGATGATTCTGAGTACATTGCCTTTGTCAAGGCCCGCATCAGTGAGCAGTTCCTTATGTCTGATCTTGGTCCTCTTCGTTATTTTCTTAGGATTGAGGTTTCATGCACTTCTGATGGCTTTTTTATTTCCCAAGAAAAGTATATCCATGATCTTCTTACTCGTGCGGCTCTTAGTGATGAGCGCACTGTTGAGACTCCTATGGAGCTCAATCTTCACCTTCGTGCTTCTGATGGTCGTTATCGTCATCTTGTTGGGAGTCTTGTCTATCTTGCTGTCACACGTCCGGATATCTCCTATCTTGTCCATATACTGAGTCAGTTTGTTTCTGCTCCCACTTCAGTTCACTATAGTCACCTTCTTCGGGTTCTACGATATCTTCGTGGCACGATCTCTCATCGTCTCTTTTTCCCCCGTTCCAGCTCGTTACAGCTCCGGGCCCATTCAGATGCTACATGGGCTAGTGATCCTTCGGACCGTCGTTCACTTTCTGCTTACTATGTTTTTCTTGGTGGTTCTCTCATTGCCTGGAAGACGAAGAAACAAACTGCAGTTTCTCGTTCGAGTGCAGAGGTCGAGTTGCGAGCTATGGCTTTTCTGACGACAGAGGTGACTTGGTTACGATGGTTACTGGAGGATTTTGGTGTTTTTGTTACTACACCTACCACCCTCTTGTCAGACAGTACATGTGCTATCAGTATTGCGCGGGACCCGGTGAAGCATGAGCTTACCAAGCATATTGGTGTTGATACTTTTTTTGTGCGTGCTGCTGTGCAGGATCATGTTATTGGTCTTCAGCATGTGCCTTCCGAGTTACAACTAGTAGACTTCTTCACGAAGGCCTGGACTAGAGCACAACATGGATTGCACCTCTCCAAACTCAGTGTTGTGGATCCACCATGAGTTTGAGGAGGGGTGTTAGAGTAATATTCAGGATGACGTTTGGCCTTTTGTATTCTGGCCTTTTAGCATTCTCTTGTACATGTATATATGATGGCTTTGGCCTCCTAATAATATCAAGTTGCATATTTCCGTAACATGAACCATGATGTGGATCTGGTACTTGGGCTGACTTGGCCTTGCATTTTTTGGATGTTGCAGGAGTGGCCCATCGCGCGGGAGGTGGGGATCAAACGAGGTTGAACTATCACGACGTTCAATTCCTCTTTAATAGTAGAGATAACCTTATGCTGATGTGTTCAGGGTGCGTGTGTTGCGTGAGTCTGTTAGGGCATCTTCATCGCAAGGCGCCTAATTAGGCGCTTGATTAGTAATAAAAAAGGAGTTTTCTCCTAGCGCCTTGGCTTGGAGTCCAGGCATGCAACGCTGAGAGCTAGCGTACGGGCGCTACGCGCGAAAAATAGAACGGGCAGCTCGTTTAGCGTTGGACGACTCTTATGGCATCGACCCTAACCAAATTTTGGGATTTGGACAGGATTAGAAGGAAACAACCGGGATCCTGAGCCTGGCACCTGCGTGCGGATTGCCCTTAGCAGTTTAGATGTGTGCTGGCGGAGCTGCGTGCGGGTTGCATGCATCAGTTTGTTAGTGCGGGGAATTTAGGTGCAATTAGCCATGAGTTAGTGGCGGGATGTGATGCGTGCATGCATGTGTTACTGGTGTGTGTGCACCTGTGTTAGTCCCTGTATAATAGCCCTTCCCTTTGTACTGATCTGCTATGATGTGTTGCCTAGCCGGGGCATGTCCCCAGTCTAAAAAAACGTGAGGCGGTTCATGCGGCCCAGTCGCTGTTCGTCGGCATGGCGCTCGTCGCCTAAAAATTCTAGCATGCTGCTCTCCATCTTCCACCTCCGTCAGAGTGAGAGCGAGGGAGGACCAAGATTTTGGTTACCGGTTGGAATTTCAAGATTTCCCATGGTTACTGCATATTTCCGTGCCCCTCGATAAATCCTCATACAAAAAAAATTACCATTTTTTGAAATTTTTGAATTTAAACGCTCCATTTGTAGAAAAGTGTGTAGGATCTAATTAATGCCATGAGAGTTGATTATGACATGTTCGTAGCAACCTAGTTCCTGTTTTGACAGGTCTCTGGTTCGAATGTTCGTTCATTCATTTATTTGAATTCAAAATTCAACTATAAAATTCGATCGAAATATTCTTGGTTTTTCTCGGTATTTCCCGGTAACCATGACGTTTATCCGTGCCCCTCGGTAAAATTGCCTCATTCGGTAACCAAAACCTTGGGGAGGACAAGCTGGTCCGGGGTATGTACCAACAAAAAATACAGGCAAACTTACAAGTTTCCCAGCAGAGTTCAGGAAAGGGAAGGTTGCATATATAGCGGCGCCTGGACGCCTGGCCTGGAGCTCTCCTAGGAACTGCCTGGAACTGGTTGGTTGCTGTTGTTTGCCTGGCCTGGTCTGGTTGTGCCTCGCAACATACTTAGCCTCGCCAGGCGTCCTGTTGCTTGTGCCTGGCTAGCAGCCTGGCACTAATAATGAATATTGAGCAGTATACCCCACTGTGTAAAAAACATTTGATTTCGTGCTCGATCCAGGGAAGGAACCAAACACGCCTTGCCCAGGCCAGCTTGGGCATGCAAAAAATGCCCATCATCTCAGGCTCGATCCAAGCAACAGTTTTTCGCAGGCACAGTCTCCAGGCCTCCAACCAAACATACCCATAGCCCAACAACCTGATGTCAATGCTATCTACCTAACTATCAACATTGTTAGATGCAACGCGCCAACCAGCTATGATGATCGTCCTCTTTTTGTCTCAGGTGCCCGTTTTCCTACTCCTGCGTAAGTGTTGTGCTGCTCGACTGTTGAGCCACTGTGTTCTTTTGCGGTTACGGTGTCATGGGGTTTCCGCCACAGAGGCGAGTTCCTGTGGTGCGTTTCTCGACGATGCGTTGAACTTCCTCTCCTCTTGCACATCTATATTAAACTTTGGATTTGGACTTTGTATTTCCATTATCAGTTAATGGTTATTAATTAATGGAAAGGGATTGTGCATGGTTCAATTTCTAAAAACGTATCAAGTGGTCTGGTTTATCTTAAACCCTTTTTTAAACGACTGCCTTGGTTATGCTGGATATTGGCTAGCTGACCCAGTCATTTGCTTCCATATGTCTATTTCTCTTGAACCACTTTAATGATCAGTATAGAAATCAGTTTCTTAAACTGGGTGAGGCAAGGAATCCAATCAAGCGCTGTCCTCCATACCATGAATTTAGATTTTAGATTTTCTAAGCATACTTAGTTATTTGTCCTAATTTTGTTAATTTTAGGATTTTCCAAAACTACGAATTGTTGACTGAGACGACGTGCACGATGAAGGGTGTGGATGCAGGTGTCGGTGCGACGAGATCTGGTGCTGGATGTGTCGCCGTTGGTCGAGGCGCGCTCGTCGTCGGCGACAGGGGTCGACGGAGGCGGCAGGGATGACCTGGGTCGGGCGATGCCGAGCCCCGCTAGGGTTCCGCCATCGTTGTGCACCGAGCCTGATTCCTTGTTGGGCCTGGCGAATTGGCCCAGCTTACCTGCTCATGGGCCTGGGGGCCCAGCGAGTGTCATGCCAGTCTCGATGCCAGTGGGGCCACGGGGGCGTCCTCCTGTGCATGGGCCAGGATCTCCTGGCTTGCGGGCCGAATGCCCGCATGTGGTTAAGCCCGAGCCCAGCGCTGCGGTGAA
>LR738712.1:891138413-891150629 GCA_902687465.1 Secale cereale | reverse complement strand
CCCCCCCTCCCTCCAGACGTGTATTTCTTTAACAACGTATACTAGCGTTTTGGTCCAGCCCAACGATGGATATTATGTATGTTGGGTTTAGAGCATTAGATTGATTCACCGGAAGGATACACACACTCCGTACGTACTAAATACTCCCTCCGTCCCAAAATAAGTGTCTCGACTTTGTACTAGCTCTAGTACAAATTTGTATTAAGCTCAAGATACTTATTTTGAGACGGAGGGAGTAGCTAGCTATGGTGCAGTCAAACCCTTACTACTTATTGTTGGTAGCGGTCACCCGTGTCATTAACAGCTTTTTTATTTGTTATTTTCTTTTACGTTGGGAAAGCACCAGAAAACACGTCCACGTAGGTGAGGCATTTATAAGTGAAAAGATTGGCATTCTGTGTATGACAAATGCCATTCTAGAGGCTACACACATAATCCTTTCTGATGTCGCAATCTCAACCAATCAAAAGTGCAAACTAATATTCTCATTCAAATATGCTTCATCCAACATTGGCAGCCTGCCCATGCATTGAACGTAATCGGTTTCGTCAACACAATCACTTTTGAGAATTCGCAGACAGAGGTAAAATAGTGCTTTTAATTACGCCATATTTATAGAACAAAAAATTCCCTTTTTTAGGCAACGAAATGAATTTGGCTGGAGTAACAAAGACCAATTGGGAAGACCCAAGAGGGAAATATTCAAAAGAATGGGTTTTCCCTACCAGTTGGAAAGTACATTAGTTGTCCACTGTCCATTGTAAGTGCATGCAACAATTTCAAATGGTACATGTGGTAATTGCAACTTAATCGCGCGCGAGTGGTCAGTGGGGGAGGTTACAAGCTATGTGTTTGGCCATTGAAACCCGACGTCCGAATGAAAGCTTTGCATACTTCTCATCCTCTACATGACAGCTACTAACTAGTGACAACCATCATTGTCCATGCCCGCTCAAGATCGAGACACTGGCTGAAGAGTGTTCTGTGACAACACAAAACACCGCCGGGCTCCCCTGACCACCCTTGCTGCCTCTCTCCGCGCAGCAGGCAGCTAGCTCGATCTGGGCAGCTGCATGACGAGTAGTCCGGGATTGTGGCATAGTTCCCAATAGAGGGTGTCATACACGTGCTTTTGGGTGCCGCATGCTGGTATGACTACCTCGGTGACCCTGATGTGTACCTCAACAAAGCATTGGAGTTGCTTCTCAATTCTTTTCTCCAAAAGATACGCAGATAGCAATCGAGATGTTTCTGGACAACACTCAACCGATGGTCCATGCCATTTCCCCGAATCTTCAGCGCGTTGGAGTTACTTCTGAAACAGTAATCTCTTTGTACTTCTTCTTGTTCAGTACTATCACTCACTGATGAATACGGCCAAATTTAATTAGTTTGTGTTCTCTGCAACTAGTTAATAATATGTACTGATATCCACTTATGATTGTCAACTAAGTTTATCAACATGCATGCGGCACGCTCTGATGGATTGCTACCGTGGTCGTACGTTTACAAGTGATAGTCCATGTGAGTGCCTCCTTATGGACTTCCCTGCCCCTAGGGAGCCTGCCCAGCTAGGCCTGGCTGAGGAGTCAGCCCAGCAACCAAACGTCTCAAAAGTGGCCATGCACGTTTGTATCCCTAAAACGTCGCTAAATAAAGTTGCCCACAAGAGGAATTTGTAAAAGCTTTGAAGCAATAGCTGACCCTTCCTTTCCCCATGTCTCCCTGAAATCTCTAGAAGGGATGGGCGAGGTTGAGGATATAAACCGGAAAAAGAGCAAGGACAGATAACACTACAAGGGCAGGATCACTTGAGAGTCAAGTATGTGCTAACTTTAAATGAACTGGACTGTGACAAGCACAAGGAAATACATATTAATTGCCAGGAGTTCTATTTTTACAGATTTTTTACCAGGTTTGATGTAACGCCACGTGTAACTTGATAGATTTAGGGTGAAGAAATAACTAGATAGATTTGAGTTGGGCTGAGGTAGGTTCTGCATCTTGCGGGCTGGATGTCCATGCCGAGTAATGCTACACCTACATAGTGATTCTAAGAGCAACTACAATAGCAAGCTTATAGCCCGCTTACCTGGCAATTATGCCGATGTGGAGGAGAGAGGCATTGAAAAGCAAGGGGAGTGAGCTCTCATGCAAGAGCCTAGCTATATGCAGATTCCTAGGCCAATACAATAGATATGAAGAAACAGATAGAGAGAAGATGCGAAAACGCAGTACTCTTATAGCCAACCTTATAGCTAACATTATTGTATGAGTGACTATAGGTGATGACTATATATGACATGGCAAGAATATATAGCCAGCAGTTGGCTATATACTATTAACCATGCTCTAACGTATCTTACGTGATTGTTGATTCGACAATTTTTAATTCGTCATTAATTGGGGGCACAAGCCGACCCAAGAAATAGTTGGGTGGGGAGCAGTTTGAGTAATGTTTAAGGAAATCAAGTAGGTTACGTAACACCTGTTCTTATGTGTATCATTTTCCTTCCACGCTTGACCCTTCACGAAGTGTCCACGTTTCGCTCATCTCCCATATCTCTCTCGCAAGGCCTCAAAAAACATTATCTCTCTCGCTAACCATGGTGCAGCGTCGCAGCGGGGCCATCTCCACCACGTCCTCTCTCGGATCTCTCATGGTCCCCTCTGCTTCTCCTTTCTTAACACCTTTTGCTTCCTATGCAGATGTTAACGAGGCGGGGGCAGAGATATGATTTCCGTCCGAAAATAACATATTTCAGCCGAATTTTGGCCGTCTTGGCTTTTGGCGAGAAGGCCCTTTTTGGTATATTTTTCTTCTAAATTTTCTTCAAATTTCAGCCAAATTTTGTTCAAATTTCAGCCAAAATATCACAAAACTAAAATCAAATTCTAGGAAAGAGAAGTCACCGGAACTCCGGAAGGTAGTGCCGGCTGTAGTCGACCACCGCAGGAGGACCACCGAAAGTTCCGGGACACCGCTTTGTGCTAGATCAGGAGGGAATATAGGCCCCGGAGCATGTGGGAGGAGCCGCCGCCAAAGCTAGACATCAACAACAGTGGTGCCGGGCAGTAGGAGCGCCGACGCCCTCTCCCCCGACCTCCCCCAACAACCCCACACCTTCATTGCCTTGTCCCTGCATGTTGAGCAGCTGGCCTTGCCGCTTCCCCTTGGTAGTTTTCCTTCCCATCGAGCTGCCTCAACAACCCTACCGATACTTTGAAAAGTACTTTGAAAGTACATCGTTGTATATCATGTGACAAACTTGATACTTCGAAAATGCTAATTACGAAAGCATTCTGGAGCACTGATTTTGATTTTTTTTAGTTAAGATTTTTTTGAATTTTTTTTACTATTCACCGGAGCTCATTTTAACTCAGGTATGATGTTAAATAATTGCTAGGTCTCGGAAAATCCATTTCTCTATGTTACATTATGTAAGGCCTCATTTTTTGTCCAGAGTGCTAACAAGAAACCATCTACTCCACTAACTTTCTCTTTATCTACATCTGTATACCATTTACCTAAACAATGTATTATCTTAAACCAGTGCTCAATCATTGTACTTTTTCATAACCAATTAAGCTACAAATATGCAAAATGATGGGCTCATAAACGAGCATGCCGTGCCCGCGCGCATCTGCCTGCTAGTCTCTTATGATCTTCTAGGCTTATCAAGCTAAGAAGTATATGTGTTAAGACTATACGTAGAAGTATATAGGACATATGCAACTCTACATTACGCGGTGCCTCCCATGCCTACTGGCTCAAAAAGGTTTCCTTGTGCACAAGTAAGAACTCACCCATAAGGCTCCTAATCCCTATATTACTCGAAGTTACAAGTAGGAGGATTATTTGGATTCAAGAGCGTGCTTCGGTTGAAGAAGATCTATGATGTGATACAAGAAAAGGAGAAAGAAGAAGGGTAGGTAGACTATTGATCTTAGAAGCGTGTGAGGGAAATATACGAGATATGAAGTGGGGGTGGTGAAGAGTTGATCGAATACAAGCTTCAGCACTTCATTTTCGCATTGGTATGCATATATGGCCAGTTTTAAGAAAGGCACATGGTACAACTCCTCCCGATCCAGATCTGCCTACATGGTCAATCAACTTTGACCAATCCTGCTGTATGCAACCACATCTTATGTTTTGGTTTGTTGGCCATGTTATCCATTAATTGTTGTTAATAGTTCACTACCCAACCATGGCAGTGTTTGGTATCGCTATGAAATGGTGGTAGGTACTCTGAAGGAGTATTAGTACTATATTAGTATTGGTTTAGGTCTCCTTACTAATTAATATTGGACTAGATTTCCTTACATGTACCAAGTCACTTTGTAGTATATACTTGATAATAAAAGCGCGCAACTTTGTGCCCATCTATACTAACAAAGAAAAATAAACATATTTGACAAAATATGGATAGTACAAACACCAAAGGGCATGTTATAATGCCTCGGTATGGGTGGAGCATACTTGATCAAAATTATAGGTTCATTAAATTTGTACGTTTAGGGTCACATATATTGATACACATTTTAGACATGTTTTATATAATGATTTAGGGAGTGCACGTGGTGGTGGGAGCGCCAGTGCTCCCACCTGAGGATGGCAAACGTTGGCTGGATAGGATTTCCCGCCTTGAATTTGCGCCATTTCAACGCCATCGCGAGATCCGGTGAGTCGGCCTCAACTATGGCCCAGAAGATGAACTCCATGGAGTCGTAACCGTCCTCGCGTGAAAACCGTGCCCGCTCATAGAGCGTGGAGGTCTAGATTATGTGAATGCCGACCTAACCCCACGGGAAGGGCTCTTGGAACTTGGCAATGACCACCCGCCACATTGCTTGGCGAACCTTCGGCAGAGCTATGTCGACCGGGGCTAGCTCCATTGGCGGTGGCACAACCACCGACGCGACCCGCACCCTCCACGGCTGTGCCACACACTGAAAGGAACCTCCCGGCATCTCGAAGCGGCGAGGAGGTCGCAAGAGGCGTGGCGTGAGAGGATAAGGCAATGAGGAGAGGTGGAGAGGTGTTGGCAGGCTAACTAGAGTGAATTAATTGTGAGGAAGCGAGGTTTAATGGCGTAGTAGGTGGGGATTTGGGTTCCGCTCGCTCTGCCATCTCCAAGAGAGATGAGAGATTGTTTACCCTGTCCGTAGAACCTTGCCAGATCGCTACCGTGCCAGTCACAATGCCGGGGTTGGCGTTGTGAGTCACAAGCAGAGGTGTCGTGGGCGCGCTCGACCGGGTGCCCTTGTCACGCGCCACTGATGATGGGGGATGCTCCAGTTGGAGCGTGGCGACGGCTCGCTTAGATCCACAACTCGCCGCTCTAGATCGCGGCGGTAGGCGGGATCATCGATCTTAGCGTTCGTTGCCTGGATCGCAGTGGTGTGGGCTGCCATCATGGTCTCCAACCACTCGTGGAAAGCCTGGATGCATGCGCTTGTACTTGCCACACGGATCTGATCTCGACCCAAGAAGCATGCATGCAACCAGGTTGATGGATTCCCATGTACAGTAGCAAACTAGTACATTGTCTTCTAGTAGAACTTCGCGGAACACACACACGAGAAACAACGGATTTTATGGCGACAGGTGCATGTCTCACCTGTTAGATTATTTCTTTCAATCTCAATATATATTTACAGGAGATATTACAAGGTAATATATACTCCCTCCGTCCGGAAATACTTGTCGTCAAAATGAATAAAAGAGGATGTACCTAGATGTATTTTAGTTTTAGATACACCTTTTTTTGTCCATTTTGATGACAAGTATTTTCGGACGGAGGGAGTAGCACCTAAGCTAAGGTCCTAAGCCTATACATATTCCGTGATTGCATTTTGTGAACTCCAACATAACGTGCATTTTGTTACCAACAATATGTTAGCATAAGCCATGACGCGTGTGTGCATGCGCGTGGCGTGTGCGTGCGTGAGTGTGTGTGTGCGCGTCCCGGCGCGTAGGCATGCTTGTGTGCGTGAGTTCAGTTAGATGTTAGCGAGTCAGTCAGCTGCAGCCGTCCTTCGTGTTAGAGCGCTTCATGCGGGCGGGGCGGAGTGTGCGGATCGTGAGCTGAGTGGTGTGTGTGCGTGGGCAAGGTGGGCAACATGCGTGCGTGCGCATGTGACTTTGCCCCGTATAAGAACCCCTGTGTACTGCTCGTTGGGGGCATTGTGAGTTCAAAGAGAAAAGGATTCGGGCGTTCTAGCGCCCGCGGCGGCGCTCCGTGCGCCGGCCGGCAAAACTTCCGGTGTCTATACTCCAGTCGTCGTCTCCCACCTCATGTCCTTGTTCGTGCGAGAGCAGAGGTCCAAGAGAAAGAGGGTGCAGCCCGAGGCTGCACCAACACAATACTCTGCCCAGGACTAGGATTGCTGAAGTATCAGTGAACATTACTGTTTGCGACATGTATACGTTGAGGAATTTACTTTTGTTGCAGGATTAATAGTGGATCTACTTCTTCTGCAGATCGATGCTTGTGATGGCATTTCCAGAACTGAAATCTCTTGTACGTCGTTGTTAGGGCATGTACAATGGTTCTAGCTTAAGGATGCCACGTAAGATAAATGATGAGGTGGAGGAGAGAGAAATCATAAGAGAAGGCTTGTCTTAGCTTATTTAAGCAAAGACAAGAGATGATAGCTTAGCATAATTTGTCTCACCATGTTTTTAGGAATAACTAATTATTGAAGATAAGGCTAAGAGATGACTCATTGTAGACTTGTTTTTTTGTCATCTTTAATTTACATGCAAACCTTAAGATAAGACTATCTTAGCAACCATTGTACATGCCCTTAATTTGGTTTTAGTGAACCGAAACAGCTAGTGGAACAGTTAAATACTGCTCGGTTTTTAGAGCCAACTGCCGGTAAATAGAACCACGAAAAATGCATTTGTTTTAAGAAAGTGTTTTTTAAGTGAGTGGCCCTCCCGTTTCCATTGTGGCAACATACAACAGTAATCATAGAAAAGTAAAGAAAGACACTTGTCAGTGGCCCTCCTGTTTCCAGAATCACGTACCGCAGGCCTCAATCGAAAGTCCTCGATGACTTGGGTCGCTATCTGGGCCACTTGCCCACATTCTTTTGCGCCCAAGTCCACGCCCACCAGTTCAGGCCCGACTCGGCCCACAAGTGATTTCAAACGCGTCTCCCTGACCACCCGGATCTCACCGAGATCCAGCGCCGGCGCCGGCTCCACCGTCTGCCGTTTCTTCTTCCGGCAATCTTTAACTACCCTCCAAGAGCCCAAAAAGTCACCAAGAGTAAGAGATGGAAGACGTACCTTAGGCAGAGGTCCCTTCCATGGCCTGATGGCCGTCGCCGCCGTTCTCCGGTGAACGACTCGCCGGATCATCTCGTTCTTCTCCCCCGCATGTAAGCCTATCCTTGCCGGATCATCTAGGGGTAGCACCTTGTCAATAGTGGATGCCACCTCTTCCTCATCATAGCCCGTCTCCAAAAGCTCGCAAATCAGATCAGAAGGTGTCGGCGATGGGAGAGTCTCTGGCGAGTCTGCGTCCTTCTCCCAATCAGAATCGCTGTCAGCTAACGCCCAGAAACGTCCGCCGAATCGCCGCCGCAAGCCGAGGGCAGGAGGCGGAGATCGAGCACAGGGAGCGGTCGGCCCCGCCGTCGCCCCCGCGATCGCCGCCCGAGTCGCCCAGCTCATGTCCCAGTAACCTCTGATCGGTGCATACGTACGACAGTATGTAGGTAGTTACGTCCACTGGTAGAGCTATCTTGAGGCCAGGGGGGCGTGCTGGTCGCCACGGGAGGGGCGGTGGGACCGGTGCATACGTACGACAGTATGTAGGTAGTTACGTGCACTGGCAGAGCTATGTTGAGGCCTGGGGGGCATGCTGGTCGCCACGGGAGGGGTGCCAACATGTGTGTGCTGTGTGCATCGATCATTTGTGATGTGCAATTTTTATTTTCATCAATTGAGCCAAACAAGCTGGACTGAAGAAGCACATACATGATGCTTACCAAGCATGGTTTTATTGATGCAAATAAACTGGACCGGAAAGGCACATGTACCATGCCTACGAAGCATGTATATTCGAAGCATCATTTTTTTCATCGATATATTGGAAGAATCATAACATTAGATAACACAGTAAAGAAGCACTAGGCTCGAGCCCTAGTGCCTGGCGTAATGGCGTACCTCAGATGTTGCACGGGGTCATCTTTGGGAAAGGACGATAGGGTAGGGAGGAGCAGGCGAGCGGATCTGGGTGGTGAGGTAGGTGTACTACTCGACGATGAAGGGAGAAGGACGCTGGTGGCGTGCGGTGAAATCGGAGAGGACGGGATGACCGAAGTGGTTGACGGCGAGCCTGGTGGAGGTTGATGATTGAGGTGAGAGGGGGGTCGAAGGTGAGCGTCTGGTGAGGCCGAAGAAGACAGGGTTGGCGTACCTCAGATGTTGCACGGGGTCATCTTTGGGAAAGGACGATAGGGTAGGGAGGAGCAGGCGAGCGGATCTGGGTGGTGAGGTAGGTGTACTACTCGATGATGAAGGGAGAAGGACGCTGGTGGCGTGCGGTGAAATCGGAGAGGACGGGATGACCGAAGTGGTTGACGGCGAGCCTGGTGGAGGTTGATGATCGAGGTGAGAGGGGGGTCGAAGGTGAGCGTCTGGTGAGGTCGAAGAAGACAGGGTTGTTCGATTGGCGGCAAGGTCGAGGTAGGCGGTGTGGTCGGCAGCAAGGTCGTGGAAGGGTGCCTGCTACGTGAGTAAAATCAGGGAGAGAATTAAGCTCGGAGGGTGTGGTGGTTATTAGCACCTAGTCTACTGGATTTTTTGCATGTGTACTAAATTCTGTGACCGCGGGATTTGAAGGGAATCGACGGCAGTCGGCAGGTCTGGCGATCAGCTCGTATCAGACTACATATATAAAGTGTTTCCCTTTAGTCCCCAAGAAAACGCCACTTTTAGATGCTTCAGTAAAATAGCCAGAAAAATAGAGAAACGTTGGAACATATGAGTAATGTTTGAAGAAACGACGCATTAAGGTTAGGGGTTGATTAAGTTATAAAACCAGGAGGAGTTCAATTTACAACTTCAGTTACACACACAACCTGCTGGTACAACATCAACAAGTGACACGATATCAAGTAAAATCATATCTTTGTTGGCTCCAACTGGGATGTATCACAAAAACATTTTCTATTTTATATCACCCAGTCACACAAATAAACAATTCAAGATATAATGGGTAGTTTGTGCTTGTTTATATGATGAGACATTTATTTTACTTGCATATATATATATGGTAAAAGTTGATCCAATCTAAAGAGTAACGTAGATCGGAATAATCCAACCTGAAAACACACAAACGAAGACGAACGGCAATCAGATCCGAGCAAATCCACCAAAAACAGATCCGCCAGAGACGCACCTCCACACACCCACCAGTGATGCTAAACGCATCACCATAACAGGGGCTACACGCAGAGAACCTTATTCCATCTTCATGGAACTGCCGTCGTCTCGCTTTACTGAGCACAAGACACAAACCTTACCAAAACTTGAAGAAACTTCTAAAAACGGAGCCCTCCCACCCACATGGCCGGGATCCATCGTGCCCCCATGGCCCTGGCTACGGTGTCGCCGGAAGACAAGAAACCCTATTCCTTCTGGAAAGAAGGCAGAGAAACCCTAATTCTTTTGGCTGAGAACTCTCTATTGTACCACGCGATGTCAGGCCTACTCGATTGGAACCACACGAGCAGCTTCAGCCGCTGTTTTCTTCATATCCCGTGCACCATGACGAGCTGCAGCGAGGCCGTAGCAAAGAGGGGAGCTCACAAAGACAACAGGGGATGCTGATTGTTAAGTGAATTTAATATTGGTAAAGGTTTAACACTTACACACGGCCGAAACTTGGGCCGGTCGCGGCTGGATTCCCAAGGGATCTACCGCTCAGACGTCTCCCAATCCAGTTATTGGTTTATCATTCCACACAGGTGCCCTAGGGCCACCACGACCTTATTTTTTTTCTCTGCCTCTCTAGTGTCTGGTCCACTGCCCTCGATTATCTTCTTCCTTGTGTGGTCGTCTTCAAGCTCTATCTTCATAACTGCTCGTTCAAAGCTCCGACGTGGGGGTGGGGAAAGAGCTGCAACCGGAGCACAGCCTAGAAGCATCTAGGAGACTAACTACAAGCAAGCTGCGACCATGGCGGCAACATGCTGGAAGCAGCGGACAACATGCTGGAACAAATGCCATTTTTTGCTACAACCATCGCTTTTTTTTTGGCTACATCCACTCATGATGTAGCTATGACCCGCGACGGCGAAGATGAGTTTTCGCTGCAATTGGCCTCAGTTTTTGGTACGACCGACGAGAAAATTTGCTACATCCATTCATGGCAGAGATGCAACACGATCAAGGCGGCGATTATGACTTTTTTGTTGTTGCTACCACTGGTGTTTTTTTTTGCTGCAACCATGTCGTTTTTGTCGTACAACCAGCCTCTCATTTTGCTACAACCCACACCCCGGCGTTGACACATTTGCTACAGCCGTGTCCCTTTTGTGCCACAACCAGCGCCTCATTTTGCTACTAGCCATCACCGGCGTCGATCTGGTGCTACAACCGTCGTGGTTTTTGCTTCAACCAACAACCGCAAAAGTAACTAACCGGTGAGCATTTTGTGCTATGATGAGCGGGGTTTGGCATAAAAGGCGAGCTTGTCGTCGGGGTGCCGCGACCGGCGACACACCACCAGATCTGAGACGGTCATCATGGAGAGCTACAACCACGAGCGCAAACTGCTACACGCGTGTAGCCAGTGAGAAACACTGAAGACAATGTCGGCGAGTTGCGACGACCGGTGGCGAGGGGCAGTGACAGGCGACGAGGGGGCGAGATGCGTCGTGGTGGTCCTTCGAGGCAGGGCGTGTCCCTGTTCTCTGCGGCGGGGTGGTCCTTCGAGGCACGGCATGTCCCTGGTCTCTGAGCAATGTGTGTCCTTTGAGTTTTTCTGAGAGAAGACGACTTCACGCAGGGGCGGAGCCAGGATTTGAACATAAGGGGGGCGAAGAATATTTTTTGTTTCCCTTAAACACACAAGAGATAAAAATTGGACTATACTAAGAGGGGTTTGATTTGTGGTCCAATGCTACTCTTTCCACCTCTCTCTACTCCATTGCAAGTGCGAGCATGCAACAGTGTCAGATGTGTATTGCGGAGCACGTCGAGCTACGAGGTACAGCTTTGTGCAAAGGATAAATATCACAAATAACAAGTCGAAACATCACACTGATATAAACCACAGAAATGTATATTTGGCAATATAAAACTTCATTTCATTTAATAGAATTTAGATTCATAAATATGAAGCATATCGAACAATTTGATAATCTAATTGGAAGAACCTTCTCACAATAATTTTATGTACGACAATGTAAAGTTTCAAATAAAGTAATCTCTCGGTAAGGCATGCAGTAAATATATCAATTCTCTTATATGAAAGTGAACCAATTAGTTAGACAAGTAGGCTGCTTGCAGGGCAGTTCATCAGCAAAACTGTAAAGTATAGGATACCTTTATGTTTGAGTGTTTGAAGGATAAACACCATGATCAACAGACTCGAATACAGTCCACAATGCGGCAGGATTAACAGAAGCAGTGGCAGCGCCGCCCCTGGCTAGCACGGCACCATCGCGGGTCGCGGGTGGGTCCTTATTTGGCATCTGGCGACTAGCATCACCAAGATCGAATAATGGCGAGCGGCGGCGGCAGGAATCGATCTAATCTGAACAACCTGTAGACGCTCGCTAGGTTTCCTCGTGCAAGTTACTTATGGTTCACAATGGCCTAGCAACGTGGGGCATGGGCTCATTTTGGGCTTCAGTACGTACAAAGAGCACAACAAAGAGATGTGTTTGGGCCTTAAAAGTATAACTAGTTATCTACTCCCTCCGTTCCAAAATATATGTCTTTGGAGAGATTTCACTACAAACTACATACGGATGTATATAGACATATTTTAGAGTGTAGATTCACTCATTTTACTCCGTATGTAGTGAAATCTCTCCAAAGACTTATATTTTGGAACGGAGGGAGTATATATGTACATTACTACTGCGTATTAGTACTAATACTTGCCCTAGATCGTTAGGGGGGTCGATCGTTTAGGGGGGCCTAGCCCCTGCTCCCCCCCCCCCCCCCCCCCCCCCCCCCCCCCC
>LR738712.1:891120047-891138297 GCA_902687465.1 Secale cereale | reverse complement strand
GCCCCCCCCCCCCCCCCCCCGGTCTCCGCCCCTGACTTCACGGGAGGAGGAAAGGGGATTGTTGGTTGTGTACGTTATTGATAACACTAGATCATGTGGTTTGAGCATCTTCAGCCGTTCGGCCCCCCAGGGCCCCTAAATAGAGCGGCCTGGGGCGTACCGGTGCTAGCTCGGCCGCTGGGGGCGACCTAGCTCCCAGTAATGCCCCCAAGCGCCGGCCCCAGGATGCGGGAAATTTGAACTAGATCGTTCCCGCTCACAAAAGACGCCACAAATCCGGCGATCGGATGTAGTCTGGCGTTACAAAAAACAGAGCGCCGCAAGTTCGCGTGCGCAACGAATCACTCGGCGAGGTCGGCTCCAGGCTTTGGCGGAGTCGGCGTGCGCGGGCTCGGCGGTGTCGGAGCTGCTTCGGTGTTGGGCTGTGTCGGCGCGGCTTCGGTACTGCTGGGCGGCGATGTGGAGGCGTCCTCATTCGGGCTTGGCGTCGGTGTGGCCCTAGGCGCGGGAGTTGGCGTCGTCGGCGTCGTTTGCTGCTGGTTCAGGATGAGGCCGCGCTCCGCCATGTACCACGCCTTGAGCTGCTCGTCGTTGCTCTGGAGCATGTCCGCCCCGCCCATCAGAAAAGCCATGCCGGTGTTCCTCTTCTTCGCGGTGACGTTGGTCCGGAGCAGGTCGACGTTGGTCCGGAGCAGGTCGAGCTTGATGGCGCTGTTCGTCGTCAACGACGACCACCGCTCGGCGGTTTTCTCTTCACGCAGGACGGCCCGGGCCTGTGCGTCGGCGAGGCAATGCTCGATGGACTCCTGCACTCGCGCGGTTGCCGCGGCGGCTTGTTTCCTCTTCGTGGCCCCTTTGTGGCCGTCCGGCCGCCCCTCTGACGCGCCCAGAGTCGTCGCGTCCGGCTTGTATGTCTCCTTGGCCTTGTCGAGGGTACGTCGGACTTCCGTCCACTTCTCGCACTTGTCAATGCGCTTGTAGACGTGGAGGTACTTGAAGTCGGTGTCGAGATTGTCACGCCGAAACATGGTGAACATGCGCAGCAACTGCGTGGATGAACAAATAGTTGGCGGGCGCAGACGACGAAGAGAGGTGGGCGAACGGCGTGCATACCTGATCCTCAACGCTGGCGCCACTCTCCGGGCGAGCCGCGACCTCCTCGACGATATTATGCCATTTGTTGCACGCCCCCTGGATACGCCCCCAATGGTTCGCCATCGCCTTGGAGCCGCGCTGCATGTAGACGCCTTTGAAGTAGGGGTCGACGAGCTTCCGCTCGTCGAACTCGGCCTTGATGCGGTCCCAGTACGTCTCGAAGCTCTGGTTCGTGCCGGTGGTCGGGTCGAGGCAGACGACTTTCCTTGATTCGGCGAGGCATTTCTCCTCCTTGGACGTCCACTTGATTCGCGGTTCGCCTGGCCTGGCCACCCGCTTCTTCTTCTTGCGCCCCTTCGTCGGATCAGGAGCCGGCTCCTCCTCCTCCTCCTCCTCCTCGTCCTCCTCCTCCTCCTCGGGTTCCTGCGCATCCTGCACGTCCTCGCCGTAGACGTAGCCGAGCTCGGCCTCCATGTCGCCGCTGAGATCCACCACCTCGTCCTGGGTGGCGAACCCGGGAGACGCGGCGGCCGCGGAAGAACCTGTTGCGATGATGTCGTCCATGTCGGCTCCTGTGTCCTCGGTGTTGCCGAGGTGCGAGAAGGGCAGCGGTCCACGGCGGAGATGGTGTTGGAAATATGCCCTAGAGGCAATAATAAAAGGATTATTATTATATTTCCTTGTTCATGATAATTGTCTATTATTCATGCTTGAATTGTATTGTACGGAAACAGCGATACATGTGTGAATACATAGACCACAACGTGTCCCTGGTAAGCCTCTAGTTACTAGCTCGTTGATCAACAGATGGTCACGGTTTCCTGACCATGGACATTGGATGTCATTGATTACGGGATCATATCATTAGGAGAATGATGTGATGGACAAGACCCAAACCTAAGCCTAGCACGAGATCGTGTAGTTCGTAATGCTTAACCTTTTCCAGTGTCAAGTATCTGTTCCTTAAACCATGAGGTTGTGCAACTCCCGGACACCGTAGGAATACTTTGGGTGTGCCAAACGTCACAACGTAACTGGGTGGCTATAAAGGTACGCAACGGGTATCTCCGAAAGTGTCGGTTGGGTTGGCACGAACCGAGACTGGAATTTGTCACTCCGTATGACGGAGAGGTATCTCTGGGCCCACTCGGTAAGACATCATCATAATGAGCTCAATGTGACTAAGGAGTTTGTCACGGGATGATGGACTACGGAACGAGTAAAGAGACTTGCCATGACGAGATTGAACAAGGTATCGGTATACCAACGATCGAATCTCGGGCAAGTACCGTACCGATAGACAAAAGGAATTACATACGGGATTAAGTGAATCCTTGACATAGTGGTTCATCCGATGAGATTATCGAGGAACACGTGGGAACCAACATGGGTATCCAGATCCCGCTGTTGGTTATTGACCGGAGAGTCGTCTCGGTCATGTCTACGTGTCTCCCGAACCCGCAGGGTCTACACACTTAAGGTTAAGTGACTCTAGGGTTATAGAGATATATGCACACGGAAACCCGAATGTTGTTCGGAGTCCCGGATGAGATCCCGGATATCACGAGGAGTTCCGGAATGGTCCGGAGGTAAAGAATGATATATAGGAAGTCTAGTTTCGGCCATCGGGAGAGTTCCGGGGGTCACCGGTAGTGTACCGGGACCACCGGAAGGGTCCCGGGGGTCCATCGGTTGGGGCCACCCATCCATGAGGGCCCCTAGTGGGCTGGCGCACCCCCATGGGCCTCCCCCATGCGCCTAGGGTTGAAACCCTAGGGGTGGGGGCGCCCCCCTTAGGCTTGGGGGGCAAGCCACCCCCTTGGCCGCCGCCCCCCTAGGAGATTGGATCTCCTATGGCCGGCGCCCCCCGGCCCCCTATATATAGTGGGGGGAGAGAGGGCAGCCGTACCTCAGCCCCTGGCGCCTCTCCCCCCCCCCCGTTACATCTCCTACTCCTCACGCGGGGTCTCGGCGAAGCCCTGTAGCTTTTCCCGTTGCATCCACCACCACGCCGTCGTGCTGCTGGATCTCCATCAACCTCTCCTCCCCCTTGCTGGATCAAGAAGGAGGAGACGTCGTTGTACCGTACGTGTGTTGAACGCGGAGGTGCCGTCCGTTCGGCGCTGTGATCATCGGTGACGAGGATCACGACGAGTACGACTCCATCATCCACGTTCCCTTGAACGCTTCCGCTCGCGATCTACAAAGGGTATGTAGATGCACTCCTTTATGCTTGTTGCTAGATGAGCTCCTTAGATTGATCTTGGTGAAGCGTAGAAATTTTTTGAATTCTGCTACGTTCCCCAACAGTGGCATCTGAGCTAGGTCTTTGCGTAGCATCTGATACGTCTCAAACGTATCTACTTTTCCAAACACTTTTGATATTGTTTTGACCTCATTCTTGCATTATTTGAACTAAACTTGAAGGAAATATGCCCTAGAGGCAATAATAAAGATGATTGTTTGTATTTCCTTATATCATGATAAATGTCTTTTATTCATGCTAGAATTGTATTAACCGGAAACTTAGTACATGTGTGAATACATAGACAAAACAGTATGTCCCTAGTATGCCTCTACTAGACTAGCTCATTGATCAAAGATGGTTATGTTTCCTAGCCATAAACATGAGTTGTCATTTCATCAACGGGATCACATCATTAGGAGAATGATGTGATGGACAAGACCCATCCGTTAGCATAGCACTATGATCGTTTAGTTTTACTGTTATTGCTTTCTTCATGACTTATACATGTTCCTATGACTATGAGATTATGCAACACCCGAATACCGTAGGAACACCTTGTGTGCTATCAAACTTCACAACGTAACTGGGTGATCATAAAGATGCTCTACAGGTGTCTCCGAAAGTATTCGTGGTGTTGGCATAGATCAAGATTAGGATTTGTCACTCCGAGTGTCAGAGAGGTATCTCTGGGCCCTCTCGGTAACACACATCATAATAAGCCTTGCAAGCAAAAGACTAATGAGTTAGTCACGAGATAATGTGTTACGGAACGAGTAAAGAGACTTGCCGGTAACGAGATTGAACTAGGTATAGAGATACCGACGATCGAATCTCGGGCAAGTAACATACCGATGACAAAAGGAACAACGTATGTTGTTATGCGGTTTGACCGATAAAGATCTTCGTAGAATATGTAGGAACCAATATAAGCATCCAGGTTCCGCTATTGGTTATTGACCGGAGATGAGTCTCGGTCATGTCTGCATAGTTCTCGAACCCGTAGGGTCCGCACGCTTAATGTTTGATGACGATCGGTATTATGAGTTTATGAGTTTTGATGTACCGAAGGAGTTCGGAGTCCCGGATGAGACCGGGGACATGACGAGGAGTCTCGAAATGGTGGAGACGTAAAGATCGATATATTGGACGACTATATTCGGACATCGGAAAGGTTCCGAGTGATTCAGGTATTTTTCGGAGTATATGGGCCTTATTGGGCCATACGGGAATAGAGGAGAAAGGCCAAAAGGAAGGAGGCGCGTGCCCCCCGTCTGGTCCGAATTGGACAAGGGGTGCAGCCCCCTTTTTCCTTCCCCCTCTCCACCTCTTTCCTTCTCTCCTACTCCGGAAAGGAAAGGGGAATCCTACTAGGACTTGGGAGTCCTAGTAGGACTCCCCACACTTGACGCGCCCCCTCTAGGGCCGGCCTCTCCCTTGCTCCTTTATATACGGGGCCAGGGGGCACCCTAGGACACACAAGTTGAATTGTTCTAGCCGTGTGCGGTGCCCCCTCCACAAAAACACACCTCGGTCATACCGTTGCAGAGCTTAGGCGAAGCCCTGCGTCGGTGAATACATCATATCCGTCACCACGCCGTCGTGCTGACGAAACTCTCCCGTGAAGCTCAACTGGATCAAGAGCTCGTGGGACGTCATCAAGCTGAACGTGTGCTGAACGCGGAGGTCCCGTACGTTCGGTGCTTGATCGGTTGAATCGCGAAGAAGTTTGACTACATCAACCGCGTCACTTGACGCTTCCGCTTCCGGTCTACGAGGGTACGTAGACACACTCTTCCCTCTCGTTGCTATGCATCTGGTAGATAGATCTTGCGTGATCGTAGGAAAATTTTAAAATACTACGTTCCCCAACAGTGGCATCATGAGCCAGGTCTATGCATAGATGATATGCACGAGTAGAACACAATGAGTTGTGGGCGATACTAGTCATACTGCTTACCAGCATGTCATACTTTGCTTTGGCGGTATTGTGAGATGAAGCGGCCCGGACCGACATTACGCGTACGCTTACGCGAGACTGGTTTCACCGTTACGAGCACTCGTTGCTTAAAGGTGACTGGCGGGTGTCTGTCTCTCTCACTTTAGCTGAATCAAGTGTGGCTACGCCCGGTCCTTGTGAAGGTTAAAACAGCACATACTTGACGAAACATCGTTGTGGTTTTGTATGCGTAGGTAAGAACGGTTCTTGCTAAGCCCGTAGCAGCCACGTAAAACTTTCAACAACAAAGTCTAACTTGTTTTTGCAGGGCATGTTGTGATGTGATATGGTCAAGACATGATGAGTTATACGGTTTTGTATGAGATGATCATGTTTTGTAATGTTATCGGCAACTGGCAGGAGCCATATGGTTGTCGCTTTATTGTATGAAATGCAATCGCCATGTAATTGCTTTACTTTATCACTAAGTGGTAGCGATAGTCGTAGAAGCAATAGTTGGCGAAACGACAACGATGCTACGATGGAGATCAAGGTGTCGCGCCGGTGACGAAGGTGATCATGACGGTGCTTTGGAGATGGAGATCAAAAGCACAAGATGATGATGACCATATCATGTCACATATTTTGATTGCATGTGATGTTTATCTTATTATGCTTCTTATTTTGCTTAGAACGACGGTAGCATTATAAGATGATCCCTTACTAAATTTCAAGGTATAAGTGTTCTCCCTGAGTATGCACCGTTGCGAAAGTTCGTCGTGCCGAGACACCACGTGATGATCGGGTGTGATAAGCTCTACGTTCAAATACAACGGGTGTAAGCCAGTTTTGCACACAGAATACTCGGGTTAAACTTGACGAGCCTAGCATATGCAGATATGGCCTCGGAACACTGGAGACCGAAAGGTCGAGCGTGAATCATATAGTAGATATGATCAACATAAGATGTTCACCATTGAAACTACTCCATCTCACGTGATGATCGGACATGGTTTAGTTGATTTGGATCACGTGATCATTTAGATGACCGGAGGGATGTCTATCTAAGTGGGAGTTCTTAAGTAATATGATTAATTGAACTTTATTTTATCATGAACTTAGTCCTGGTAGTATTAGCATATCTATGTTGTAGATCAATAGCTCGCGATGTTGCTCCACGTTTATTTTTTATATGTTCCTAGAGAAAACCAAGTTGAAAGATGTTAGTAGCAATGATGCGGAATTGTTTCGTGATCTGAGGATTATCCTCATTGCTGCATAGAAGAATTATGTCCTTGATGCACCGCTAGGTGACAGACCTATTGCAGGAGCAGATGTAGACGTTATGAACGTTTTGACAAAAGCTCGATATGATGACTACTTGATAGTTTAGTACACCATGCTTTACGGCTTATAACCGGGACTTCAAAAACGTTTTGAAACGCCACGGAGCATATGAGATGTTCCAAGAGTTGAAATTAGTATTTCATACTCATGCCCGTGTCGAGAGGTATAAGACCTCTGACAGTACTTTGCCTACAAGATGGAGGAGAATAGCTCAACCAGTGAGCATGTGCTCAGATTGTCTGGGTAGTACAATTGCTTGAATCAAGTGGGAGTTAATCTTCCAGATAAGATAGTAATTGACAAAGTTCTCTAGACACTATCACCAAGTTAGTAGAACTTCGTAATGAACTATAATATGCAAGGGATGACGAAAGTAATTCCCGAGCTCTTCACGATGCTGAAATCGGCGAAGGTAGAAATCAAGAAAGAGCATCAAGTGTTGATGGTTAACCAGACCACTTGTTTCAAGTAAAGGGCAAAGGGATAGAAGGGGAACTTCAAGAAGAATGACAAGCAAGTTGTCACTCCCGTGAAGAAACCCAAAGCTAAACTCAAGCCTGAAACTAAGTGCTTCTACTGCAAAGGAAATGGTCACTAGAAGTGGAACTGCCCTAGATATTTGGCGGATAAGAAGGATGGCAAAGTGAACAAAGGTATATTTGATATACAGATTATTGATGTGTATTTTACTAGTGTTCATAGCAACCCCTTGGTATTTGATATTGGTTCAGTTGCTAAAGAGTAGTAACTCGAAATGGGAGTTGCATAATGAATAGAAACTAGTTAAAGGATGAAGTGACGATGTGTATTGGAATTAGTTCCAAGATTGATATGATCATCATCGCACACTCCCTATACTTTCGGGATTAGTGTTGAACCTAAATAAGTGTTATTTGGTGTTTGTGTTGAGCATGAATATGATTGGATCATGTTTATTGCAATACGGTTATTCATGTAAGTTAGAGAATAATTGTTGTTCTGTTTACATGAATAAAACCTTCTATGGTCATACACCCAATGAAAATGGTTTGTTGGATCTCGATCGTGTGATACACATATTCATAATATTGAAGCCAAAAGATGCAAGGTTAATAATGATAGTGCAACATATTTGTGGCGCTGCCGTTTAGGTCATATTGGTGTAAAGCGCATGAAGAAACTCCATAGTGATGGACTTTTGGAATCACTTGATTATGAATCACTTGGTGCTTGCGAACCATGCCTCATGGGCAAGATGACTAAAACTCCGTTCTCCGGAACCGTGGAGCGAGCAACAGAGTTGTTGGAAATCATACATACTGATGTATGCGGACCAATGAGTGTTGAAGCTCGCGGCAGGTATCGTTATTTTCTGACCTTCACTGATGATTTGAGCAGATATGGGTATATCTACTTAATGAAGCACAAGTCTGAAACATTTGAAAAGTTCAAAGAATTTCAGAGTGAAGTGGAGAATCATCATAACAAGAAAATAAGAGTTTCTACTATATGATCGTAGAGGTAAAATATTTGAGTTAGCGAGTTTGGCCTTCAATAAAAACAATGTGAAATAGTTTCACTACTCACGCCACTTGAAACACCACAGTGTAATGGTGTGTCCGAACGTCATAACCTACTTTATTAGATATGGTGCGATCGATGATGTCTCTTACCGATCTACCACTATCGCTTTTGGGGTTACACATTAGAGACAGCTACATTCACGTTAAATAGGGCACCATCTAAATCCGTGGAGATGACACCGTATGAACTGTGGTTTGACGAGAAACCTAAGCTGTCATTTCTTTAAGTTTGGGACTGCGATGCTTATGTGAAAAAGTTTCAACATGATAAGCTCGGACCCAAACCGGAGAAGTAAATCTTCATAGGATACCCAAAAAGAAACTATTGGGTACACCTTCTATCACAGATCCGAAGGCAAGATATTCGTTGCTAAGAATGGATCCTTTCTAGAGAAGGAGTTTCTCTCGAAAGAAGTGAGTGGGAGGAAAGTGGAACTTGATGAGGTAATTGTACCTTCTCCTGAATTGGAAAGTAGTACATCACAGAAAATTGTTCCAGTGATTCCTACACCAATTAGTGAGGAAGCTAAGGATGATGATCATGAAACTTCAGATCAAGTTTTTGCTGAACGTCGTAGATCAACCAGAGTACGTTCTGCACCAGAGTGGTACGGCAACTCAGTTCTGGAAGTCATGTTACTAGACCATGATGAACCTGCGAACTACGAGGAAGCGATGATGAGGCCATGAAATCTGAGATGGGATCCATGTATGAGAACAAAGTGTGGACTTTGGTTGACTTGCCCGATGATCGGCAAGCCATCGAAAATAAATGGATCTTCAAGAGGAAGACCGACGCTGACGGTAATGTTACGGTTTACAAAGCTCGACTTGTTGCGAAAGGTTTTCGACAAGTTCAAGGAGTTGACTACGATGAGACTTTCTCACCCGTAGCAATGCTTAAGTCTGTCCGAATCATGTTAGCAATTGCCGCATTTTATGAAATCTGGCAAATGGATAACAAAACTGCATTCTTTAATGGATTTATTAAAGAAAAATTGTATATGATGCAACCCGAAGGTTTTGTCAATCCTAAAGGTGCTAACAAAATGTGCAAGCTCCAGCGATCCATCTATGGACTGGTGCAAGCATCTCGGAGTTGGAATATACGCTTTGATAAGTTGATCAAAGCATATAGATTTATACAGACTTACGGTGAAGCCTGTATTTACAAGAAGTGAGTGGGAGCACTACAACCTTTCTGATAAGTATATGTGAATGACATATTGTCGATCGGAAATGATGTAGAATTTTCTGGAAAGCATAAAGGAGTGTTTGAAAGGAGTTTTTCAAAGAAAGACTTTGGTGAAGCTTCTTACATATTGGGCATCAAGATCTATAGAGATAGATCAAGACGCTTGATAAAACTTTCGATAAGTACATACCTTGATAAGATTTTGAAGTAGTTCAAAATAGATCAGTCAAAGAAGGAGTTCTTGCCTAACTTGTAAGGTGTGAAGTTGAGTAAGACTCAAAGCCAGACCACGGCAGAAAAATATAGAGAGAATGAAAGTCATTCCCTATGCCTCAGCCATAGGTTCTATAAAGTATGCCATGCTATGTACCAAACATGTTGTGTACCTTGCCATGAGTTTGTCAAGGGGGTACAATAGTGATCCAGGAGTAGATCACTGTACAGCGGTCAAAATTATCCTTAGTAACTGGATGACTAAGGAAATATTTCTCGATTATGGAGGTGATAAAGAGTTCGTCGTAAAGGGTTACGCCGATGCAAGCTTTGACACTAAATCCAGATGACTCTAAGTATCAATCTGGATGCGTATTGAAAGTGGGAGCAATTAGCTAGAGTAGCTCCATGCAGAGCATTGTAAACATAGAAATTTGCGAAATACATACGGATCTGAATGTGACAGACCCGTTGACTAAACTTCTCTCACAAGCAAAACATGATCACACCTTATTACTCTTGGGTATTAATCACATAGCGATGTGAACTAGATTATTGAATCTAGTAAACCCTTTGGGTGTTGGTCACATGGTGATGTGAACTATGTGTGTTATTCACATAATGATGTGAACTATCGGTATTAAATCACATGGCGATGTGAGCTAGATTATTGACTCTAGTGCAAGTGGGAGACTGAAGGAAATATGCCCTAGAGGCAATAATAAAGATGATTATTTGTATTTCCTTATATCATGATAAATGTATTTTATTCATGCTAGAATTGTATTAACCGGAAACTTAGTACATGTGTGAATACATAGACAAAACAGTATGTCCCTAGTATGCCTCTACTAGACTAGCTCATTGAACAAAGATGGTTATGTTTCCTAGCCATAGACATGAGTTGTCATTTGATCAACAGGATCACATCATTAGGAGAATGATGTGATGGACAAGACCCATCCGTTAGCATAGCACTATGATCGTTTAGTTTTACTGCTATTGCTTTCTTCATGACTTATACATGTTCCTATGACTATGAGATTATGCAACTCCCGAATACCGTAGGAACACCTTGTGTGCTATCAAACGTCACAACGTAACTGGGTGATCATAAAGATGCTCTACAGGTGTCTCCGAAAGTATTCGTGGTGTTGGCATAGATCAAGATTAGGATTTGTCACTCCGAGTGTCGGAGAGGTATCTCTGGGCCCTATCGGTAACACACATCATAATAAGCCTTGCAAGCAAAAGACTAATGAGTTAGTCACGAGATAATGTGTTACGGAACGAGTAAAGAGACTTGCCGGTAACGAGATTGAACTAGGTATAGAGATACCGACGATCGAATCTCGGGCAAGTAACATACCGATGACAAAAGGAACAACGTATGTTGTTATGCGGTTTGACCGATAAAGATCTTCGTAGAATATGTAGGAACCAATATGAGCATCCAGGTTCCGCTATTGGTTATTGACCGGAGATGAGTCTCGGTCATGTCTACATAGTTCTCGAACCCGTAGGGTCCGCACGCTTAATGTTTGATGACGATCGGTATTATGAGTTTATGAGTTTTGATGTACCGAAGGAGTTCGGAGTCCCGGATGAGACCGGGGACATGACGAGGAGTCTCGAAATGGTCGAGACGTAAATATCGATATGTTGGACGACTATATTCGGACATCGGAAAGGTTCCGAGTGATTCGGGTATTTTTCGGAGTATATGGGCCTTATTGGGCCATACGGGAATAGAGGAGAAAGGCCAAAAGGAAGGAGGCGCGTGCCCCCCCCCTCTGGTCCGAATTGGACAAGGGGTGCAGCCCCCTTTTTCCTTCCCCCTCTCCACCTCTTTCCTTCTCTCCTACTCCGGAAAGGAAAGGGGAATCCTACTAGGACTTGGGAGTCCTAGTAGGACTCCCCACACTTGGCGCGCCCCCTCTAGGGCCGGCCTCTCCCTTGCTCCTTTATATACGGGGGCAGGGGGCACCCTAGGACACACAAGTTGAATTGTTCTAGCCGTGTGCGGTGCCCCCCTCCACAGAAACACACCTCGGTCATACCGTTGCAGAGCTTAGGCGAAGCCCAGCGTCGGTGAATACATCATATCCGTCACCACGCCGTCGTGCTGACGAAACTCTCCCGTGAAGCTCAACTGGATCAAGAGCTCGTGGGACGTCATCAAGCTGAACGTGTGCTGAACGCGGAGGTGCCGTACGTTCGGTGCTTGATCGGTTGAATCGCGAAGAAGTTCGACTACATCAACCGCGTCACTTGACGCTTCCGCTTCCGGTCTACGAGGGTACGTAGACACACTCTTCCCTCTCGTTGCTATGCATCTGGTAGATAGATCTTGCGTGATCGTAGGAAAATTTTAAAATACTACGTTCCCCAACAAAACTAACCCGGACTGACGCTGTTTTCAGCAGAGCTGCCTGTATGGTTTTATTGTGTGCAGGAAAACGAATTTTTAGGTATCTCAGAAAAATCCACGAAAAATCACAGAAAATCCACGCACCCGAAGGAACCAGGAGCCAGAAGAGGGGCCAGAGGGGGGCCAGGGGGTGCCCAGGCGCCCTGTGGGCGCGCCCCCCCGGGCCGCGGCAGGGGGGTCGCCTGGGTGGGGCCCACACCCCCTGGTGCCCTACTTTGCCTCGTATTTTTACTCGCGACACGAAAACACCAGATCAGAAGTTCTTTTCGCAGTTTTCCGTCGCGGAGCCGCCGCCACCCTCTGTTCTTCTTCGGGAGGGCTAATCTGGAGGCTGATTTGGCCTCCGGAGAGGGGAGATCGTCGCCATCGTCATCATCATCACCACTCCATCATCCCTCCATGACTTCTCCCTCCATGTGTGAGTAATTCCCCTGCTGTAGGCGAAGGGGATGGTAGGGATTGGATGAGTTAGATCATGTAATAGTTTGTCAGATCATTGGGGGCATGTTGCCTATCATCTACTATGGTGTTTATCATCTTTGCTTCAACTTGTTATTCTTAATGCTTGACACTTAGGGCCCGAGTGCCATGATTTCAGATCTGAACCATATGTGTTTGCATGAATATATTTGTGTTCTTGATCCTATCTATGAGTTGTTTGCACCTATTACGGTTCAGAACCGGCGATCCCAAAAGTGACAGCTTGGGACACCAAAGGGGATGGTCCGTAGTTTGAGGATTACATGTATCCATTGAGTTCATTGCTTTGTTCCGGTGCTCTTTGACAGGAGCACCTTAATCTCCATAAGTTCCTTTTGGCCCTGTTCGTAGCGGGATGGTAGGACAAAAGATGTTGTGCAAGTTCTTATTGCAAGCACGTACAACTACCTACGGGATACATGCCTAATGTTTGATATTTGCCTAGATGATCATTACTTTTCCGTGTGCCGTGCCCCAAGTTAGAATCATGATATATCTCATCCATGCAGCGCCCAACCATCCGTCTCCCTAGCCTACAGTGTTTTAAATCCTGCTTGTCACTAGTTGCTACTTTTGCTATTTACTTTTGCTATTTACTTTTGCTGTTTACTTTTACTATCACTATCATCACTATCATATCATTGTTACCATTTATCTTTTGTTGCAAGTAAGTATATTTCAGGTGTGGTTGAATTGACAACTCAACTGTCAAAGCTTATAAATACTCTTTGGCTCCCCGTGTGTCGAATCAATAAATTGGGTTATTCTTACCCGCGAAGACTATCTCGATCCCTTACGGTTGAGGGTTATCAAGTACAGTTTTCTGGCGCCGTTGCCGGGGAGCATAGCAATATTTACAAGTCTACTTGAGGTATCCTACCTGCTGCACTTCATCCACTATGGGTAAGAAAGGAGACCCCAAGGTTCCGATCTTACTATCCACTACAAGAAGAGGTACTGCTCTGAGCACTAGTGCTACGCTTGATTCACCTTCTGTTATGAGTAAGTTTGCCTCACCACCACCACATGATGCTCCTAATGAATCTGTTACTATGTCCGATACTCTTGATGATGCTTCTACTACTGTTGATGATATTAGTTCCCTTGGTTATGCTCTTGAGAAACAAATTGCTGCTGCTGCTAAAAAGTCTGGAATTGAACTTCCTGTTACTCGCTACCCTATTGGTGAAACTTATGATTATCCTGATTTGAGTAAACTCAAAGAGAGGCTCCTTGATGATGATTACTATATACTTGATGAAGATTTATGCAAGGAACTGACAGAGTTTTCTGGCTCTGACCCTGAAGTTATTAAGAAACTATTTGAAAAACACTCTTTGAAGACCAAAACAGTTCCTGATCCTGAATTTGCTACATCTCCTATATGCATTGATGATCCTGATTATGATTTCTCTGTTGATCTTTCACTTATACCTATGGTTGAAGCTGACCCCTTTTATGGCAGAGAAAATGATGATGCTATTGCACACCTAACTAAACTCGGTGAGTTGGGTGGCCTGTTTACCACTGATGAGAAGATACGATACTTTTATATCATCAAGCTTCTTCCTTTCTCCTTGAAGGAAGGTGCTAAGGCATGGTATGATTCGCTTCCATGCGGTTCCATTAAGAGTCCTCAAGACTTAGCTCACTCTTTTGTTGATAAGTACTTTCCTGCTCACATGCAACATGCTGCTTTACAAAGAATTTATAACTTTAAACAGTTGCGGGATGAGTCCCTCCCTAAAGCTTGGGGGAGATACTGCGGTCTGATTCGGGATAGACCAGGACATGAAGTCCCTAAGAATGAATTAATCGATATATTCTATGCTGGTCTAACTGATGAATCCAGGTCCTATTTGGACAGTTGTGCTGGTTGTGTTTTTAGGAAAAGAACACCGGACGATGCGGAAGATTTGATGGGCAGGATTGCCAAAAACCATGAAGATTGGTCCGTCCCTGAACACCTCCACCACCAAAGAAGAGGGGCATGTTTGTTCTAAGCCCCGAAGATATGCGAGAAGCAAAGAAGTCTATTAAAGAGAAAGGTATTAAAGCTGAAGACGTGAAGAATCTACCCCCTATTGAGAAGCTGTGTGAGCCTACCACTCACCCTCCTATGGTAGAGGTACACTCTCTTTTAGATTTCAACGCAAGTGACATCCCTCATGGTAAGCCTCCTGATCAATGTTTAGGTGAGTTTGATAATTTTATTATGAAACAAAATCATTTTAATGAGAGGATACAAAGTCAGTTGCATGATAATTCCCTTGCTATCAAAAGTTTGCTTGATGTTCTAGGTAGAACAGTTAATGATGTTCAATGTCTTGTGAAGCATTTTCATATGGTTAAAACTCAGCTTGACCAAATTTCTAATGTGCAAAGAGATTTGCTTGCTAACAATGCCAAACAAGATAATTTGCAGGCTTTTGGGATTAAGACCCGAGGAGGAACCCAAATCGGAAAAATGCGTCTTCATAGGATACCCAAAGGAAACAATTGGGTACACCTTCTACCTCAGATCTGAAGGTAAGATTTTCGTTGCCAAGAATGGATCCTTTCTGGAGAAAGAGTTTCTCTCAAAAGAAGTGAGTGGAAGGAAAGTAGAACTTGATGAGGTGACAGTCACCCTTCCCGAACTAGAAAGTAGCGCAGCGTGGGAAATTGTTCCCGAGGTGCCTGCACCGACAAGGGAGGAAGTTAATGATGATGATCATGAAGATACAGATCAAGTTACTACTGAACTTCGAAGGTCCACAAGGACACGTTCCGCACCAGAGTGGTACGGCAACCCTGTCATGGAAATCATGTTGTTAGACAATGGTTAACCTTCGAACTATGAAGAAGCGATGGCGGGCCCGTATTCCAACAAATGGCTTGAAGCCATGAAATCCGAGATAGGATCCATGTATGAAAACTAAGTATGGACTTTGGTGGACTTGCCCGATGATCGGCACTCCATAGAAAATAAATGGATATTTAAGAAGAAGACAGACGCGGATGGTAATGTAACCATCTATAAGGCTCGGCTTGTCGCTAAGGGTTATCGACAAGTTCAAGGGATTGTCTACGACGAGACTTTCTCTCCCGTAGCGATGCTAAAGTCCGTCCGAATCATGTTAGCAATTGCCGCATTCTATGATTATGAGATAGGGCAAATGGACGTCAAAACAGCATTCCTTAATGGCTTCCTCAAGGAAGAGTTGTATATGATGCAGCCGGAAGGTTTTGTCGATCCAGAGAATGCTCACAAGGTGTGCAAGCTCCAGCGCTCGATCTACGGGCTGGTGGAAGCATCTCGGAGTTGGAATATTCGCTTTAATGATGTGATCAAAGCGTTTGGCTTTATACAGACTTGGGGAGAAGCCTGTATTTACAAGAAAGTGAGTGGGAGCTCTGTAGCATTTCTCATATTATATGTGGATGATATACCACTGATGGGAAATGATATAGAATTCTTGGAGAGCATAAAGGCCTACTTGAATAAGAATTTTTCAATGAAGGACCTTGGTGAAGCTGCTTACATATTAGGCATCAAGATCTATAGAGATAGATCGAGACGCCTCATTGGTCTTTCACAAAGCACATACCTTGACAAGATATTGAAGAAGTTCAATATGGATCAGTCCAAGAAGGAGTTCTTGCCTGTTTTACAAGGTATGAGATTGAGCACGGCTCAGTCTCCGACCACGGCAGAAGATAGAGAAAAGATGAGTGTCATCCCCTATGCCTCAACCATAGGTTCTATTATGTATGACATGTTGTGTACCAGACCTGATGTGAACCTTGCCATAAGTTTGGTAGGGAGGTACCAAAGTGATCCCGGTATGGAACACTGGACAGTAGTCAAGAACATCCTGAAGTACCTAAAAAGGACTAAGGATATGTTTCTCGTTTATGGAGGTGACGAAGAGCTCGTCGTAAAAGGTTACGTCGATGCTAGCTTCGACACAGATCTAGATGACTCCAAGTCACAAACCGGATACGTGTATATTTTGAATGGAGGAGCAGTCAGCTGGTGCAGTTGCAAGCAGAGCGTCGTGGCGCATTTTACATGTGAAGCGGAGTACATAGCTGCTTGTGAAGCAGCCCAGGAAGGAGTCTGGATGAAGGAGTTCATCACCGACCTAGGAGTCATTCTGTGACAACACTGGAGCTATTGCCATTGCCAAGGAGCCCAGGTTTCTCAAGAAGACCAAGCACATCAAGCGCCGTTTCAACTCCATCCGGAATTATGTTCAAGATGGAGAAATAGATACTTGTAAAGTGCATACAGATCTGAATGTCGCAGATCCGTTGACTAAACCTCTTCCACGGGCAAAACATGATCAACACCAGAACTCTATGGGTGTTCGATTCATAACAATGTAACTAGATTATTGACTCTAGTGCGAGTGGGAGACTGTTGGAAATATGCCCTAGAGGCAATAATAAAAGGATTATTATTATATTTCCTTGTTCATGATAATTGTCTGTTATTCATGCTTGAATTGTATTGTACGGAAACAACGATACATGTGTGAATACATAGACCATAACGTGTCCCTGGTAAGCCTCTAGTTACTAGCTCGTTGATCAACAGATGGTCACGGTTTCCTGACCATGGACATTGGATGTCATTGATTACGGGATCACATCATTAGGAGAATGATGTGATGGACAACACCCAAACATAAGCCTAGCACGAGATCGTGTAGTTCGTAATTCTTAAGCTTTTCCAGTGTCAAGTATCTGTTCCTTAAACCATGAGGTTGTGCAACTCCCGGACACCGTAGGAATACTCTGGGTGTGCCAAACGTCACAACGTAACTGGGTGTCTATAAAGGTACGCAACGGGTATCTCCGAAAGTGTCTGTTGGGTTGGCACGAACCAAGACTGGGATTTGTCACTCCGTATGACGGAGAGGTATCTCTGGGCCCACTCGGTAAGACATCATCATAATGAGCTCAATGTGACTAAGGAGTTAGTCACGGGATGATGGATTACGGAACGAGTAAAGAGACTTGCCATGACGAGATTGAACAAGGTATCGGTATACCAACGATCGAATCTCGACCAAGTATCGTACCGATAGGCAAAAGGAATTACATACGGGATTAAGTGAATCCTTGACATAGTGGTTCATCCGATGAGATCATCGAGGAACACGTGGGAACCAACATGGGTATCCAGATCCCGCTGTTGGTTATTGACCGGAGAGTCGTCTCGGTCATGTCTACGTGTCTCCCGAACCCGTAGGGTCTACACACTTAAGGTTCAGTGACGCTAGGGTTATAGAGATATATGCACACGGAAACCGGAATGTTGTTCGGAGTCCCGGATGAGATGCCGGACGTCACGAGGAGTTCCGGAATGGTCCGGAGGTAAAGTATGATATATAGGAAGCCCAGTTTCGGCCATCGGGAGAGTTCCGGGGGTCACCGGTAGTGTAACGGGGCCACCGGAAGGGTCCCGGGGGTCCACCGGGTGGGGCCACCCATCCCGGAGGGCCCCGTGGGCCGTAAGGGGAGAGGGACCAGCCCCTAGTGGGCTGGCGCACCCCCCATGGGCCTCCCCCCATGCGCCTAGGGTTGAAACCCTAGGGGTGGGGGCGCCCCCACCTTAGGCTTGGGGGGCAAGCCACCCGCTTGGCCGCCGCCCCCCCTAGGAGATTGGAACTCCTAGGGCCGGCGCCCCCCTGGCACCCTATATATAGTGGGGGGGCGAGAGGGCAGCCGTACCTCAGCCCCTGGCGCCTCTCCC
>LR738712.1:891090896-891103318 GCA_902687465.1 Secale cereale | reverse complement strand
TGAAAGCCCGTCTGTGGGAAGTCAAAGGGCTAGATCTCGTGGTCAACCGCTCCAGGGTTAGGCGGGATGGGGGCCCTGGGGGGTAGCAATGCCCCCAGAGCATCGCACCGGCCCCGCATACATGCGGGGTGGTGTTGTGACATGTCAGAAGAGGCGGCACGCGTCTTCGGGACGTGCCCCCCACACGTACGGCGTCTGGATGTGGAAACGGACTCGTCGGGTCTACACGGAGGGGATGTAGATGAGGGTTTGGCCCGGATGTTGCTCCCAGGTGTCCCTCTGTGCTGACCTGACACAACCGGGTGGAGAGGTCTACTGTTGAAAGCCGTCTGTAGGAAGTCAAAGGGCTAGATCTCGTGGTTCCGTATGTAGTTCCGTATGTAGTTCGCATTGGAATATCTAAAAATACTTATATTTAGGAATAGAGGGAGTAATATGGATAATCACTGTCGTTTTATCACTTAAAAAAGGCAGCTCTGAATAAGAAAAACATGTTTCAGTTTTGTATGCTGGATGCCTCCGCACCACTCACTTGCCAAATTAATTAATGTCTTCCTTGTTCTTCTAGTACACACTAGTACTATATGGAAATATATGATGGATCAATGAGCCAGCCATGTGTGCTTTGATGTGAAAAATCCCTCAATTTCATTTTTGTACGTATGGATGGATGCAGACCAAGCCGTCCTTTGTTGCCTACCAAGCTTTGTTTGCTAGTAAAAGCAGGGGCCTGACATGGAAACATACACGCATAATTAATCAAAATCTCTTGGTCGAGTTGATATACACTCCTTCATTGCTGATTGATTGTTGTAACAGGAAGATTTTTTTTTGCAGGGACTTGCTGACCACAAGGATCCACTTGGAGCTCCTCTCTGCCCGTGCAAGTGATCCACCTTCCTTTGGCAGCCTGCCAGGGGGAGCAGCAGCAGATGTTTCGGAGAACAAGTTGATGGAGATCCCTCTTGGAGCAGCAGCAGATGTGTCGCAGCCCTGTGGTTCTCACTCTTGTTGAAGACAAAGACGACACGCACTGAGCCATCCGACAACAAGTAAATGAACATTACACGGTAATTCTTTCCCCTGTTGTATCGTACTGTGAGTGCTAGTGTATGTATGTACTCCAAATAATAATTGTATTACCATCTCAAATGTCCTTTGCGGATTACAATTAATCCATTGATCGTTCAAATGGATGTTAAGGAACCAGGGCCGCCTGCCAATAAGTTCTGAATTGATGTCAGGCAACACTGTTAACCAAGGCTGTTTTATGTCTGTTTATTACTTTGATGCTACTGCTGTATTAATCCTGTAGTTTCCTCCCTTCATAGGCCCTAAGCAATTGTAGCAATCACCTGACAGGTTGTTTCTCTTCTACTTAAGTTTTCACTGGTGGACTCAGTAGTACAGACCCGGAACCACCTTTAACTTTGGCTGATTGGTGAACGGCAAAGTGACATGTCATAATTGCCCCCATGGAAATGGTGTATAGGAAATAAAGAGCTGGTGGAAAATATTTTGGCCGCTTTATTAAACTGATAGAAACTTGGTGAGACAGCTTTATTAATTAAACCAAGTGTGGTTGCTTTTTGAGTGCTAGGAACTTTGTTTTGTTCTGCCAAGTGCCAACACATAAGTAACAACTCAAGATTGTTTTTTTTCTGCTTTGTGGTGCACTTGTTGTAACAGCAGCACTAGAAGTAAAAGCCTTGTAGTAGCTGGCATAGCAGCCCAGTGGTGCTCTTCTTGTAGGAGTTTCAGTTTTGCAATGTCCTTTTCATGTAATATGGATTATTACTTGTCTATTTATCACGTAAAAATGGCAGCTTTTCAGTTTTGTATGATGGATGGCACCACTCACTTGTCAAATTGATTAATGCCTTCCTTGTTCTTCTGGTATACACTGGTGTTGTATGGTGGATCAATGAGCCAGCCATGTGCTGTGATGTGAAAAATTCCTCAATTTCATTTATGTGTGTATGTATGGATGCAGACCAAGTCATCCTTGGTTGCCTGCCAAGCTTTGTTTACTAGTAAAAGCAGGGGCCAGCCAATATGTTTGCTATACCAAAAATACTTCTTCACAATAGGTCGCTCACCTCCCTTCGCTATCCTATCTCACTCTTATTGCTCGTCTCCTTCTCCTAACACAACCATGTTAGTTTTACTTGGTGAACCAAAATCAATCACAATCGCCGGTGATGATCTTTAGATGATGAACTTGACTATGTTTAGATGATGATGATGAACTTTAGTATGTTTAGATGATGAACTGTCATATTTCTGCACATGGCCATATTATTCGGATTTGAATTGTTGTCAAATGAATTGAAAAAGAAAAAACAGGAAAAATAAAAAAAACAAAAAAAAAACTATGCCTACAGCAAAGCTGTCGGCATAGATGGTCCCAGGATTTCCCAGGGCGCGCCACGTGGCAGGCTACGCCGACGGCAAAGCCGTCGGCATAGATTTCAGTCTATGCCGACGGCTTTGCCGTAGGCATAGAATTGACGCTAGAAAGACCCAGGTGACGCCACGTGGCATGATATGCCGACGGCAAAGCCGTCGGCATAGTTTTCTTCTATGCCTACGGCTTTGCCGTCGGCATAGTTTTCATCTATGCCTACGGCTTTGCCGTCGGCATAGCTGCGCTACCAGGAGGCACCACGGGACGACACGTGGCAGGGATATGCCGACGGCAAAGCCGTAGGCATAGTTTTCACCTATGCCGACGGCTTTGCCGTCGGCATATCTCCGCCACGTGTCGTCCCGTGTTTCGTCGCCGCTTTTGACGGCGCCGTCCGTTGCCGTCAGGCGAAAAACGATGCCGACGGCTAAACTATGCCGACGGCCGACTAACGGCCGTCGGCTTAGGCCTCTATGCCGACGGCTAAACTACGCCGACGGTCTGACAAACTACGCTGACGTGATCTACCCTGACGGCCCTATGCCGACGGCTGCCGTCGGCATAGATCTATGCCGACGGCAAAAGACCTATGCCGACGGCCCCTGGCTGTAGGCATAGCCCTCGAGTCCCGTAGTGCCTTTCAGAAACGAAGATGCTGCTTCTAGTTTAATCCAGTACAAGCAGCGGTATCATCTCGTTTATTAGAATATCTGATCACTTTTGTGACTTCCGTTGTGTAAATAAACCGCCCATGCGATCGAGCTCATATTCTGAACTACAGCCCATGTGAATTGCAATGATCCACTGCTCTGTTGTTTATTTGTGTCCATCATATTTTTCTCTCCACCTTTCCTTCTTTTTCAATACATAATCTATTGATGATGGATCTCATCACAACGCTATAGGAGTTGAGTTCTTTGCCGACTGCCAGAAACACTTGACGAAAGCCTGAAAATACTCGGCGAAGGCTTCATGGAGTGTTGCACTAGGCAAACAGTGCTTGGCATACACCCCGTCGCTCTTCGCTAAGTGTTCTTGATTTCACACTCGGCAATGAGTTGGCCGAGTGCTCTTCATGAATATTTTTGAATCCATGAACAATGTTTTATTCATGAAAATATATTTGAACTCATTAACTAGTGGGATCGACGCAGGGAGCATATGCATGGTAGAAAAAAATCAACTAGGGAGGCTTTTCACCTGTTTTTTTTTTCATTTCGTGCGAGGGGGCCTTATCGTTCAGTTTTGTTTCCGTTATGTGCGAGGGGAGTGTCGTTGAATTGTTTTCTTTCGTATTATGTGAAGTAAAACCAAGGTGATGGTGGTGGAAAGGAGAGACGAAAAAAGCAGACGAAGGTGGAAGGTGGGACGGAAAAAAAATCCGCGGAATGAATACTACTGCCAACTCCTCCTTTAGGGGTAGAGATAAGAACCGTAATACTTCTCTATTGCGATAGACTTCAACAAACAAATACCATATTCTGATAATGAAAACTATATGTTCCTGACACATTCCATCCAGGTTTATAAGGGTAAATATGTATTTCAAGATTTACTTTCCATCAATCAGGCCAAATATATGTTAGATGCATGCCAAAAAAAGTACACAATCGAGTTCAAATTTAAAGGGAGTTTCCAACATTATTTTTAGTGGCATATATATTTCAATGGCCTACCTCTTTTTGCAAGCATTTCCCACAATATTGGTGTAATAGATGCTCAAAATGAAGCCACAAATACATGTTTTGGCTTATATCACCAGTAGATATTGGCCATTAGTCCCGGTTCGTAAGGGCCTTTAGTCCCGGTTCACCAACCGGGACTAATAAGTCGGGACTAATGGCCCCCACCCTTTAGTCCCGGTTGGCCAGCAACCGGGACGAAATCCCTGCCACGTGGCCGGCAGCGCGCGACGAGGGTTGGGGACCTTTAGACCCAGTTGGTGAAACCAACCTGGAGTAGAGGTTTAAGGGTTTAGTGCTTTAGGTTTTATGATTTATGGTTTATTTTTACTTTTCCTTTTGTATTTTCCATTTAATTCTTTGTCATTTCCAACATATCCTACGCTACTTTGGCGCTGCAACCATCGTCGAGTCTTCTGCTCCGCTGGCCCTCCGACTCCTTGACATGACGTACAGCTTCCCTCGTCTACGTATGACCTGTGATTGCAACACCGATGCCTGCCTTAGTCCACGACGTGTCCCCGGGCCAACCAAGCCTGGAGCGGTGCTACGTCAACTTTTTCTTCGGCCGTCTACGCATGCACGGTGCTGGCAACTCTGATGCGTGTCTTCGTCCATGTTGTGTCCCCGGGCTAGGCAAACCGGCCACGACGCGTCATCCACAATGTTTTGTTCCCGGCGCACCACTACTTTGACACCACTGCGTCCATGACTAACGCGGCGCCTTGATAAGTCTCCATCGTATCTATTATTTTTTATTGTTCCATGCCAATATTCTACAATTTTACATACTTTTAGCCACAATTTATATGATTTTCTTGCAGTAAAATATTGATCCAGAGCCCAATGCGAGTTCCTTTTTGTTGCATGTTTTTTGTTTCGTGGAAAATCCATATCAAACAACGTCCAAACACGATCAAAATTTACGGAGATTTATTTTGGAATATATGAGATTTTTGGGAAGAGGGATCAACGCAGGATGATGCCCCTCACTCCCGGTGGTGCCGGAGTGCCGTTGGGGCAAGGATCGTGACGGCGATCTACACCAACACCTTGCCACCGTCAATACCAACTTTCTCCCCCTCTATGCAGCGGTGTAACACCTTTTCTCCCCGCTGTAATCTCTACTCAAACATGGTGCTCAATGCTATATATTATTATTTAATAATGTGTGGCTATCCTATGATGTTTGAGTAGATTCATTTTGTCCTATTGGTTGATTGATGATCATGATTGGTTTGATTTGTATGTCTTATTTTGGTGTTGTTCTATGGTGCTCTCCATGCCTCTCAAGTGTGAGGGATCCCTGCTACATGGTGTTACAATATGTTATTAATTCGCTTATGGTGGGTGGCGTGAGTGACAGAAGCACAAACCCGAGTAACTGGGTTATTGCGTATGGGAGTAAAGAAGACTTGATACCTTATAATGCTATGGTAGAGTTTTACCTTAAGGATCTTTGGTAGTTGCGGTTGCTTGCTAGAGTTCCAATCATAGGTGCATATTATCCAAGTATGGAAAGTATGTTAGCTCATGCCTCTCCCTCATATAAAGTGCATATTATCTATTGTAAGACATATTGCAAACAATCAATGTCAAGATGTGTTCTTCAATGTTTTCTTCTTGCGATCTGATCTCCATGTGTGAGTAGATCGCTAAGACTTTTGGAGCATTCATTGGTTGATACCGTGGGAGCGCAGTAGGGCTTAGAAACACAAAAATAAAAAAGAAGAGATGGGGAAAACACCATTGAGTTGGTACTAGTGGCAGCTAGCAATAGCAATTAGCCCCGTCATTCATCTAACCTAGTTGCTAGTGTCCTAGTACTACGAGGGTTTTGAATGTACCACAACCATTGCATGCATATAAGAAGACTCGAGGGCATATAAGTGAGAGTCCTCGTCCACCGTAAAGAAACCAATGTTCCTCTCCGTTCACCTTTCTCTTTGTCACTAGTCTCTACTCTCCGAGTTAATGCACACCGCTGAAACTATACAAGAAACTCGGTGGCATGGTGTTGGTTTCCTTGTCTCCGCAACGGAGAACCATTTAGAGCCTATAGGCATGGGAGGCACAAGGGAAGAAACAGTCACATGTCTCGTTAAGTCATTTAGGAAGGGCTTCAAGATGTCTACCAGTGGTCTTTTTGCAGCCTAATAATCAACCTCCATCACCCCGTATAGCTAGATGTAAACAATTCCCCTAGGAATTTCCATGTCTAGCAGAGCTACAAAATTTCATGTTGTATATTCTTCCTTATATATTTTCTTAATTAATATCCTCTAACACCATCCATATAGTTTATTTAACAAGCAGTTAGCACAGCAAATAGTTCGCACCTATGGCAGTCCATAAAATAAATTAAGAATACAGATGGCTCACGTAGCTATTGATTGGACCCGTCTACATAATGTTTAGTTCAATCTTTCTCAAATTAGACAACAAAGAAACAAAATCAACTCTGATATCCTCACTCGCTCACACTCTCTAGAAGCAACAACAACTACAAGCACTACAACATGCCTTGCTATACTTAACATGTCACACATGGTTTATATTCCAAAAGAGAACAGTCACATGTTAAGAAGTGAAACACTCAAGCAAGATGTAATCATGCCCTGCTCTGTTTCTGACCATAACTCTCAAGGATTCATCTCCAGCCTCCAAGTTCCACCTTTCCTGTGTACGCCCAAAAGACTCTCCATCTATAGCTTTCAGCTTCAGCGGGTTAACAAGATTCATGTTCAGAATCTAATAAGTTCCAGTAATAGCAAAAAATAATAATATTAGAATATAAATTCAAGCTTTCTTGTGTGCGTACAAAGTGGGACAGATTCTAATGCTCCATTGCCTTCTAGATTTCTACATTCAAAAGAGGGGATAGAACACCGAGGGCATGTGTTATTGTTCACAAACGTTTCTTTCAAGTAGGCGACTGGAGCCTGGAAACCTATAACGAAAAACAGCCATAGAGTATTAGAGTACTAGGGAAACGGCGCCGAGGCAATCGTCCAGCGCCTACTTTACCGTTAAGACCATGTCAAGCGTGAGCGTGGTGGCGACCGGCTCCATCCACCACACTAAGTCTATACAGTCCTGAAGCTGGGTATAATCAGTTGTGCCGCAGGTGGTGATCCATGAGGTGATGTGAGATATCATTGAATTTCAGAGAGAAAGAGAGAGAGAGAGAGAGAGAGGTTCCCATGAAATTAGCTTTGGTAGGTTTGTAAAAGGCTCGGGTTAGATGAAATAATTTATAAGGCTTGTGAAGTCGATCACGCGGGCGAGGATGTTCTGAAATATTGATTATATTAATCAGACCAAGATTTGTCTTTCATGGGTTCTCAGAACGTGTGTGGGATGATTACCATTACTGCTTTGTACTTATGATGGGAAAGGAGTAAACTAGTGCTATATAACTTCTCATTCAGATGATCTTTCCTCTATCGTTCCATCTCTTATTTGTGCCAATCACTCTCCAAAGTCTCACAATAGTATCTACCCCTAAAAGTATATGCGAGAAACTCAGTGGCGCCACATTCACTCCTCCTTTGTTTTCAACACAAAACCACTTCGAGCATGTAGGCACCACACAGGCAAAGAAATAGTCATAGGTGGTGTTGAATCTTTTACAGAAGTCGTTTCTCTGCGTACTCACTTGGCGCCTTGTACTCCAAGTCTCTCCACTGGCGCAACCCCTCTGTTGCTAGAGCTCTAGACACCTTTGCGCCTCATCACAACCCCACCTTCTGTATGGTGTCTAGTTAACTTGCTGGCCAGCACAATACTGAACGGCGTACAAGGTGCTCTCACCAGTGAAGAGGCGGTCAGTCTCCATGGTGCAGCGGGTGATATTCGACAGTCTTTATGTGCATGGTGAGGCACGTGATGATCGGCATTGCAATGGGGCACATGGTCATTTGGGAGATCTTGTTCTGGTCAAACAAGATTGTTTAGTTCAAAAAAAAAAGGGAAATGTTTCAACAAATAAAAAACCATTTTCTTTGTAGCATTACAGTGAATTGTTTAGTTACCACAAATTTTCTGCTATCTTCTCTAGCAGTGTAAGGGGCAATGCAATTGGTAATTTCCTGCCATCTACTCTAGCAGTGTAAGTAGCCATACAACTGTACCGTAACACTGAATTTTGTTAACACTGCCTCCATACAATGGTTCCTATTGGGTTGAATTAATTTCTAGGGTTCTTGAATTGGTCCTCCAGCAACAATCAGGAAAGGTTTTTGCTGCGCAGTGCTTAAAGACAGAGTGTTCAGGGATCAGCCGTCAGTTAAAATTGCAAATTAAGCTTGCTCTGTTCTTAGTCTCTTTTCACTTCAGTTTGGCTGTGGTTGGAGCTTCAGGCGGTTAAGTTAGGTCAGCTCTAAATTTCTGCCAGTACCAACAGCAATCCTTGCTCCTTTTTTCATGTAAAATCAATCATCGTGGGACGAGTTCGTGTATTTTGCTTTAAGAAGAAGAAGAAAGGTGTGCTGCAAAACAGTGTTGTCGCTTAAAAATCTTTGTTTGTGACTGCTCTTGGCTTGCATATCTTTGTTTATCACTACTCCTTGAGTAGTCCACTGATACATACTCCTAGTACTATACCACTGATACTTACTCCAAAATGCAGTTAGGTCATGCTCGGTAGCAAATGGAATCTGTGGTGAAGTCTACCCATGATTCAGGCCCTGAACACATTAATGTTTATTTCTGAACGTGCACTCGAGGAGTTCCTGCCTGTCAGGGATGGAGGCAGTACGTAGGGGGCGAGTCCGGGCCATGGCCCAGGATAACAATGATAAAACAACACTGTTAGAGCTACTAATATGATGCATTTTCTATAAAGACCATCCTACCCTTTGTTACGAAGGGGTACGAGAAGATCTCGTTCGTTGATGTGTTCAGGGGGGGATGTACCGAAGAAGAAGTGTTCAAAAATATACATAGACCACGTGCCACGAATCATATGAGACTTAATTCTTGCCAATGTCAAGATTTTAGTAGACATAATAGGCTGGAATCGGTAATAAAAGGTAGAAGATGGGACATCTTGTCATAGACCAGAGGCTCCTTGTGTGGAAGCTTGTCACCGACCCTTGGTATGACAACATGGGACATCTTCATCTGGTGGGGCCAGCACAAAAGGTAGAAGAAGCGAATGGTATATGGGAGAAGAGAGCCATGGGATGGGTGGCTAGAACGGAACAATGACTTCGGCCGAGGATTAGTGTCAGTTGGGTGTTATCTTCTTCCTTGTCCATGTATTGTAAATGTTCCATCCTTTGTTCAGCTATAACTACTATCATCATGGACGGTCGAGCCATCACCTCAAGAGAACATTCCTAAAATTATGCTAACATGTAACACAGCATTTCCCATGAGGAAACATGTCATCTAGGAAAATCCTATTTGCAAATTGATGCGAATTGATCAAGTAAAATGCCATCAAAAAGATGGAGCATTGTCGAATAATAGGTTTCAAATTAACCCGGGTTCCCCCGGTTGGTCATGCAAATAAACATTAAAATTCGCTCAAATACACGACATGTCAATTTCTAGGTGGATGAGTGAAACACACTAGCCGGATATATAAAAAGGAAAGCAGTGTCTCTCCTCTATGGAAAATTTTGTTACCCGTTAAGACAAAGGGCTAATTTGTTAAAATTTTGTTGCAAAATACACTAATAAAAAACGAATGCAGGCGTGCACAGACTAACAGCATCTCCAGCCGTTGGCACCCCAAGAACATCATCGAACCAAAAAAGTTGGTGTCTTGGGGGTCATCCGGCGGAATTCGGCGAAATAAAGAGGGCATCTTCCTAGTCACAGCCGACCTCAAGCAAAAGTTTGTGAGGAGAATGGTTAAGTGGGCCAAGAAAAAGGACATGTGGTGAGACGTGATTCGCCGAAACTTCCGTCGGCGTCCCCAATAGACCCCAGCGCACTGGGTTTCGCATGCGTTTGCCGGCGCTATTTTGACATCCAGGGGGCGTTGTGGGCGTGGCTGGGCTGTTTTTCGGCGAAAAGCGCCGTTCGAGCCTAAAACCGAGCCTAAAAAGATGTCCTGGGGGCGTCTTGGGGGCGCGGCTGGAGATGCTCTAAGCGAATGAAACTTGGGTAGGCAGTTGGAACATCTCCGGGAGAAAAGAAGGGGAAAAGGAGACAGGAAGAGAACAAGAAGACAGGCTCACGTCATTCAAATCAAGAGAGGGACGAGAAACCGCGGGGAACTGGCTGAGGTTGCCCACGTGTGCGTCTGTGTGTGGGACTGTGGGCGATCCAGCCATCTCATCTCAACCCTGCGCGGTCTAACATCCCATCCAGTTCATACTTCTCCAACAGACAGAGAAGACCATGCATATCCTAAAAGAAAAGAGCCGAGCATCATATTCGTGCAACCCAACACAGACGTATATTGGAGACCAGGTGAGATAGTAGCTAGATTCTGGCTGTATACCAATACAAGTTTTTTTAACACAATACAGACGTAAGCACTCCTACATACGTGCATATACTAACCCCTATGAACGCGCACAAACACACCCTACTCCTATGAGCACCTCCGAGGGACCAAGCCGGCATATCATCTTAAGATTTACAAAGTCACCGTACGCGCTTCTTCGTCGACGGGAATGTCTCCTCACACTGAAAGTGCATCGCCAGTAATTCTAAAATAAATACAGAAATAATGCGAGCACCGGGACATAGAACTCTGGTGGGTTGGGGATACCACTATCCCTCTAGTCATTCAACCAAAATTGGTTCACATATACCAATACAAGCTACTACTCAATGTATTCCAACAAAGGCCGGGTGTACTGTATTTTGTACCATACATCTTCATGCATATGTTGTATTCAACTGTTTGAAAATCAGTGGACTTTATGACCTTCAACGAGCCACTTGCCGATTGTTTTTCTCTCAACTCTTGCGATGAAATGTTGCAATAGCATGTGCCTTTCTGCAGATGGCTCAAATGGTTAGGAAAAACAGCTTTTGTCCCCGCTTCTGGGGCGGTCCGAGTAAACCCATGTCCTGAGCAGGTGGCCCCGACCAAGCCACGGCGAACATACTATTGCATGGCGAGGCGTCCTGGCGGAAAAGGCCGGCATGGTGATGACAGTGGCAGGACGGCTCAGGAGGATCAGGGACACCCATGCTGATGATGGCTGTTGAAACTCGCCCGTAGATCGATCACATCAAATCACGATGAACACGCGCACACGAAAAATTAAGTTTTCGTGCGCGTGTTCATCGTGATTTGATGTGATCGATCTGTGGGCGAGTTCCAACAATTTCACCTCCAATTTCGACTTAGCGAATTTACGGACCACCTCAAATATGTCTTGGACTACCCAGCCTTGCTAGTAACCTGTGGACTACACCTTCCACCCTAGCAAGATACATGCCGGCTCCTTGTGGATCACACCACCCTGTGCACTACACCATGCACTTCAGCCTCAGGTAGAGACATGGACTCATTGAAGAGACTCGCCTTCACTGGTTTACCGCCCCCACATAGTTGAACTTTATCCTCTCGTCGAGAAACATAGACGACCTGGGCTTCATCTTCAACGCATCCGCACAGAGACGAGCACTTGGAGATTACGACGCTGATGACTCAATGACATGACGACGACCAGTCGTGCAAACTCGCACGACTCCTAAACTCATATGTCTCCCGCGGACGTCGATCTTGACGACTTTCTGGCGCCGCACCTCGCCACCACCACTCCCATCATCAATCTCCATCCGCCGCCTTGTTGACGATAGCCTGTCGCCTCCCTCCATGTTGCTCCCCCGGCCAACAATTGCTTGATCCTCCTCATCGCTTCAGCACCCATCGAGCACATCGCCCGCCCCGAGGCGCTAGTCGGGTCGCAACCCCGAGGCAAGCGCTCGACTCCAGAACCTTGCTCTGATACCAATTGTTGGAACTCGCCCACAGATTGATCACATCAAATCACGATGAACACCGTGAGAAAAAGGAGAAAATAAAAAAGAGAGGCACGACACGTGCCTTTGGGCAAAAGTTTTCGTGTGCGCGTGTTCATCGTGATTTGATGTGATCGATCTGTGGGCGAGTTCCAACAATGGCTGTGTTAGAATAAACCTGAGGTCACCGTGTTAGAAGGGAGAGAGACTGTAGAGAATGATTTGGTGCATCGATAATTGATTGATCATGCACTAGGCACATATATATAGGTAGAAGGGGTGCGACCGGTGTCTTGTCTCCCAAGATACAAGTAAATACAGAGGGAGAGAGACACAACATGTACGACATAAAAAACCCAGACCTACGTACATGTACACATGTTCAACACCCCCCCCCC
>LR738712.1:891057659-891090811 GCA_902687465.1 Secale cereale | reverse complement strand
CCCCCCCCCGCAGTCGAAGCGTCGCCGGTGATGCAGAGACTGGACCGAAAGCCCTCAAACGTCGAGGTAGGTGATGGCTTCTCGCCCCTCGTTGGTTACCCCAAGTGGAAGGTTTGAGATGCAGTGTAGCGGTAGTTTTCCTTTGGCAAAGATACCAAGGATCGAATTCCCCTGAGACTCCAAGGTTCAACAAGAAGGTGTCAACTGCTAACGGCGCCAGATATTTAGCAATCGACTGGACCTGCACACAGATACAAATAACTTTGCTCCCAACGAGTACAGAGAGGTTGTCAATCTCTCCGGCCTTGTCGTTTACAAAGGATCAAACGCAAGAGATAATAGTGATAGGTATAACTGCAACTAGTAAGTAAAGACTGAAAGTAAATAGCGGATGTGATTAGTGATGGTAATATGGACCGGGGTCACATGATGTTCACTAGTGATGTCTCTCTCCCAAAAGACGATAAAACAACTATGTGAGGTAAACGAATTACAGCTGGGCAATTGACAGGATTATGTGCGCAAACCAATGCTAACTATGCTGCAAGAAAGGTAGAGGTTCAAAGCATGGGCGGTACGCCAAGGCAAGTAGACCGAAATCATTCTGCATCTACTACTAATCATCCACCTTGAGATATCTATCCAGAACATCTCGCTGGTATTAAGTTGCGAGTCCCACCCATAGTGTAAACTCAAAGCAACAGACAACTGCATTAGAAGAACTTTGCGTAAAGTAAACAATCCTTGCACCCGCAAGCACAAGCACCGTTGTTTTCCCCCTTGTGGCAACAACACATCCCCTAGACTCATGTTTCTGTCACTCAAGCTAGTCATCGAGGGGCATGAACCCACAATCAAGCATAACCTTCCCTCTTGGAGTTAATACTTACTACTTGGCCAAAGCAATAAACAGCAACGGAGAACATGCAAGAATAACTCAAGAACATAAATATAAAAGAGGTAAATCAAATATATTACTCAAACACAATCTGAACATAATCTCATAATCCATCGGATCCCAGCAAACTCATCACAGCAACAGCATAAGGATTACATATGTGCCTCGATCATGTAGGGCAGCTCACGAGGTCTAATTAGTGAAGAACAAAGAGGGGAGGAGAACATCACATAGCTACTGGTCATGGACCCATGGTCCAAGGGAGACTACTCACAACTCATCCGGGAGGCGTCCATGGTGGTGGAGAGGCTCCCGGTGGTAATCCTCCCCTCCGGCAGGGTGCCGGGAAGAGTTCTCCTGGTGCTCCCGATCTTGGAAGCGCGGCGGCGGCGGAACAGAGATGAGATCGCGAAAAAGAGGTTCCGTCCTCGAGGGTTTCGGGACGCGGTGTAAATATATGCCAAAGGGGGGCGTCAGAGGGGGCCTGGGGGGCCCAGGCGCCCTGGCGGCGCGGCCTAGGGGGGGGGGCGCGCCCCCTGGCCGCCTGGAGGCCTGGTGGCCCCCCTCCAGCCCTACTTTGGCTGCATGGAAGCTTTCGGAACGCTGATTTTTTACATATTTGTCCCGGAATTTTTCTGGCAGTTTACGTAATGGGAAAACCTGAAATACAAACACAACAGAAATCAGAAACTGGCACTGGGGTGCACTAAGTTAATATGTTAGTCCAAATATGATCAAAAATGTATGGAAGTGTATAAATATCATAGCAATATCACACAAAAGAGGCATGGAGCAAGCATAAATTATAGATACGTTTTGGACGTATCAACATCCCCAAGCTTAATTCCTGCTCGTCCTCGAGTAGGTAAATGATAACAAGCATAATTTCTATGGTGACATGCTATTAACCATATAAGGACTTTTCATAGTCACATGACAAAAGCTTACTGAGACAATGAATCTGTAGTAATTAAGTTGCCTCATGAGAAAATCACAAAGAACTGAAAGTTTTACAATATGATACTGAAACATCAAATAGATTTGTAGTGAGCATGGTGTGCAAATATGATAAAGTGGTATCTCGCTTGCCCCCTTTAGTGAAGCAAAACATAAATGCAGGGGCACCTCCAAGGTTTAAGTGACGACTAGATACAATGATTTCAGAATAAATTATATCATAATCATGCAAAAGACAATGTTACTTTGGGACAATGCACATTACACTCAGAATGACAATCATGCTCTCAATAGTTGGTGCTTTAAAGAAGGTGGAGACTCTCGAACCGTGGCTTTTGTTGGCAAGGTTGAAAACCCGTGGTCGGAAACAAAAACTAAACATGTACCAGAGCTCTTGGTTTTAAAAACAGAGGTAAAATTATTATTTTTAGATATGCATGTTTCGTCGACGAATGCTAGCAGATAACTCAATCACTTCTTGAGATGGACAAGTTTCGAGGAACGGCTCCCGAATGAGGACTATCACATCCTCTTAATCTCCTTTGTTTATCACTGCCAAAGTTTTCTGATTTCTCATGAACAAAGCGTGAAGGAGGGTTTGTTTGTTGTATTATTTTTTAATGAGCCGGGCGCACTCTATGCCAGTTCCTTCTCGTATTATGGGTTTGCACATTAGACATGCAATCCCAGGGTGAAGCTTGTCCAACTTAAAAAGATCATGAATTAACTACTACTTCCTCATGAACTAAAACAGAGGCACAAAAGAGAAATGCTTTTTTGAATAATTTCGAGATGGTACACGAAAGTCTTCGTTAGGAATGGCAGGTAAATACCATGTATAGGAAGGTATGGTGGACTCATATGGCATAACTGGTTTAAAGGATTTTGGATGCACAAGCAGTCAGTCCGCTTAGTACAGGTGGAGGTTAGCAAAAGACTGGGAGCGACCAACTAAAAGAGCAATGATGGTCATAATCATGCAGAGCGACAAAGCAACATTGAATCAGGTATGGAAGTTATATCGCTACTCAGAAATTAAAGATCATCAAGGCTTGATAGACTTTCTTTACAGTCTTAAATATGCGTGAGCATACGCCAAGTCAATCAAAATAAATTCTTGAAGGAAGATATCACTAAACCATACCACATCATAGGCAAACAAATCATGTTGGTACTCCAATAACACATTGGAAACCCCCCAGACAATTGAGACTAACCATAAGAAAACATGAACTACTAAGCACCATTATGCACATAGCATTTTTATCATAGACATATCAACCAGTGCAACAGAAGCCGACTCTCTTAACAAGATAAGCATGATACTAAAGAGAGTTCCAGCGACCAACTAAAAAAAAGCTCTTTAAAAAGATAAGCATGGAAACTAAGAGCTGAACATGATAATAGCTATTGAAAGACAAAGAACACACACAACAAGGATAGACATGAAAATTCTATGTTATGTTCTAGGTTGAAGTGGAGCGTGTTTCTCTCCCACACAAAGAAAGCTGAGTTCCAACTCGTTATGAACAGCAAGCAAAGCTAAAGAAAACTAAAAAGGAAACTAAAAGCAAGACGCTCCAAGCATAGCACATAACACATGAAGTGATAAAAATATAGTGGAACGAAAGACGAACTGATAATGTTGATGGAGAAGGGGATGCACAGGGGCATCCCCAAGCTTAGACGCTTGAGTCTTCTTGAATATTTCTTGGGGGTGCATGGGGGCATCCCCAAGCTTGAGCGTTTGACACTCCTGAATCTATTTATCATCTTCCCTCGCACACTTGAAAACTCCCTTCATACATAACTCATTATAATCTGATTAGCGAGGTTAGTACCCATAATAAAATAATTGTTCCTTGCTGGAAATAAGGATATTCTTGAAGGTCTACTGTTTCTCAAGATTGCCAAAAGGTTTTTGCAAAGAAAAAGCAAGCTCAAGGTTTGCAAAACGAAGGAAAGGCAAAACAGGACAGAATCTGTGAAAAACAGACCAGCAGGTAGTAAATAATTTTTTTGGGGCACTTCTGCAACTCAAATCAAAAAACTCAGAACAGAAGCCCGAAAGACAATTGTATAGAGCACGCTGTCGAAAAAATTCAGACCAAAAAGATGATCTGGTGATTTTATACGAATTTTTCTGTCCAAGGACAGAATCTGTTTCCTGGACAGCACGTCACAACTTTTGAACTTTCTTGCAATCAGAGGCTACACTTGGCACAAAGTTGAAAAGTAAAGATACAATGATGATGCTACTGTAGTAACAACATGAAGACACAACAAAAGCAAAATAAAATTTTATTCATTGTGGGCTGCCTCCCAAAAGCGCTTTCTTTTATGCCTTTAAGCTAGGCATAATGCAAAGAGATCAAGTTTTATCAAGAGTAAAAGAATAGCTAGCCCGTATAACGGACTCAAAAGGTAACTTAATCTTCTTTCTAGGGAAATGTTCCATCCCTAGGAGATTGGAATTTTATATTCCCCTCTTTCATGTCAATGATGGCACCAACGGTGCGAAGAAAAGGTCGTCCCAAAATAATTGGACAAGAAGGTTCACATTCAATATCCATAATAGTAAAATCAACGGGAACGTAATTGTCATTGACAATGATAAGAACATCGTCAATCCTCCCCAAAAGTGTCTTTATGGAAGAATCAACAAGACGAACACCAAAAGAACAAGAATCAAAAGGTTTCAATTTAAGCATATCATATATTCTTTTGGGCATAACGGAGGTACTAGCTCCAACATCACATAAAGCATAGCAAGAGAAGTTATTCAAGTTAATTTTAATCATAGGATCCCAACCATCTTCTAGCTTTCTAGGTATGGAGGCTTCTACTCTAAGTTTCTCCTCCCTAGCTTTGATGAGAGCATTAGTGATATGCTCTGTGAAGGCAAGAATAAGCGTACTAGTGCGGGGATCTCTAGACATCATGTGAAGGAAATCAATAACTTCGTTAAGGGTGCAATTATCAAAATCAAGGTCACTACTATCAAGTAAAGTGGTAGTGGTGTCCTTTAGGCTCACTTGTTTGGTAGTTTCTATGGTCATAGCATCACCATTAATAGGTCCAACGGGACCAGGAGTGCATTGGGTGCTGAGAGTTTGGATATCCTCAACAACTTGGATAGTAGCAACAGTGTGGTGGGTAGGAAGGCTCTTAATTCTATCTTCTTCCTCCTTTTCTCTAGCCCATCTCTCTTTAAGTTTAGCCAACATCCTAATGTTTTCATTAATTTGCACTTGAATAGCATTCATAGGAGTGACCTTCCTCTCCTCAAGAGGAGAAGTTCTAATTTTAAGCAACTCTACCTCATGGGCTAAATTGTCTACCTTCGAAGAGAGATCATATAGTTTGTTTACTTTTTCTTCTACACTCTTATTGAAGGCTTTTTGGGTAGTGATGAAATCTTTAAGCATAATCTCTAGTTCAGAAGTGGAGTTCTTGGCGCTAGGATAAGCATTGTTGTTCCCATAAGAATTAGAGGGGAACGGTCTAGGATTGCTACCAAAATTACTCCTATAAGCATTGTTATTGAAATTGTTTCTAGAGATAAAGTTCACATCTACTTGTTCTTGAGCAATCAAAGAATTTAAAGGAACATCACGAGGATCAACAGAAGATTGCTTGGAAAGTAGAGACATGATAAAGTCAACTTTTTCATTTAGGGAGGAAATCTCCTCGACAGAGTTTACCTTCCTACCTGTTGGAGTGCGTTCGGTGTGCCATTGGGAATAATTGGTCATCATCTCATCGAGAAGCTTCGTGGCAGCACCAAGTGTAGTTGACATAAAGGTTCCTCCCGCGGCCGAATCTAACAAGTTCCGCGAGGTAAAGTTCAAGCCTGCATAAAAAGTTTGGATAACCATCCAAGTAGTTAAACCATGAGTAGGGCAGTTCTTGACAAGAGATTTCATGCGTTCCCAAGCTTGGGCAACGTGTTCATTATCCAATTGTTTAAAATTCATTATGTTACTCCTTAGTTGGATAATTTTAGCAGGTGGATAGTATTTTCCAATAAAAGCATATTTGCACTTGTCCCAAGAATCTATGCTATTTCTAGGCAAAGATTGAAACCAAATTTTAGCTCCTCCTCTCAAGGAGAAAGGAAAAAGCTTAAGCTTAACAATATTACCATCTATTTCTTGGTACTTTTGCATATGACAGAGTTAAACAAAATTGTTTAAGTGTAAAGCAGCATCATCTCCAGCACCGGAGAATTGATCTTTCATAACTAAGTTCAGTAAAGCAGGTTTAATTTCATAAGAAGGTGCTGAAGTGGCAGGTGTAGTGATAGGCGTGCAGATAAAGTCATCTTTGTTATGACTAGTGAAGTCACACAACTTGGTGTTCTCGATGGAACCCATAGCAGCAAGCAAGCAAGATAACTATTTTTGTGATTTTCGATAAAGGATACTAAAGCAAAACTGAAAGGTAAACTAACAAGACTAAAAAGCAAAGGTAAAAGATAGCGTGCAACTCCCCTATCTTGAAGAGTGGAGTCCCCGGCGACGGCGCCAGAAAACTTTGCTTGATGGCTTCTCGCCCCTCGTTGGTTACCCCAAGTGGAAAGTTTGAGATGCAGTGTAGCGGTAGTTTTCCCTTGGCAAAGATACCAAGGATCGAATTCCACTGAGACTCCAAGGTTCAACAAGAAGGTGTCAACTGCTAACGGCACCAGATATTTAGCAATCGACTGGACCTGCAGACAGATACAAATAACTTTGCTCCCAACGAGTACAGAGAGGTTGTCAATCTCTCCGGCATTGTCGTTTACAAAGGATCAAACGCAAGAGATAATAGTGATAGGTATAACTGCAACTAGTAAGTAAAGACTGAAAGTAAATAGCGGATGTGATCAGTGATGGTAATATGGACCGGGGTCACATGATGTTCACTAGTGATGTCTCTCTCCCAAAAGACGATAAAATAACTATGTGAGGTAAACGAATTACAGCTGGGCAATTGACAGGATTATGTGTGCAAACCAATGCTAACTATGCTGCAAGAAAGGTAGAGGTTCAAAGCATGGGCGGTACGCCAAGGCAAGTAGACCGAAATCTATCTGCATCTACTACTAATCATCCACCTTGAGATATCTATCCAAAACATCTCGCTGGTATTAAGTTGCGAGTCCCACCCATAGTGTAAACTCAAAGCAACAGACAACTGCATTAAAAGAACTTTGCGTAAAGTAAACAATCCTTGCACCCGCAAGCACAAGCACCGTTGTTTTCCCCCTTGTGGCAACATCACATCCCCTAGACTCATGTTTCTGTCACTCAAGCTAGTCATCGAGGGGCATGAACCCACAATCAAGCATAACGTTCCCTCTTGGAGTTACTACCTACTACTTGGCCAAAGCAATAAACAGCAACGGAGAACATGCAAGAATTACTCAAGAACATAAATATAAAAGAGGTAAATCAAATATATTACTCAAACACAATCTGAACATAATCTCATAATCCATCGGATCCCAGCAAACTCATCATAGCAACAGCATAAGGATTACATATGTGCCTCGATCATGTAGGGCAGCTCACGAGGTCTAATTAGTGAAGAACAAAGAGGGGAGGAGAACATCACATAGCTACTGGTCATGGACCCATGGTCCAAGGGAGACTACTCACAACTCATCCGGGAGGCGTCCATGGTGGTGGAGAGGCTCCCAGTGGTGATCCTCCCCTCCGGCAGGGTGTCGGGAAGAGTTCTCCTGGTGCTCCCGATCTTGGAAGCGCGGCGGCGGCGGAACAGAGATGAGATCGCGAAAAAAGGGTTCCGTCCTCGAGGGTTTCGGGACGCGGTGTAAATATATGCCAAAGGGGGGCGTCAGAGGGGGCCTGGGGGTCCCAGGCGCCCTGGCGGCGCGGCCTAGGGGGGGCGCGCCCCCTGGCCGCCTGGAGGCCTGGTGGCCCCCCTCCAGCCCTACTTTGGCCGCATGGAAGCTTCCGGAACGCTGATTTTTTATATATTTTTCCCGGAATTTTTCTGGCAGTTTACGTAATGGGAAAACCTGAAATACAAAAACAGCAGAAAACAAAAACTGGCACTGGGGTGCACTAAGTTAATAGGTTAGTCCAAATATGATCAAAAGTGTATGGAAGTGTATAAATATCATAGCAATATCACACAAAAGAGGCATGGAGCAAGCAGAAATTATAGATACGTTTTGGACGTATCAGTAGGTAGTCCCTTCATCATGACATTGGCGAATTGCTGATCAGTGGGCACATGGAGAACTCGAACACGACCAAGTGCGACGTGCTCCTTGAAGAAGTGGATGTCAAGCTCAATATGCTTCGTCTGTCGGTGATGGACGGGGTTTGAGGCAAGATAGACTGCGGAGACGTTGTCACAGTAAACAAGCGTCGCCTTGGTGACCTCGCATAGCAACTCCTGAAGTAGCTGTCGTAGCCAAGAGCACTCGGCGACGACGTTGGCCACAACCCTGTACTCAGCCTGAGCGCTCGATCGTGAGACCGTTGGTTGTCGTTTGGACGACCACGAAATCAGAGAGGGCCCAAGGTAGACGCAGTAGCCGGAAGTGGAACGTCGAGTGTCGGGACACCCAGCCCAGTCGGCGTCGGAGTAGGCGACAAGGCTGGTGTCAGGTGATGCCGCCAGAGTGAGACCCATAGCTATTGTGCCACGTATATACCGAAGAATATGTTTCACCAGAGCGCAATTTGTATTACGAGGAGCATGCATATGAAGGCACACCAGCTGGACAGCGTACTGGATGTCTGGACGCGTCAGTGTGTGGTACTGAAGCGCACCGACGATGGAGCGGTAGTAGGGAGCGTCGGACGCCGGAGAGCCTTCAACGGCAGACAACTTAGTGATCCGAATCGACGAGCCCGTGTCCGATCATCACGTGAGACGGACTAGTCATCAACGGTGAACATCTTCATGTTGATCGTATCTTCTATACGACTCATGTTCGACCTTTCGGTCTTCCGTGTTCCGAGGCCATGTCTGTACAAGCTAGGCTCGTCAAGTGAACCCTAAGTGTATTGCGTATGTAAATCTGGCTTACACCCGTTGTATGCGAACGTTAGAGCCTATCACACCCGATCATCACGTGGTGCTTCGGAACAATGATCCTTAGCAACGGTGCACAGTTAGGGGGAACACGATTCTTGAAATTTTTAGTGAGAGATCATCTTATTTACTACCGTCGTTCTAAGTAAACAAGATGCATAAACATGATAAACATCACATGCAATCAAATAAAGTGACATGATATGGTCAATATCATTTTGCTCCTTTGATCTCCATTTTCGGGGAACCATGATCATCTTTGTCACCGGCATGACACCATGATCTCCATCATCATGATCTCCATCATCGTGTCTTCATGAAGTCGTCTCGCCAAATGATACTTCTACTACTATGGCTAACGTTTAGCAATAAAGTAAAGTAATTACATGGCGTTTATTCAGTGACACGCAGGTCATACAATAAATAAGACAACTCCTATGGCTCCTGCCGGTTGTCATTCTCATCGACATGCAAGTCGTGATTCCCTATTACAAGAACATGATCATACATCACATCTTCTTGGCCATATCACATCACATAGCACATGCTACAAGAACAAGTTAGACGTCCTCTAATTGTTGTTGCAAGTTTTTACGTGGCTTCTAAAGGTTTCTAGCAAGAACGTTTCTTACCTACGCCAAAACCACAACGTGATATTTCAATTTCTATCTACCCTTCATAAGGACCCTTTTCATCGAATCCGATCCGACTAAAGTGGGAGAGACAGACACCCGCCAGCCACCTTATGCAACTAGTGCATGTCAGTCGGTGGAACCAGTCTCACGTAAGCGTACGTGTAAGGTCGGTCCGGGCCGGTTCATCCCACGATGCCGCCGAATCAAGATTGGACTAGTAGCGGCAAGAGAATTGAACAAAATCAACGCCCACAACTTTTTTGTGTTCTACTCGTGCAAGATGCTACGCAAAGACCTAGCTCAGATGCCACTGTTGGGGAACGTAGCAGAATTCAAAAAATTTCCTACGCTTCACCAAGATCAATCTAAGGAGTCATCTAGCAACGAGAATAAAGGAGTGCATCTACATACCCTTTGTAGATTGCGAGCGGAAGCGTTCGAAGGAACGTGGATGATGGAGTCGTACTCGTCGTGATCCCTATCACCGATGATCCCAGCGCCGAACAAACGGCACCTCCGCGTTCAACACACGTACGGTACAGCGACGTCTCCTCCTTCTTGATCCAGCAAGGGGGGAGGAGAGGTTGATGGAGATCCAGCAGCACGACGGCGTGGTGGTGGATGCAACGGAAAAAGCTGCAGGGCTTCGCCAAGACCCTGCGGGAGGAGGGAGAGGTGTAACCGGGGGTGGAGAGACGCCAGGGGCTGAGGTGCGGCTGCCCTCTCTCCCCCACTATATATAGAGGGCCAGGGGGGGCGCCGGCCCTAGGAGATTGGATCTCCTAGGGGGGGCGGCGGCCAAGGGGGTGGCTTGCCCCCCAAGCCCAGGGGGGCGCCCCCCACCCCTAGTGTTCCCAACCCTAGGCGCAGGGGGGAGGCCCAAGGGGGGTGCGCCAGCCCACTAGGGGCTGGTCCCCCTCCCCCAACGGCCCACGGGGCCCTCCGGGATGGGTGGCCCCACCCGGTGGACACCCGGGACCCTTCCAGTGGTTCCGGTACACTACCGATGACCCCCGGAACTCTCCCGATGGCCGAAACTGGACTTCCTATATATCATTCTTTACCTCTGGACCATTCCGGAACTCCTCGGGACATCCGGGATCTCATCCGAGACTCCGGACAACATTCGGGTTACCGTGTGCATATATCTCTACAACCCTAGCGTCACCGAACCTTAAGTGTGTAGACCCTATGGGTTCGGGAGACACGTTGACATGACCGAGACGACTCTCCGGTCAATAACCAACAGCGGGATCTGGATACCGATGTTGGTTCCCACGTTTTCCTCGATGATCTCATCGGATGAACCACGATGTCAAGGATTCACTCAATCCCGTATGCAATTCCCTTTGTCTATCGGTATAGTACTTGCCCGAGATTCGATTGTCGGTATACCGATACCTTGTTTAATCTCGTCATGGCAAGTCTCTTTACTCGTTCCGTAATCCATCATCTCGTGACTAACTCCTTAGTCACTTTGAGCTCATTATGATGATGTCTTACCGAGTGGGCCCAGAGATACCTATCCGTCATACGGAGTGACAAATCCCAGTCTCAGTTCGTGCCAACCCAACAGACACTTTCGGAGATACCCGTTGCGTACCTTTATAGCCACCCAGTTACGTTGTGACGTTTGGCACACCCAAAGTATTCCTACGGTATCCGGGAGTTGCACAACCTCATGGTCTAAGGAACAGATACTTGACACTGGAAAAGCTTTAGCATTACGAACTACACGATCTTGTGCTAGGCTTAGGATTGGGTCTTGTCCATCACATCATTCTCCTTATGATGTGATCCCATTATCAATGACATCCAATGTCCATGGTCAGGAAACCGTGGCCATCTGTTGATCAACGAGCTAGTAACTAGAGGCTTACCAGGGACACGTTGTGGTCTATGTATTCACACATGTATCGCTGTTTCCGTACAATACAATTCAAGAATGAATAACAGAAAATTATCATGAACAAGGAAATATAATAATAAACTTTTTATTATTGCCTCTAGGGCATATTTCCAACAGGCAGGTCGCTCAGAAGCTAGGAAGGGCGCTGGCCCAGGTCAGGTGAGGCTCGCATTAGGTTGGACATCAGCTGTTAGCGGTCTAGACTCCCGAGGCAAAATAGGTGGTTGCACGCAGGGCTGCAACATGCCTCGTCTCGTGAAGGTACTGCTGCTATGGAAGGTTGCATAGGCATGAAGGCAGAACCCACTCGCGGCCCTCGCGTCGCTTGTTCCGGGCGACTCGGGTGGCACCAGCGCCACCACCACAACAACCTACTCGCCGGCCACTCCTCCTCGCTGCCGCCCATCATCACCTCCGGGGCCAAGCCCCACGCGGTCGCCGGTGACGGCCTGATCTTTTTCTCCTTGCTGCTTCTCCGCTAGGTGATTGTACGGCTGATGATCACAAGATCCGTTCTGCTGCCTTGGCTATGTCGTATGTCCTGCTACCGATGGACCACAGGATCCCTGCTGGATGTGGGATTATGGCCTGCTGGTTGTGGATCTTTAAGATGAGCGGTGGTTCCAATCTGACGGATCTGGCCGAAGGTCGCTGGGGTGAAACGGCCCAAGGAGTGATCTGTCTCTAGCCTATCTATCTAGATCCACGTGGCCAGCGCCGGTGCGGCTACCACGAGTGCTCCATCGTTGGTGATGATCCATGTGGTGGCAGCCTCCTGCTTGGCGTTGGATTGGCACCCCATTGGCCTTCGTCTGACCTATGGCGGCGGTCTCCGCATGGACGACGCTGCAGGTAACAGTGCTTAACCGCACCGACATCAGTCAGCCTCTGGAGTTGCGGATTGTGGTAGTCATTATAGGATCTTCGGGAGGATTTTCCCTTAGATCTGCTACCGGTTGATCCTATTGGCATGGTTGTGGGATGCAGCTGAAGGACTTCTTTGTGAGTTTTGGCGGTTCTTACTCTGGCCAGCTTGTCTTCGATGATGAGATACAATCTATAGACGGTGACTTGACGCACATGATATGGTTGTGCAACGGCGACGGTAGGATTTCTAGCTCAGCGCATGAAGCTGTTAGGATCGTGTAAAAGTTGTGGCGACAACACACAATTGACTCCGATGTGGTGGTGCTTCTCGAGTACCCGCTCTAGAGCTCCTGGGTGAAAAACCTAGGTTTGACCTGAGTTGGTTATGCCTGACAATGGCGATGTTTTTGCGTCGTTACCTTGTTGGCATTGCTCGGATATGCTCGGACTTGTTCTTCATGGCGAAAACCTAGAATCCGGGATTTGTTGGATCCGGTGATGATGGCACTTGAGCGTTGTTCCCTTCCTGAAGGCATCGTTGTTGAAGAACCCCGTTGTCTTTGTGGTGTCAAAAGGTGGTTGGTGTGGATATGGTCGTTGATATAGTTTGTCGATCGATGTTCATATCACTTTGGATTTTTCTTTTTCTTTTTTCTCTCTTAGGCATAGCTTTGCTCTTGTATGAATTTGCTCCTTGCCGGCGTGTTTATTTGTGCGTGTGTGTTTCTGTTGGCTATGTACATCCTAGCTCTGCAGAGGCCGGGTGACTACTCAATGTCTTTGTGTCCACTTGATGCTTCATTTTGAGTGAATAAAAGCCCCCTTTATCGGAAAAAATGAGATTTGTTTGAGAAAAAAATGAAGTTGCCAGGTCCAAGGAGTGTGCACAGTGAGTAGTTTGCATGGATCATAACTATTTCTTTATTTTCTACTAGGTGCACGAAGAAGTTAATAACTCAAACATTGACGAGATAATTTTCAGATAAAGGTTCAAGTTTACACGGAAGTTTTGCTAGGCTGGTTTGATCAGATGGCTAGGACATTAGGACATGCAAGGAAGGGTGCAGACAAGCGCGTCTGAAAGATCTTACTTAATAGGGCGTCAAGTAATGCATGGCGATGTGTTGGGTAAACACGATGCAGGGTGGTCATGATTGCAGTCGAACCAGGAGGTCTGATGGATCGACGCGAGTCAGTTGGACAGAAGACGGTGGTGATTTCAGCGATGAAGAAACATGAGCGTGATACCGATGGTGACTGACTTCTGAGGCGCGGAAACACATGGTGAGGGCTTGACGACTTGTACTACTTCGACAAGACTATAGCGCGGGGTTGATTGAAGTTAGTGTCCGTATGAGAGATTGAAGTCAACGAGACGCGAGCGTAGCATGGACAACTACATGGAGTCATGTTGAAGGTGGACCTGGCGTCTGGCGGAGACTTCACTCGGTGCTGATGGAGGGGCTACAATGTAAGATGTCGGAGAATCGAAGCCTATTTCGGTGGGATAGCGAGAGACACGTGGCTTGGACCGGGGCCTAGTGGTCTGTTGGAGATGTGATACTCGACATCGGTCTTGATGATCGGTATTTTCTGTAGTGGGGGTTGAGGCAGTGTGGGCCTCCGAACCGTAAGACTCGACCAGGACAATAGAGGCTCGACACCGTGATTGCGGTGAGGTGTTCGGTAAGTATTGGACACATTAATAGGCCAAGGCATTGGTGGTCAAACATGTGGTTAGACAAAGTGTGGAGAGGCTGCTGAAGTAGTGTTGGCGAGTACTAGGTTCAAGTTGGTGACTAGGCTAGGCGTATCGTTGCCAGAAGATGGACCAGAGTTGTCCATGGAGAACAGAGAGAGTATATGGCTGTATATTATGTTGTGTTCATTGCACATGGCAAACGTGCGGATGGCAATTACAGAAGGAGGAGGAGTGCTATAGTTGTGTCACATCTCAGAAACTATAAGGGAGAAAGGGATCAGACAACTGTGAATTTGACTTATGGCGACATAGGGCAACGGTGAAATCCATTCAAGTTTCACACATATGGACAAGAAGGGCGCTAATTTTGAGTTCGAGTAACTCTTATGTGTGAGTTCTTGACTTTCATGTAGATCAGTGATCAGTGTGTGATTGCATTAAACGAGTACTCTGAAAATTGGGAGCATAAAGTACAGTAATGAAGAAGTTCATTTTGCTCGAGTGTTGGCGGTGGAGAAGATGAGAAGGAACTACAAGTTTTTTTAATGGAAAGCGATAGGGGAAGCCCACCACAACGAGTTATTTTTTAATAATATGAATGCAAATTCGCGCCCGTGAGGACATGAACCTGGGTGGCTGGGTGGTACATCCACTCCACTAGCCAAGTGAGCTAGGCTCACTTCCTTGAAGGGACTACAAGCTGCAGGTGGACTCACATGAAGTCTTTGCAATAATCGTGGTGCTCATGGGACAAGCTCATGGGACAATATGCTCATGAAACGGAAAAACTCTACGTTCCTTATTAATGGGCTGGTGTTAGAGATGCTCTAAATTAACCACTATCTTGTCTTGTCGCACATTTGAGACAAACAGAAGAAAGATTGGAAGGAACAAGCTAGACTAGATCATTTCATATGTTATTTAAAATTCTGACGTTCGTACAAATCAATTTGTTGCCATTTGACATCTAATGTGTAATTGTAAAAAAAGATCCGTGAGCACTAGCACCCATGACATATTTCAATAGAAGGAGTCCAGGCGCCAAAAATCCGATCCCAACAGGAGTCAAAGCCTGGGCGGCACATGATGTGCCACTGCGACACCCTTCCACTAGGGAAGTGCCTAGTTCTCCTAATGTGACATTGTGATACGCTCTCGAACAAGAAAGGCAAACCATCGCCCAACAATATGATTGGTGTTGCAAAACATGATAAAAATATATTGATTTTTTCTTTTCCAATGAAATTGTTGAATTTTGAAAAAATGAATACAAATCATAGTGAAACACACTGATTCCAGTTGAAAAATGGTGAGTCACATAAAAACAGAATAATTATGCTGAGTGAAAAGCGTCATTGGTGCATAAAGTCTGATGAGGTGAACACTCTAGTCAACGAAATAAAAAGGAAATGCACACATAACTCGATTAAGTTATAAAGGTCAAAAACTGTCCCGAGGGTATTTTCTGTGAGGTGGATTTCAGCAACATACACACACTCGCGTTTTCTACCATTGCCTAGAGTGGTGACGCTATTCCTTCTACTGCTGACGTTATAATCCCTATATCACTCCCGTGCCATGCTCGGCATAGGCTGCCAGCCAGCTTTCGAGGTCGCTTTCAGCAATGAGTTGTTGCAGGCCACTACTCCACCATGCCATGCTCTCTTGAGGATGGATTGTGCGACAGCCTTACAACTACACATGCACCAACCTCCGCTACATGTTCATGGGGAAGCAGAGCGGCGTAGAAGGCATAGTCAGCTACACTACCATGCCATGCTGGTGTGTCGTATCGTGGCAGGATCAATAGATGCGTCAGCCATCACAACAACGCGGGTCATCGCAGCAAGGTGGCACACAATTCCATGGCACCCGTGCCGCTAGCCGACAGAGAACAAGGACAATGACTTGCTTGTGTTTCCTGGTCGACTCATGCGATACCCTATGCACCCAGTTCAAGGCGATTGTTGACCTTTTCTTTCCCTTTGCCTCCCAAGCCTATCTACAAGCTTGAAATGGTTCTCACTCGAAACAATGGTTCTCAGTAGAATGTTGAGAGAGTACTGACAGGAAAAAAATGGCAACACCGGGTTAGGAAGATCGATGTTGAATGAAGAGTTCAAGATGTATCTAGCCCCTAAGTCCTCTTATATATGAGCTGCAATTCAACAATACTCCCAGTACTAGGAGTATGTTAGGGTATGTGATAGAGACACTTAACTGATAGCTGCAACCAGTAAAAATGATTTTTTTATTGAAAGCCCTAGGAAAAGTAAAAATGATTTCTATTTTTTTTTCTCAAGTCAGTTGGAAAAATGGTCACCAGAGGTGTCACATATGCGAGGTTGCTAAAAGTTGTGCAATATGGGTGTGACAAATGTGCATTACATGCTGGTTGTTGCTGCTTTAATGTTAATCAACCAAACAAATGAAAACAATTTTTTATAACATGGTTCTCTTTCCTCCTCCCCATGAAAAATGTTCCTCCTCCTCCAGATGGTCCATCCGATTTGCGATGGCATTTGGGATGTTGAGCTACGGAGGATCTCGGCCCGCTCTTGTTTTTATAGGGTTTGCATGTTGGTTGGGGCTGCGTAGTGGTGACGATATCCCTCTGTAGGAATAATGTCCCCCACGTTCAATCCTCGTCCCGAAGGTACGTCTAGCATAGTCGGAGAATGTGCGAAGGAATGTCTCCATCAGATGTCACAGGATTAGTCGGTGCTCTTGTCAGGTGAATCTATTTGGATCCAATTTTCATTCTTTGTCGTTCGGGTGGTCATATGTTTGTCCATTGTCATTCGTGTAGTTAGAGGTTTGTACGTGGTCGTTCGTGTGGCAATATGTTTGTTTGTCCATCGGATGTCTCCGGATTTGGTCGTTCGATCATTTGTTGTTGTTCGTGTGGCATCCTTTGCAATCTACGACTTTCTTCATCCATGATTGTTGCTGCTCTGGTGTGTTGGTCCTTTGGAACATTTCCTCGTTGACTTCCCGACTATTTACTACAACAATGTCCCAGCTCCGGTGAAAGTGGGGCCATGACAGTGGGACATCTTTGGCTCACTTCAGTGCTTGTAGTTGTCGCAAGGTGGTTCATGGATCTGGTTGTAAGTTTTATTACATCTAGTGTTCTTTGTACTGTCACGATTTGGCTGACTCAAGTTTCTCTCCCAAAAAAATCATTTGTCTGTCACGGCTACCTAGTGGACCTTCAGGGCGACATAACATTTCCATCCAACACTTTGGATGGTTAATTGGAAGATCAAATGAATGTAATTTTACGAAAAGTGAGTGCTGGGTGCTGATGAACTCTGTATGTTATATCTTTACTAAATCTGAAAACAAGGGACACCGAGTTATATTACAAAACTTCAGGGCCGTGTGGTTCACCTATACATGGCCAACGGTGCAGTTAAACCCCGTCTTCTGGTAGTAGTATAGTACATAGATATGTTGGATGCATGATGGTGCTCAATTATTTCCTTGCTAGCTACTGCGAGTACAATTTTTTTTTTCAAGCTCATGTTAGCTGGAACGTGGACAAATAAAGTTCATATAATATGGTTGTAAAATTTTCCTCAAGAAAAAAGGTTGTGTAATATGTGTATGACCAATGCATTCTATGTGTTTGTTGTTGATATTTTATTATCAACCAATAAAAGCTCCAAAAGCATTTTCTCCAGTGAACAAGCCTCATGCATTTACCATATTCACCCACTCGATGTATGGTGCCGCTTTTCTTTTATATACTGTGCAAAAGTTGGAATTTCTTCCATAAACTATCGACATGTTTGGTTTGGCTACTGTAGCACACTTATCCAAACAGCAAGCTCTGCTTCTGATTAGTTTTACGGAAGACATGCTTCATTTGGTTGGTGCAGATGTTTTCCTGTTTTCTTATCATGTCTGTCCGAGCATCTTAAGTTTCATGAAGTCATGTATCAAAAGTTCAAAACTGCTGCTATGGAAGAAAGTACTTGCGAACTAGATTATCGTATGGTTTCACGAGGCATTGCAATCGGAACCCACGATTTTTCCGCTGAACCAAACGTGGAGTTTGTGTGTTTGATGTTTCTTATGCCATACAAAACATAGTATGTGTACATGGGCTTCATCGTGCTCGTCGTCTTAGTCAACAATTCGTAGTTTTGGAAAATCCTAAAATTAACAAAATTAGGACAAATAACTAAGTATGCTTAGAAAATCTAAAATCTAAATTCATGGTATGGCGGACAGCGCTTGTTTGGATTCCTTGCCTCACCCAGTTTAAGAAACTGATTTCTATACTGATCGTTAAAGTGGTTCAAGAGAAATAGACATATGGAAGCAAATGACTGGGTCAGCTAGCCAATATCCAGCATAACCAAGGCAGTCGTTTAAGAAAGGGTTTGAGATAAACCAGACCACTTGAGCCGTTTTTAGAAATTGAACCATGGACAATTCCTTTCCATTAACTGATGACGGAAATTCAAAGGCGAAATCCACAGTTTAATAGAGATGAACATGAGGAGAGCAAGGTCAACGCATCGTCGAGAAACGCACCATAGGAACCTGCCTATGGGGCGAAAACCCCATGACACCGTAACCGCAAAAGAACACGATGGCAGGCAAGGCTCAACAGTCGAGCAGCACAACACTTATGCAGGAGTAGGAAATCGGGCACCTGAGACAAAAAGAGAACAATCATCATAGCTAGTTGGCGCGTTGCATCTAACAATGTTGATAGTTAGGTAGATAGCATTGACATCAGGTTGTTGGGCTATGGGTATGTTTTGTTGGAGGCCTGGAGACTGTGCCTGTGAAAAACTGTTGCTTGGATCGAGCCTGAGATCAAACGTTTTTTTTTACAACTAGTACAGTGGCCCGCTCTACGCGCGGGCTAGTATTTAATATAGTTAGGTTGAAAGAAGTTAATATTTGCTAGTTCTTTGGGCTGGTGGTGAAGTGGTGATTCTAAGGATATAAGAGGTACCCCTTTCAAGTTTCGGGGAAACATTTATAGGCCATGTTGTTTTTGAACATTTTTTAGTACCACAAGTTCGAATCTGCGGGTTTTCCTGCTGCGGCCACACTAATGAGTACTTGGTGTGGGCCGACTTGACAGGGCCATTTTGTCATATTGAATATTCTTATTTTTATTATATAGATGTTTCTTTTAGAATTTTAATATGCATCAAATTTTGGTATGTGTGATTTGTAACGATTATATATTTTTTGCTAATATTCCAATGAAGTATATGTTAGAATGGATTTATTTTAAAAACTTACATCAAAAAAATTATATAATATAGGCTAAGAATACATATATGCACTATACATTTTCCCATGTTATGTACACTAATCATAGGTGTTGTTTTATACTTCATAGCTGATTATTGGTAGCAAAGTTGCTCTCTCAATGCGTGGTCTAAGATTTTGCGATTGCAGCTTATGCATATCTTGGCCTTTTATCTTGAGAACATATTACTCAATTGTTTAAACATAATTTGGACAAAATTTGTTGACATTTACAAATATTTCTTCTGCAAATAAAATATCATTATTGATATATTTGTTTTTATGTTTGAGATTTGTGTATATATATATATATATATATATATATATATATATATATATATATATATATATATATATATATATATATATATATATATATATGTTTCACATGAATCATATACCTACATGTTATGCATTTTTCACTAATAATTGTACTTCTTTATGGTCGAACCCATTGTGCAATTTATGTTTATGGAGTTTTTAAGTTTTTCATCCTTAGAACAATAGAGAGAGGTTGCTATATTTTTCTTATTCTCTTAACATATTAAAACCCATTAATAATTTGTTTTTGATAAATATATTATGATTTCATGTGTCAGTTGAAATAATATAATACTAATTATATTTAGTAGCCAAGTTTCATTATCCGAGTTGTAAATGAATTTTTAAAATCCATTGAAATCATTTGAAATATTTCATTTAATTTTATAGTTCCCCATCAGGGACCGTCGGCAAACATTTTACGTGATCACTCGTAAACTAATCACCTTCTAAATATATTTGTTCCCCTTAGCACTACTCCCGATTGCAATCTACAAGCATGATAATAACTATTTTCTGTCCTTATTTTTGTTAATTTTTATTTTAAAATAAAAATGTTTTTTTAGTTATGCATGGTCTGAGAAATGTTCTATCAATGATCAATGTATGGATTTACAATCTATTTATTTCCTAGAAAAGTATGTGTTTATGGTGTTTTTACCAAAATAAAAATTAACATCACACAAAATATACTTGTAAATATCAAGATGCATTTTTATTTGTTAAACTCCTGTTTGGTGAACATACTCTCTTATGACGTTGCTAGTTCAATAATGGTGCTACTTTGTGTGCTACGACTATATGTGGCTTATAATATATAACAAAGTGTCTCTCACATTGACGTGCCTCTTGCACTCTATTCTGAATGTTCATTTTTTTTATAACCCAAAATCTTTTTGAAAGATAAAATAGCAGGTATCTTACCACAAAGAGCTTGAGCATTAACATAAGGAAATATAGCATTAACATAAGAAAATATAATTACCTATTTTTTGTGAGGCAGTTATAATTAATAAAATTTAATGATTCTTCCTACCTTTGGGAGTTCTTGTGAGAGATTCTTACTTGAATCCAATTACATGCACATCAATATGTCATAGATCCCATGAAACATTCTTTAGTTGGACATTAAACAAAGTTTTAAAATAATTTCCTGTGTGCAATTTGTTCTTGCCACTTGTATATAAACTCTTAGCATGTACCTACTATACGAATTGAAATGTCGAACACATTGTGCATGAAATGTGTGCTATATCCCTTATTACAATTGGGATTAATCCATACTCTTTTCATAATCTATAGCTGGGTGGTAGTATAGACAAATTAAGGCATTTGCGCCCGACAGGAGAAAAATAATAAATAATTGTTGTGTTATAGTTATTGCCTTGTTTGCTACCACATTATTATCTTTAGACATGCCGGAAGGGGGGCTTTTTTGTGCTACTAAAGCATTATTAATTATCTTATTTGCATGAACGCATTTAGGATGCATGTTTTCGTGTTGTGCCTATACACTGTGATGAGAGTGGGTTTTTTTAGTTTGCATAATCATTGTGTATATAGTACCTTGCTAATGTTATCCCCCACACAACATGCTGAACCAAAATAAAGGGTGAAGCGCAAGTTGCATACCTGGGCCGCACTGCATGTTGATGATTCATGTGTGCATGCGTGCTGCTTATGCGACCATTGTGAAAGAAATTGCTTGCATGTGTCATCTAGTAATTAATCTGAATGTCTGCCCCAACCTGTAAAGAAGTAGTCCCAACCTTAAAATCATGTCGGCCTCTCCTGACCGACCCCGGAGACTCAAGTGCCTGCAAAGCCATGCAACTGTTCCTCTCCTAACTTTTTGGTACGTGATGATACAAGCATCGAACAATGGCCGCCTCGGCCAGACAGTGAAGCATATCACATACCTATACTCGTGTATCATTACTGCATGGATTACTCCTGATGATGCTGTCAGCCGGGCTCGCCCTCGGAGACGTGTTACATGTGAGCCATTGTCTGCAAGCTTCGCTTTAAACGACAGTGTAGTGTTGGAGGATGCGTCCTCGGTGTAGTTAGCTCCCCGTTGTCATTGCCGGCGCCGGACTGCACATAGGCCATAGATGATGTACATAATGGGTTTGCCGAATTGAAAAACAACTGTCATCTGGGTGGGTGGGCATTGCCAAGAAAATGTATGAGAATTTGGTGAATTCAAATTACTATTTAGATAGTTCAACACAAACTATCTTTGAAAAAACATTGAATACAGCAGCTCCAAACTATCAAACCTCTGTATAATATGAAAAAACATATGCACTCCTACAAAGTGCTACCCTGTTGTCCATGGATCACACATCTATTTTACATGATACTCCCTCCGTTCCGAAATATTTGTCTTTCTAGAGATTTCAACAAGTGACTACATACGAAGCAAAATGAGCGAATCTACACTCTAAAATATGTCTACATACATCCGTATGTTGTAACCATTTGAAATGTCTAGAAAGACAAATATTTAAGAACGGAGGGAGTATTATATAGAGTAATATGGAAATATTTTTCAACACTTGTTAGATCCAAGAGATAAGTCTATTTTCACATCTAGGTATAAATACCAAAGCTGGGCGTTAGTGCTTGTGTTTGGTACCTTGCTCAATCCAGACGAAGCTGTAATTTTTCCTTCCAACTTTGTGGTGGGTGTTGAAGTTACCGAACAAAAATAATGAAAAGCAGCCCAATACTTAAGCAACTACTGCACTGTAGTTAAAATTTCATCTTAGGTGAAGTTGTTGCTGCAGGTCCTGGGCAAACTCGTCCACTCGCCTAGAATTCTCCGGGCATGTGCGGCGTGCGCGTGCCAGCTGATTTGGTGCTAGCTGGTAACCCTGATTGATTAATTAGCCCCTATTACTTTTAGCCGGTGGGAACAACGTACTGATCTGTATCAAAATCCTTAAGGAAATCAATATCTACCGGCTAGACGCACACGTACATCACGCAGGTGGATTGATCTTTCACGCAGGCTGGAAGCCCAAACAACGCATGCACGTGAGAGCACTTGGCGAGTTAGACGGGATTGTTCGGGACCTGTGGCAACATAACAAATCTGGTGCAAGCCCGGCTAGACTGGATTGGACGGCGCTACCGCAGAAATCGAGTACATATCCAAAGGTGTTCCAAGTGGACGGAGCGGAGAGAAATCCATTGGATGTTCAACGTGAGAGTGCTGCTGGTGCAAGGAAGATCTCGTCGGGCTTGCCGGCGACTCAGGGGAGATTGCCATCCAAACGGGAGAGATCCATTGACAAATAGGGTGATTTAACATCTTTTTTTTTCGTCAGGGTGATTTTGGTTTTGGGGGAGGTACGGCACGACTCATGGTCCATTAAGACAACGTTATATATATGTTAAGCATATGTTTTTTTGATGGATTGCGTTACACATATCTAACGGTTATATAATTATAATTTTAGAAGACCCACCAGATCGATGGCCAGTATTTTCTAATTAACGTAGAATTTTCTAGACTAATTCTCTTGCTTCTAATTAACCCATCAATTACTTTTTATATATAAATAGAAGTGGGGTATACTGCTCAACGTTCATTATTAGTGCCAGGCTGCTAGCGAGGCACAAGCAACAAGACGCCTGGCGAGGCTAAGCATGTTGCCTGGGATAAAAAAATTCCTTTCTTTTAATTTTATTGACCAAACCCGGCTAATCACCTTGCTACCTGCTACCAGGCCAGGCAAACGTTTTCTTTAGCTGGACACCAACCAACCAGTTCAAGGCAGTTCCTAGGAGAGCTCCAGGCCAGGCGTCCAGGCGCCCCTATATATGCAACCTTCCCTTTCCTGAACTCTGCTGGCAAAATTGTAAGTTTACTATTATTTTTTGTTGGTACATACGCCGGACCAGCTTGTCCTCCCTCGCTCTCACACGGACGGAGGTGGAAGATGGACAGCAGCATGCTAGAATTTTTAGGCAACGAGCGCCTTGCCGAATGAACCGCCTCACGTTTTTTTAGACTGGGGACATGCCCCGGCTCGGCAACACAACGACGCGGGTCATTGCAAAGGGGAGGGCTTTTATACAGGGACTGACACAGGTGCACACACACCAGCACATGCACGCACACATGACCCGTCCACCACACCAGCCACTAACTCATGGCTAGTTGCACCTAAATTCCCCGCACTCACAAACTGATGCATGCAACCCGCACGCAGCTCCGCCAGCACACATCTAAACTGCTAAGGGCAACCCGCACGCAGGCGCCAGGCTCAGCATCCCGGTTGTTTCCTTCTAATCCCGTCCAAATCCCGAAATTTCGTTAGCGTCGATGCCATAAGAGTCGTCCGGCGCTAAACGAGCTGCCCGTTCTACTTTTCGCGCGTAGCGCCGGTACGCTAGCTCTCAGCGTTGCATGCCTGGACTCCAAGCAAAGGCGCCAGGAGAAAAATCCTTTTTTATTACTAATCAAGCGCCTGATTAGGCGCCTTGCGATGAAGATGCCCTAACAGACTCACCGACGCACGCACCCGGAACGCATCAGCATAAGGTTATCTCTACTATTAAAGAGGAATCGAACATCATGATAGTTCAACCTCGATTGATCCCCACCTCCCGCGCTATGGGCCACTCCTGCAACATACCAAAAATGCAAGGCCAAGTCAGCCCAAGTACCAGATCCACATCATGGTTCAAACCATGTGCGCTCGTAACCCTTTGTCCGCGCGATTAAACGAACGCGGAAATAAATAGGAAATAACCACGACCAACGCACACAACCTCCCACGTCCCACGTCCTCTCCTAGGGTCCTCCGCCCCTCTTGCTCCCTATCCTCCCACTCTATTTGGATCTCAAAAAAAAATTAGCTGCTGCAGGTGGTCGCGCCCACGGCCCCCACACGGATCTGCCATGATGGCCTACCCTTCTCCGTCGCCTGTATGCCTCAACGCTCATCTCGCTCTCTGTGGTCCAGCCCTTGTACGCCGACCTTGTACATCCTGCTCGCCGCCGATTCGATGGACTACTCCGACGATGATGCAGTGGAAGCTCGCGGGAGTCTGCGGCCGCCTAGTCCAATCTCCAATGCGGCCGAGCTGATGGACGGGTGGTAGACTAGCGCGACCTTGTGAGTCACGTGTAGCCGTGGAGGAGGGCAGACAGATTAGAACGAGGCAGCTCACCGAGAGGGTGGCAGCCAAGGAGGAAGCCGGCCAACTCGCCACCAGGCTACGTCGTCCCCGCCATGCCCCCGCATCCTGGGTTGACGCCATCCACCCAGATGATGCGAGGTGGTTCACCATATATGGATTTCTCCGAGCGGTGAGGTAATGGAGACCGGATTTTCTACTCCCGGGTTTACCTACACACGCATGAACAGTACACTAGAAAAATACAAAACAAAATCGAGAAAATCTGAAATTTTGGACAACAAATTAGATCAAATGTTTTAGGAACAGAGGGGGTAGTATCCTTAATGTGCAACGCACGGGAATGTTAACGTTACAAAACCATGCTACTTGCATCACGTGCAATACTTTTGGCTTGATGCAAGGTTGTTTTCAACACTCTAATGAACTGTACTAAAACTCTTTTATCCCTGAAAACAAAAGGAACTGTACTAAAACCCAGACGTTTTGCTCTGAGTGATATTTCGGAGTTGCTGGAGGAGGATTATTTTATTACATCTGTCCATGATTGGCTTCATTTGTTATTGGATTATAAGTGGATAGTAATTATCGCTTAAAAAATATGCTTATTGTTGGAGAACGTGGCATGTGAGGAAAGATGAAGTGATTTTTGGGGGAGGCAAGGCTTCTATTGCTTAATTTCGTTTGTGGGTGTGTCTCACACTTCGTCTGCTAATCAGGAAGGCAAAGAAAAATCCTCTTTATCTATGCAAGAATGAAAGGTGGGACCGAAGTAGATAGAGTTGTTCCATGTGTATGTGTGAGAGCTGAACATATATGCATACCTATGTGACATGCATTGTTACCAGGTTTGAAGACATCCACTCCTATCAAAGTAACATACCCTCTCCTCCAGCATAGTAGAAATATCGCTCGCCCCTTCTAATATTTACATATCGTTTGCATCAAATGCTAGCCCCTATTGAATTGAAGTGTACACATGACTTCATCCTCCTGGCTAGGTTATATTGCTATTGTCCTATATAACCTTTCCCTACTCACCTTAATACCCGTCTCCAACCTGGATGCTCCCTTGTCTAATGCTTTCGTCGCAACTTGAAGAAGAGTGTGAACCAGGACATCTGGTCTTTAGGTAGGATCGAGTTCTTGATTTTCTCAAAGGCACATCCATTATGGGCGCCTAGGCTGGGGGTCACCCTCCTTATCTATAAATATAAAAGTTTGGGCCTCTAGGCATGCGAGGCATGAGGGAAGGAAGTGTCACTTGGAGCCTACAAAATCCTACAGGTAGAGGATCGAGTTCTGTTTAGAGTTGTTTCTAGAGCTCAGCTTCCTTGTATAGGCTATGTGCCATGTGCATGGAGTGTGTGGTGCGAACTTGTAATGTGAACTAGGAGATATGACGGAGGAGGCATCATGCGGGTAATGCTAAGTTGGACAAGCATTTCGAAAGATAGCAGTGGCATGCATGTGAAGAAGAGGGAATAGTGTCTTGCTCAAGATAGTTGTGTCCACATTTTAAAATATATTTCTGGCCATTTCTGTAGGCATGTACTTGCTGCGATTGGCACAGCTGAGCCTTACATTTCAGCTTCAGCAGATACAGTTACGAGCTGTATAGCCACACACCATTGCAGTGAAAATGTTGGAGTGGTCGATCTGCCATAAAATAGTGTGATGGAGATGAAGAGCAAGTTAAGGCTCAGCTGTACCTTGGATTGCATCCTGTTTTGTGTTTCCAACTATGAATTTATGAGTGTCTGGCTACACTACGAACGTTCCATCATACGACCTCTTCTTCATGCTTTTGTTTACTGAAGTCAGTGGTAAAAATCCAGGAGCACATTTAGACCATGAATTACATGCCATACGGCTAATTAAAAATTCAAGAAATATTTCTTGGTAGTCATAGAAACAAAAATATCAAGTATTAATAAACTTCAGGTGGTGACTTTCAGAATTGTCGAGTATAACTACTAGATGCAAATGTGTTCCCTATTATCATATTGGAAATCACATCATCAACACAAATTTTAGCATTTATTATTCCTATAGAGGATGCTGAGGTATACCATCCTCCCACGAGTCTCCGAGGGTGTGGAGTGCGTTCGGGTTAGCAAATAAGCCACGACCGGCCATGTGCAGTGCGCGTGTGCGCGCAGGGCCTGTCTGGTTGATCCGTGGCCGAGTCGAACCCGTGGCGAACTGGTCAGGGAAAACGAGGCAGTCCGTTGCCGGGTCACTGCGACCGGGCGCGTGCGTGCTGGTACTGGGCCCGTCCAGAGCGGGCCAGATCAGTTACTCGACTGGGTGGACGCGGGGGGGTTCGTTCCCAGCGCACGTCCAGGGTATAAAGCCAGTGTGGGGTTCGTTGTCCGGGGGTGTGGCGTTGGTGCGCCAGAAAATAAAATCATATCATGTGTCTTCTTCTTCCTTTTTTCTTTGGGACCTTGTTAACATTGCATTAACGCTGCCTCTTTGGGACCTCGTACACCATATCTGGTGGATTTGACTCCATCACCAACCTTTATGCTTCTAATGTGCATTGTTTTGTTCAGCTGCTTCCCTGGTGGTTGTTGCTATTTTCAAGGGAGTTCTACATGTTTTTAATTTATTTGGCCATCCATATATGTTTGTCAACATGGTTAGTGGTTGTTGAAGATGGGTGTAAACATTTTTTACTTCTTTTTATATATTCATCTACTATAAAACTTTAATTAGATCAAAAAAGATAAATACATATTTACCATAGAAAGCTAACAGATACCCTCACTTCTTGTACTCCTGATACACGCCGTTACTTTCCTTCACCTCCCACCGAAATGTACAACCCACAATTATTTTTTAACATTTTCCTCGAAACTTAGATTCATCTCATCATATTACCTTTTGTCCCTCACATCCAACCCTCTCCCCCTCTCTTGAAAGTCAAGACCACTCTCTTTCCTTTATTATCTCATACACACACTAGCTGCTACATCCTCTCCTTCCCATGTCGATGTCCACGGTTGAGCTCACATTATCCACACATAACATGTCTTATTGATTCTTGACAGGGACACAATATGTGGTCCAAACAATAGCTATATTCACCCATCCATTAGTTTATGTCAAATTTGCTTTTTTTGTAAACATGCTTCATATGAAGATTGCTTGGGAGCTTTACCTCCCATGCCAAGTTCTTAAAAAAATCATTTCCATAGAAAAAACGCTTCTTTGAGGCCATCAATACTCTGAGCTCATTAAATTCACTTACCATTCAACTCAATTGGAAGAATAAAGATGATAAAGAAGTCCAAGAAGCATTAATTTAAGCTCATTATGCTATGAGTGGTATATCTAGTACTCCCTCCGTCCGAAAATACTTGTCATCGAAATGAACAAAAAGGGATGTATCTAGAACTCAAATACATCTAGATGCATCCCCTTTTATTCAGTTTGATGACAAGTATTTCCGAACGGAGGGAGTAGGTAGGAGGGAGGGATCATGAGGAGTGAATGTATACTTTTGATGTATCAATGTGTTAGCAAGATTATGTATATATGCTCAATGGTCCTACAAGTATTTGGTACAAGTCCATCAAGCTGGGTCCTACCTGTCATCATCGACCAACACAATCAAGCAGGTTGCATGCAATGCCTATTATCTTCATTTTTCACATCTTAAATGAAGCCATATACTCCTCCACGCATTGTTACACTTGCAACTGTCATAGGCCATGCAAGCTTTTCATAGGACTATTCTAGGGACAGACAATCAGAACAAAATTTTAGTGACCAAAAAACAATAAGAAAAAAAGTATTTAGAAAAAGCTAGATACAAGGAAAGAAACAAAACTAGAAAGATAAGGCTCAAATATAAAGTGTAATGCCTTGGCTTCCCGATCTTGGTAGTCAGAAAAGAAAATTCAACGGCCAAAGATTCGTAGATAATAGTTTAATATTTGGAAACATAGACAGAATGGAACTTCCATTATAATTCACTTGTCCTTAAGTTAGTTCATGCTTCCTATTTTTTCTTGTGAGGATGAAGTGAAAATATTAGTGCAGTGACTCTAAGATTATTCAACAGTAATAACAATAAAAAAATTAGGAGGTTGCTAGATTGGAGGTTTGTAATAGTATAAGAGCTGCTACTTGCTAGACATAGGAAAAATGTTGTTGTAGTGATTCTAAGAGTCTTTCTGGTTTTTTATTTTCTTTATATCATGGAAGCCCTGGATATGTGCTCAAGCCCGGTGGTGCACTCACAAGCTTAAGGTCAAAGAGTATGATTTTACTGCGAGAACTGGAAGATAGAAGTGACGAGGGCAGTGTCCCAAGCGAATCTTGTCATATACTTGACATGCAACTTGCTCTTGGTTAGACTTGCGAGGAAACCAAGGGTGATGATAGAGAGGTACCTACAACAATATTTTGATAGAGCAAGTGACCGATAAATAACAAGAAAAAATATGACAAGCTAGCTTCTCCCAGCCATAACTAGACCAAACGGATGTACTTTTTTCAACTACTCGCGATGACCTTAGAGATAGAATGGATGAATCCAATGACAAAATTATGCTTGCAAAAAACAAAAAACCAATGACAAAATTCTTGAAAATGGTTCTCCCTTGAATAGAAAAAAGGGATAATAGCGTGCCACTGAGTTTTTCATATTGGTTTAGTAGTGGATACTATATGCGGATTTGAGAGAGTTATTGCACAATGAAAAGAAGTAGAGACAGAGATTGACATGTCAGATGTCGATTGAACAACTTGAGATGTATGCAGACTTAGAGTCCTCATGTACATATGTGCTATTGGTAGAAGCTACCCTTACAAATAATGGCTTTTCTATTTCTTATTTTCTTTTATGTGGGAAAGCACTGGAAAACAAGTTGATGTAGGTGGGACATTGATGCTCTAAAGGTTCGGCGTTATGTATATGACAGAAGGAGGGCACGACTGTTGGACACGAGAAACTCGAATTTTACATTAATAATTATTATAAAAATATGTCTGGAGCCCTAGAAGTAGCCAATTTATTGATGGATGAGACCCTAAAGATGTCCCCCAAGTTTCTATTGAGGAAAACAACCTCCTAACAACTCCTTACTGGTGGCATCCCGGCTCAGAGAAACCGGAATGCCCCGTATTCCAGCCCAGAGATCGAGGAGAAGTCTTCTGGAATAAGGCACTGCTTAGCATACAACAAATCAGCTCTTATTACAAGAATAATAATAGAAGTGTCTGATGTTACAAAGGAGCACATCAGCGCGGCGACACTATGCCTGCGATACTACACTTGCTCTATGCTAGCAGCGGAACAACTCGTAGCAGTGGAATACTTCTAGCAGTGGAACAACGACGAAGGTGGTGAACTCCAATCCGCAGGGACTCTAGCTGGGACATGATCTAGGTCGCACGCACGGCAACCTCGACAAACAATCAAGCAATCATGGCACACCTGCAATCTGGCATGACACGCCAGGTCAGTACATTGAATGTACTTGCAAGCTCACAACAACCAAAAGCATCAAGGCAAAACAAAAACATAGCATTAACAGGTTAATTAATTAATAACTATCTTGATGAAACAACTACTAAGAATGGTATGAAACTGGTACAATACTAGTAAATCACTATCTCAGATTTACTTAATTATATCTCTCTTGGCTAACCGACCAAGTAATAAACCATCTTGTCACCTCAATCAAAACCAAACGTGATCTTTCCATCGATCACTATCATGACCAACACCTGGTCTCCAACAATATCATCAACATCCTGCACTGCTCAAAATGTCAATATATATATAATTCACCTACAATTTATTTTAGTTATTCCGCCATTTAAGTGTTGATCGAACGGTGTGACCTAGTACGAACCCATGCCCATGACCGAGGATGTGACTATGGATAGAAAATACACTCTGTAGAGGTAGTGCACTGTACCCACACCACGGAACCCATGGCCTCTTTCTCCCATTCGGGTGGACCAACGACATTCCGACAAAACCGATCTACTGTCATGACACTCTCCGGGCCAGTCCGACTCATTCCCCACTGCGATAGTCCTGGGTGGCCCCGTTTCTACCAAAGACACCAACGGCCACCGTCGTGGCAAAAAAAATAAAAGTCCCAAACGGTGAAAAAGCGCTTATTATCCAACTACGGGCACACAAGGTTATGCCCGACTACCTGATAAGGGTAGTGCACGCCCATAACCTTCCCTGGTTGGAGGCACCGGCGAGAGGCATGACAATAGCATCGTATTAGGGCCTTCCCATAAAGGCAAATGTGGTTGCACTGGGGAAAGCCCGGTTCGGTGGCACCTGACCAACTTAATGACGAAGTTTATCTCAATAATTTAATTGTGATACAATACTCCGATATCAACTATCAAACTAATAATCCAAGTCATAGCAACATCCAACAAATAATCCAAAGATTAATAACAAAATAATCCAAGGATAGCATAAGATCTCTATCATGAAAACTTAGAGAACACTACTATGCAAATATCAAGAACTAACCATCCAGCTATGATTCACATGCAAGCATCATCTCCAACATCATTCTCCAAAACAAAATATCAACTAGCATCATGATGAAAATAATAATAGCCACTAATAACTCAAAGACATCATTACATCGCAAGAAAATACTCCAAAAATAATAACAGATACTAGCATGAAAGTTTCCACTAAGAATCTGAAGGCAACATGATGTCCAAAACAATATCCCAAAATAATATCAGATACTAGCATGAAAATAGCCACTAAGAATCCAAAGGCAACATGTCATCGACATAATCATCAAAATATAAATCCTAGAACTCCAAGCAATACCATGGCAATAACAAAATCAAAACACAACTCCGAGAAATGCCATGAACAAGATCATACGTAGCTAAGGCAATATTTTAAATAAGTTCAAATAATGAACCATGTCACTGCATTGCAACCATGCAAATGGAGGATGTGGCTTGCCTGGGGTGGAAGAAATCACCGGGACGAAGTGCGAGAAACTCGTGGAAAGGATCGCCGGAAAACATTCTCTCCCGGAGGTGGCTGTTTAACGGCAAGGGAAAAATGGTCATTTTTAGAATGTTGAAACATAATGAAAATGATGGTAACAGAACGGGCTCGATGAGACGAAGAAATGGGCTTTGGAATCACCTCATTTGGGGTTGGGATCAAAAAGATATGAATGTTTTTCTGCCAGGGACATGTCTGTAATAGAAAAGTTTACAGACTGGGCAAAAATAGAAAAACTGAAAAGGCCTTCCTCTGGAATACGCCTTCTACAAGCAGAAAACGTAGTATTAGCCCAAACAGAGGCAAAGTATGCTTTTGCATCAAGAAAACGTATTACCAGATATACATGTCCACTTATCTGACTAGGCAGAGGCGGGATCGGGGCGCTGTGTGGCTGATGGAGGGGTCCCACGGGGCTGGGTCGCTGACATGCGGGTCCCACGGAGGGGGGCCCGTCACTTATCCAGTGAGGCGGCCGGGGTCAACGCCTGGCCCGCTGACAAGTGGGGCCAGGGCCCACTGGTCATCAGAGGCGAGGCCGTCGTCTTCTACCTCACGCCCGCCCGACGGGGCAGAGGGGAGCACTCGGCTCCGGCGACCGTCCGACCAGCTCCGACCACCATCTGGGCCGTGCGGCCTACCGGCGTGCTCAGCAGGCCGAGCCACATCCGTCCCCGTAGAGCACGAATGCCGAAGAGGGCAGGAGCGACTCAGGCTTGGACAGCGGCGGAGATGGCGTCGGGTGGGTTTGGGCATCGCGGCTAGAGGACACCGGAGGGAGAGGGAAGTGGCGGAGGCACTAGTAGATAAAGGGTCATTAGACCCATTTCGTTTGGGCCTTTAGCCCCGGTTCCTGAACCGGGACAAAAGTGTCGGTACTAATGCTCTGACCCTTGAGTCCCGGTTCAATCCAGAACCGGGGCAGATGGGTGTCCACGTGGCCTGTGCACCGAGCCCAGGCAGGAGGGGCTTTGGTCCCGGTTGGTGGCACCAACCGGGACCAAAAGGCATCCACGCGTCAGCATTTCTGTGGCTGTGGTTTTTGTTTTTTTTTGAAAGGGGAGGGGGGTTGGAGGTTTTGGGGGGTTAATTTAGATGTTTCATATTGTGTTAGCTAGCTAATTAATAGAGAGAAGTGTCCTCTCTTATGTCCGTGCTTGGTCGACACTACGTACTACACATACGTATAGAGAGGACTAGACACGCTAGCTAGCTAGCTAGCTAGTAAAGCAAACGAAGGAAACAGAAGATCGTATAATCAACATATATATATATATATATATATATATATATATATATATATATATATATATATATATATATATATATATATATATATATATATATATATATAT
>LR738712.1:891016758-891053158 GCA_902687465.1 Secale cereale | reverse complement strand
TCTAGTGTCAAAGGATTCAACAAAACCAATACTTCATCATTAGGCGAAAGTAACAGTCGCATGATGGTACGAAGCTCTCCAAAGTTATTTTGGAACGGAGTCCCAGATAGGATAATTCGTAACAAAAGACGGATTATCCTATCAGGAACTCCATTCCAAAATAACTTTGCATAACTTCGTACCAACATGCCCCGGTTACTTCTGGCAAATGATGAAGTCATGGATTTCTTCAATACTTTGACACTAGCTAGGCAACCTCTCTCGACCCCTCGACCCTCGACTGCTCGGCGATCCACAACCCTAGACCCCCTCATGTCACATTTTGTCTAGTGTCAAAGGATTCAACAAAACCAATACTTCATCATTAGGCGAAAGTAACAGTCGCATGATGGTACGAAGCTCTCCAAAGTGGTTTTGGAACGGAGTCCCAGATAGGATAATTCGTAACAAAAGACGGATTATCCTATCAGGAACTCTGTTCCAAAACAACTTTGCATAACTGATGGCTTCTCGCCCCTCGTTGGTTACCCCAAGTGGAAGGTTTGAGATGCAGTGTAGCGGAAGTTTTCCCTTGGCAAAGATAGCAAGGATCGATTTCCCTGGGACTCCTAGTTTCAACTAGATGGTGTCAACTGCTAACGGCGCCAGATATTAGGAATCAACATGGACCTGCACACAGATAAAAATAACTTTGCTCCCAACGAGTACAGAGAGGTTGTCAATCCCTCCGGCCTTGTCGTTTACAAAGGATCAAACGCAAGTGATAATAGTGATAGGTATTGCTGCAAATAGTAAGTAAAAGCGGAAAGTAAATAGCGGATGTGATCAGTGATGGTAATATGGACCGGAGTCCCATGATGTTCACTAGTGATGTCTCTCTCCCAAAAGACGATAAAACAGCTATGTGAGGTAAACGAATTACAGCTGGGCAATTGACAGAATTATGTGCGCAAACCAATGCTAACTATGTTGCAAGAAAGGTAGAGGTTCAAAGCATGGGCAGTACGCCAAGGCAAGTAGACCGATATCCATCTGCATCTACTACTAATCATCCACCTTGAGATATCTATCCAGAACATCTCGCTGTTATTAAGTTGCGAGTCCCACCCATAGTGTAAACTCAAAGCAACAGACAACTGCATTAAAAGAACTTTGTGTAAAGTAAACAATCCTTGCACCCGCGGGCACAAGTACCGTTGTTTTCCCCCTTATGGCAACACCACATCCCCTAGACTCATGTTTCTGTCACTCAAGCTAGTCATCGAGGGGCATGAACCCACAATCAAGCATAACGTTCCCTCTTGGAGTCACTACCTACTACTTGGCCAAAACAATAAATAACAACAGAGAACATGCAAGAATTACTTACGAACATAAATATAAAAGAGGTAGATCAAATATATTACTCAAACACAATCTGAACATAATCTCACAATCCATCGGATCCCACCAAACTCATCATAGCAACAGCATAAGGATTACATACGTGCCTCGATCATGTAGGGCAGCTCACGAGGACTAATTAGTGAAGCACAAGAACGGGAGGAGAACATCACATAGCTACGGGCCATGGACCCATGGTCCAAGGAAGACTACTCACAACTCATCCGGGAGGCGTCCATGGTGGTGGAGAAGCTCCCGGTGGTGATCCTCCCCTCCCGCAGGGTGCCGGGAAGAGTTCTCCTGGTGCTCCCGATCTTGGAAAGCACGGCGGCGGCGGAACAGAGATGAGATCGCGAAAAAGGATTCCCGTCTCGAGGGTTTCGGGACACGATATAAATATATGCCAAAGGGGGGCATCAGCGGAGGCCTGGAGCCCTGGTGGCCCCCCTCCGGCTGTACTTCGGGTGCCGGGAAGCTTCTGGAACGCTGATTTTTTATATAATTTTTCCGGGATTTTTCTGGCAGTTCTCGTAATGGGAAAACCTGAAATACAAAAACAGCCGAAAACAGAAACTGGCACTGGGGTGCACTGAGTTAATAGGTTAGTCCAAATATGATCAAAAGTGTATGGAAGTGTATAAATAACATAGCAATATCACCCAAAAGAGGCATGGAGCAAGCAGAAATTATAGATACGTTTTGGACGTATCAACATCCCCAAGCTTAATTCTTGCTCGTCCTCGAGTAGGTAAATGATAACAAGAATAATTTCTGTGGTGACATGCTATTAACCATATAGGACTTTTTCATAGTCACATGATAAAAGCTTACTGAGACAATGAATCTCTAGTAATTAAGTTGCCTCATGAGAAAATCACAAAGAACTGAAAGTTTTACAACATGATACTGAAACATCAAATAGATTTGTAATGAGCATGGTGTGCAAATATAATAAAGTGATATCTCGCTTGCCCCCTTTAGTGAAGCAAAACATAAATGCAGGGGCACCTCCGAGGTTTAAGTGATGACTAGATACAATGATTTCAGAATAAACAATATCACAATCATGCAAAAGACAATGCTACTTTGGGACAATGCACATTACACTCAGAATGACAATCATGCTCTCAGTAGTTGGTGCTTTAAAAGAAGGTGGAGACTCTCGAACCGTGGCTTTTGTTGGCAAGGTTGAAAACCCGTAGTCGGAAACAAAGACAAAACATGTACCAGAGCTCTTGGTTTTAAAAACAGAGGTAATAATATTTTTTTTTAATATGCATGTTTCATCAACGAATGCTAGCAGACAACTCAATCACTTCTTGAGATGGACAAGTTTCGAGGAACGGCTCCCGAATGAGTACGATCACATCCTCTTAATCTCCTTTGTTTATCACTGCCAAAGTTTTCTGATTTCTCATGAACAAAGCGTGAAGGAGGCTTTTGTTTGTTATATTAATTTTTGAGCCGGGCGCACTCAATGCCAGTTCCTTCTCGTATTATGGGTTTGCACATTCTACATGCAATCCCGGGGTGAAGCTTGTCCAACTTAAAAAGATCATGAATTAACTACTACTTCCTCATGAACTTACAACAGAGGCACAAAATAAGAATGCATTTTTTTTGAATAATTTCGAGATGGTACATGAAAGTCTCTGTCAGGGATATGACTAGCAGGTATGAACCGGCTAGTATAAACCGGAATGTTATAATATGTTTTGTTGTATATTTAGTTAAGGTTACGGCCCATGAGATCTTAGGGCCCATGTATAGAGTTATGATTTGTAAACCGCTCGATGATGTAACTTGAGGAATAAGGAAGAAAGAACAGAGACCGAGGCGGACACAGGTATGAGCCGGCCTCGGGACTCTGTAAACCGGACCAGGCGTCACCTCTATATAAAAGGGACGACCCGGCGACGGTTTAAGGACAAGCAAGAATCAACCCGTCGAGACTACAGGCAAGCGATCCGCTCCCTGTAATCCGACGCCCAAGCAATACCAAAACCAACTAGATGTAGGCTTTTACCTTCATCGAAGGGGCCGAACTAGTACAAACTCTTTGTGTCCTTTGTGTGCTATGAACCCCTTCAAGCTAACCCGTGCGATGGTTCCATCATCAAGTCCGTTAAACCGGACATCTGCCGTGCTAATTCCACGACAGTTGGCGCCCACCGTGGGGCCTCCGCACGATGGTTTCGAGTTCTTGAAGGGCAGCTTTGAAGGGCTCAAGGGTTACGCGGTCGGCCGGATGACCAAGAGTCGCCGCGGCCGGATCTACATCGACGACGCAGGCTGGGGACCGGAGGCCGATTCAATCGAATACGGGTACCGGGTTCCTTTCGGCGGCATCCACGTCTTCATCGGCAAGATCGGCGAACCGGGACCTGAGCCGGACATCTTCCCCAACATGATCGAGCCGGCTCAGCGTGCAAGATCGAACCGGATTCAGCCCGCCATGAAGCGCGTGTTCGTTGGAGCAATTCATGGGGTCCAAACCGATGACGGATCAGAATCCGGAGGTGAAACAGTTGTCTACTCTGATGACGGATCTTCATCCGGAGAAACTGAATCTTTGTATCAGTTGCGGGACGGCCGGTCTGAGGGTGAGTCCGACGGAGACAGTATTCCGGACCCCTTTGATCCGCCAAACCGAGTGGTTGTTTTTATGGCCGGTTCACAATCTACGCCGCAGTCCACGGTGAACGGGGCGACAGCAGAAGCTGGTGTAGGAGGGAGTGGCCCGGCTCTCTCACCTACTGACGTTCTATCCATCTTGATCGAGGAGTTCACAGCTAAAGCGGTGGCAGTGATAGCTCCAGCAGACAAGGCGCAGCATGATGCAGAGCTCCTTCAGTTAAAAGGCCGGATTGATCAATTAAAAGAGGATTTGAAAGCAGAGAAGGCGATGATAGCAATAAGGCAAGCAGAGCTGAATGATCAGGCTTTTCATCTAAGGATGGAGCAGGCCTCTGTGCAGGGAGTAAGGGGTCGAAAATACCAATCTCGTCTACCGTCGGTTTATGAAGCGACAGATCTGTTCAGGACACCTGGGGCTGGGACCAACAATGATCCGGCTTTAAACCGGAGGGCACCTCCGGTCAGGGATGAGCCGGTTCAGCAGCCCACTGCGGAGCAAGATCGGCGGATCACGTCTGCGCCTCATGTTCCTACCACTCCTGGTCATTATTCGAATCCTTTGGATAACATCGTTGCTGCTGCTGCGCGTTTGGCCGCTTTACCCATTGAGGGAACATCCCGGGCAGCGTTGGAGGCACGCCGGGCCAAGGAGCTACTTAATACGGCGTTAATACAATAGCAAGCATATTCTCATAGCAGGGAAAGGCTACATTCAACACCACGTCCCAGCCGAAGTTACACTAGGCATTGGGAGGAGCCAGAAGTATCTAGCAGTGAGCGCAGGCGACATCGGCACAGACAGGATAATCCGGCAGGCGCGGATGCTCAAGCTCAGGATGCAAACCGGGTTAGATCCGTAGCCCGGGAGGAGGTCCGTCAGACGACGCCGGTTCAAACCGCCACAGCAGAGACCGGAGTCACAACCAGTTCCTTTGGAGTACAGTGTCTTATTCCCGCTTTACGGAGCGTGAAGTTGCCCAAGGATTTTAAAGGGCCCCGCAAAGTACCTAATTACACTGCAGATTTACCTCCTGAAGCTTGGGTGGAGAGTTATGAGATGGCCATGGAGATGCTGGACGTGGATGTAGTGACTTGTGCAAAATACTTCACCATGATGCTTGAGGGTACAACCCGGACCTGGCTAAAGGGTTTACCCCCTAATTCCATCGGATCATGGGGAGAGCTGCGTCGTCAGTTCATCAAAAACTTCAAGGATACATGCAAACAGCCGATGTCAGTGGTGGATCTAGCAGCCTGTGTGCAAGGAGAGCAGGAGTCTACAAGTGCTTGGGTGCGGCGAGTATCAGAGATCTTGCACTCTTCGAATGGTATCAATCCTAGTACGTCGATAGTGACTTTGGAAAACAATTGCCGGTTTGAATCTTTAAAGTTAAAGCTAGGACGGCTTAAAAGGGATTGCAATGATATGGGAACTCTCATGAGTGCTCTGGTAAAGTATGGGGATTCTGATAATACCAAGTATCCAGAAGCTGAGGGAGACAAAGCAGGGAAGGTTAACAAACCTGGTAAACCGGCGCAAGTTAACCCGGCTACTGCTAGTTTCTTGGGCAAGCGAAAAGCAGAAGGTGGCTCTGATTTCGTAGCCAATACCCAAGTTCAAGGGGGGTTTCAGCGTAATATGGGCAACCCACCTCAGCAACCCGGCGGAGGGGATTTTAGTTGGCACCAAGAGTTAGATCAGCCTTGTCCGAAGCATGGCACGAGCAAACGACCGGCAAAACACACTATAAGAGAGTGCAGGCCCTTTATGGATGCAATGATGGGCCGCTTTAATCCTAATGACAGGCCTCCAAATGGCGGTTCAGGCCCAGGGTTCTATGGTCCGGGTCATCAGGGGAACAACTCCGGATCAGGATATCGGGGCAATAACAATGGTTATCAAAACCGGGCCGGCAATCAAAATGGTTAAGGAAGTTATAACAACCAGGGCAATCAGCCACGTAATCAGGGTGGTTACAATAACCAAGGCAGTCAACAGCAGGGCCAAGGTAATCACAATAACTAGGGTAATCAGCAGCATCAGCAACAGCAGCCACCATCCGGACATCAGAGTAATCCAAAGGAATTGAGTAGTGGGCAATATCATGTGTTCACCACGAGCCTGTGCAAACGAGATCAGAAGGTTTTAAAGCGGGCAGTACACGCGGTTGAACCGGCGACACCACAATTCCTCCGTTGGTCAGAGCAGCCCATCGTATGGAGCAGAGAGGATCACCCGATGCGGGTGGATAATCCGGGCCATTTGGCCTTGGTAGTGGCACCACAGGTGGGTGGTTATAAGTTCACTAAAGTTCTCATGGACGGCGGTAGCAGCATCAACATCTTGTACTATGAGACTTTCCGTCGTATGGGCCTAACGGATAAGAAGTTAAGGCAATCAAACACGGTGTTCCACGGAGTGGTTCCAGGTAAGTCGGCTTATCCACTTGGAAAGATTGACTTGGAAGTTACCTTTGGAGATGAGCATGATTCCAGGTCAGAAACGATAACTTTCGAAGTTGTCAAGATCCGGAGCCCCTATGACGCTTTATTCGGGAGAACGGTTTACGCCAAGTTTATGGCTAGGCCATGTTACGTTTATCTGCAACTCAAAATGCCGGGTCACAAGGGCACGATCACAGTTCATGGAAGTCGCAAGATAGCAGTGGAGTGTGAAGAGGGAGATGCAGCCTATGCGGAAGTAGTATGTGCCACCGAAGAGTTGAAGTTTTATAAAGATAATGTTGATCCGGCAGATATGACTCCGCTGAAAAAGCCAACTACAGAGCATGATCCCGCGTTGAAGTTTAAATCGGCGGAGGAGACCAAGCAGGTTGATTTTGTGCCAGGTGATTCGTCTAAGCAGTTCACTATCAGCGCTAACCTTGATCCCAAATAGGAAAGCGCGCTCATCGAGTTCATCCGTGAGAACCGGGATATCTTTGCGTGGAAACCTTCTGACATGCCAGGTATATCGAGGGAACTCGCTGAGCACAGCCTTAACATTGATTCGAAATATAAACCGGTTAAACAATATTTGCGCCGCTTCAACGAAGAGAGGCGCAAGGCTATAGGAGAAGAAGTGGCCTGGCTTTTGGCCGCAGGGTTCATAGTGGAAGTTTTTCACCCGGAGTGGTTGGCTAATCCGATGCTGGTGTTAAAGAAGAATGGGAAGTGGAGAATGTGTGTGGACTACACAGACCTCAACAAAGCTTGCCCAACTGATCCTTTTGCCATCCCTCGCATTGATCAGATTATCGATGCTACAGCGGGATGTGAGCGGCTAAGCTTTTTGGATGGATATTCAGGATACCACCAGATCAAGATGGCAGTTAAAGACCAAGAGAAGACAGCTTTCATAACCCCTTTTGGTGCTTTTTGCTATGTATCTATGGCATTTGGGCTCAAGAGTGCTCAAGCAACTTATCAGCGTTGTCTTCAGAATTGTCTTAAAGGACAGATAGGGAGGAATGGTCATGCTTATGTTGATGACATTGTGGTTAAGTCAAGGAAAGAGGAAACGATGATAGAGGATCTTAAGGAGACTTTTGATAATCTTAGAGCTTATAAGATGATGCTTAATCCGGAGAAGTGTGCCTTTGGTGTTCTGGCAGGTAAACTACTGGGATTCTTGGTCTCAAACAGAGGAATAGAAGCTAATCCGAAGAAGATTAAGGCAATCACTTCTTTGACTAAACCAGTTTGCATCAACGATGTTCAGCGTATCGCTGGCCGGATCACAGCATTAAGCCGGTTCATCAGCCGTTTGGGAGAGAAGGCGATCCCGCTTTACCAGATGCTGAAGAAAACAGACCGGTTTATATGGAGTGAGGAGGCGAACGCGACATTTGAGGATCTAAAGCGGCAACTGGCAAAACCGCCGGTCCTGGCTGCCCCTGTAGATAAAGAGCCGTTGGTGTTATACGTCGCTGCCAATGCACGGACAGTCAGCGTCGCAATTGTGGTTGAGCGCAAGGAAGCAGGAAAGGAATATCCGGTTCAGCGTCCGGTTTATTATGTAAGTGAAGTACTCATTGAATCCAAGCAGAGGTACCCACATTGGCAGAAGCTGGTGTATGGTGTGTTCATGGCAAACCGGAAGCTGAAGCACTATTTCCAAGGTCATCCAATAACTGTGGTTAGTTCAGCACCGTTGGGGGACATAATCCAGAACAGGGAAGCTACAGGTAGAGTAGCGAAGTGGGCCATTGAGCTCAGCCCACATGAGTTGAAGTATGTGCCACGCACCGCTATAAAATCTCAGGCATTTGTGGAGTTCATCAATGATTGGACAGAGTTGCAAACCCCTGAGGAGAAGCCGGATCTTACATACTGGATGATTCACTTTGACGGTTCAAGACAGTTGGAATGCTCGGGGGCTGGAGTTGTTTTAACTTCCCCCCGAGGTGATAAGTTTTGCTATGTCCTCCGTTTATTGTTTCCTTGTACTAATAATGCAGCAGAATACGAAGCATTACTTCATGGATTACAGATGGCGAAGGAGATGAACTTGAGCCGGGTCAAGTGTTTTGTCGATTCAGATCTGGTGGCACATCAAGTTTCAGGCAAGTGGGATTCGAGAGATCCCCTCATGGCAGCTTACAGACGGGAAGTCGAAGCAGTTGCAGGATATTTCAAAGGGTATCAGGTGGATCATATAGACCGGCGACGGAACGAAGCGGCCGATGCTTTAAGCCGGCTGGGCTCCCAACGTAAACCGGTGCCGCCAAATACTTTTTTGGATGATTTGCACAGTCCTTCGGTTCAAGTACCATCGGAGGAAGATCTAGTTGTTCCTGATCCGGAGGCACAGTTAGTTGCAGCGCTTCATGTAATTCCGGATTGGACGCGGCCTTACTTGGCGTATTTGAGCCGAGGAGAGTTACCGGATGATGAGATAGAAGCACGATAGATAATCTGGCGTTCCAAGTCCATGACGATTGCAAATGGAGAACTTCATCATCGCAGTGTCTGTGGAGAATTTCAACGGTGTGTATCAGCTGAGGAAGGTTGTGAGATCCTTCGTGAGATCCATGAAGGGGATTGTGGTCATCATGCCGGTTCAAAATCATTGGTGGCTAAAGCTTTCCGACATGGTTTTTATTGGTTAACAGCTCATGCTGATGCAGCAGATCTAGTCCGGAAATGTGATGCTTGTCAGAAGTTTTCGAGACGTGCTCTGGTTCCGGCGCAGGAGCTCCGGATGATACTAATAACTTGGCCGTTTTCGACTTGGGGGCTTGATATGGTTGGACCCTTTAAGCGATCTCAAGATCAGAAAACTCATCTACTGGTGGCGGTGGATAAGTTTACAAAGTGGATTGAGGCAGAGCATGTGAGCAAGTGTGATGCGGCCACCCCGATCAAATTCATCAAAAAGGTAATTTTTCGGTTTGGTTTTCCACACAGCATCATCACGGACAATGGCACCAATTTATCTCAGGGCGAGATGGAAGAGTTTTGTCAACGAGAACATATTCGCCTAGATGTATCTTCTGTGGCTCACCCCCAGTCTAATGGTCAAGCTGAAAGAGCGAATCAGGAGATTTTGCGAGGTATCAAGCCCCGGCTTATGAATCCCTTGCAAAGAACCCCGGGGTGTTGGGTTGAGGAGTTACCATCTGTTCTATGGAGTATCAATACTACGCCAAACCGGTCCACAGGTTATACACCTTTCTTTATGGTATATGGTGCTGAAGCGGTCCTGCCAAGTGATATCCGTCATGATTCACCAAGGGTAACAGCCTATGTTGAAGCGGCCAATGAGCAGGCAAGACAAGACAGTTTGGACCAGCTGGATGAAGAGCGTGATATAGCAGCAGCACGGTCTGCAATCTATCAACAAGACTTGCGCAGATATCACAGCCGCCGGATCAAGAGCAGAACATTCCAGGAGGGTGACTTAGTACTCCGGCTCATCCAAGACCAAACAGATATGCACAAGTTATCCCCACCTTGGGAAGGGCCCTTTGTGGTTAGCAAGAATCTACATAACGGTTCATATTACCTGCTGGACGTTCGAGAACACAAGGACTCACGGACATCAGAGGAGGAGACGAAGAGGCCATGGAACATCGCCCACTTACGGCCCTACTATACTTGAGCTATAAGCTCCACTGTATCCTATGTATATATTATGATTAATGAATAAACCGGCACCCTCGGTAAACCGGGGGCTCAGCCTTTTTTCCAATACAAATATCTTGTGAGGACAACCATATATGTATTATCATATGTTATATTTCAAACATATCGGCCGGTTTAAAACTGATTTTTGCAGAATATATACTCAGAAGCAATAAAACTCCATGAAGAGCATGAGGTCACATCCGGCTCAAAAGAGGACGCTTCACGGAAACCCCCTGGATGGTAATCCATCCACTCATTGGTTCAAGATCTACCCATGGCTTCATGGAGCCATGGAAGGCCCTCTGGAAAGACGGATAATCCGCATCCAGTGATTGGCTACAATTTTTGGTTCCTATGGAAAGTCGGATAATCCGCATCCATCCCGTCCCTCTGGAAAGACGGATAATCCGCATCCAGTGATTGGCTACAATTTTTGGTTCCTATGGAAAGTCGGATAATCCGCATCCATCCCGGCCCTCTAGAAAGACGGATAATCCGCATCCAGTGATAGGCTATAATTTTTGGTTCCTATGGAAAGTCGGATAATCCGCATCCATCCTGGCCCTCTGGAAAGACGGATAATCCGCATCCTGTGATTGGCTAAAATTTCTCTTATGGAAAGTCGGATAATCCGCATCCATCGACCGGCCCTCTGGAAAGACGGATAATCCGCATCCGGTGATTGGCTAAAATTTCTCTTATGGAAAGTCGGATAATCCGCATCCATCGACCGGCCCTCTGGAAAGACGGATAATCCACATCCAGTGATTGGCTGAAACCTTGCTTTGAGCCTGGCAGTTCGTAAAAAGCCTCGACTACATGGTTTTATTTGCAAATTTCCGTTTTCTGATCTTTATGTGTTATGATTCTTCAATCTGGAGTGGGACAATTCAAGAAATTGACCACACGTCTACAAAGTTAAAAGTCTGGATCTAGAATACCAGCATGAGATAAACCGGTGCTCATTATAACCCGGATCATCCATCAGGCAAAAAGCTAAAACTTCTGGACAAAGTCTCAGAATGATATAAACCGGTGTCTTTTATCAAGCCCGGGTAATGGATCCATGAAGGTCTTCATCAAGAAATTTTAAATTCTACCGGATTAAGAAGTATTGAGCATACTTGGTCTCAGGTATAGAGTTGTTTATGATATGAGTACACACTTCTTTGATATATCATGAGAACAATTTAATGGGTCCAATGGTCAAACCGTTAGGACATATTTTCAAACATTGTATATGCAGGAACAGGTGATATATAAGACAATTCATATCAGACTAAACTGGTAATGATAAAACGAGAAGTTGGAATACCCGGATCAAAACGGACAATGTTATCAGCTATCCTATTACAAGGCATAGCAAGCCTGACGGATTAAAGATTATTCAATACATGAGACTGCCATTGCAAACATTAAAATATGAGCTATGCTCCCTCCTGCTGCGACGGCTGGGCATCGACTTGATCCGGAGTCTCCTCCTCCTCTTGAAGCGGTTGGAAATCCGGGGCGCACCAGTCGATCTTCGTTAAAGTACGAAAATACATCTCTTCGTTGATGAGTTCCGACGGTTCAATATCTGGAGCGAATGTATGAGGACACACTGGTGGGATTAGATTGACGGTTTCATAAACCGGCCGCTCCACCCGCTCGTTTTGCAAGTCATACCCTGGATGATACCTGGATAGATCTGCTTCAGCCGCAAGTTTGCTGGCAACAGTACGCATCTCCTTTGTCAAAGCATAGAGATCCTTTGCAGTAAACGATGATCCGTCTTCCTTGGTATTTGGACACCCATTTAAAGCCTCTTCCGGATCAAAGTCCGGAACCCAAGCCTTGGCTCTGGTAAGTGCCATGAGGGCACTGGCTCGAGCAGCAGATTTCTTGACTTCTTCTAAACGAACTAGCAAAACAGACAACTTTTCTAATGTACCTTGGATGGTCGTGGGTGCCGGTTTACTGAAAGATGATGCACTTATGATCCTTTGAGCGCCGGAATACAGCTGCTCGACCAAAGTGTAACAGGCTTTAAGTTTTTTCCGTAATTCATCCCCAAGGTGGGTGACACGGCGCCCTGCAGAGGATTATCACAGTTAAACCGGCATATATGGAAGATTACAGAGATGAAAGCAGGAATACAGATTATATACTTACCTAAAATTGCAGAAGTCATTAACTCAATTTGCCGCTTTAAACCGGTTAACTCTTCAGTAACCGGATTAAGCGCCTCCTCAGCATCCTGAGCCCTTTTCTCCAGCTCTTTCTTCTAAACCTCAAAAGCAGACAGCTCTTCTTCAAAGAATTTTTTTAGCTGTTCGGCAGTCTTCAAACTCAGCTTCAGATCTTTCTTGGCTTTAGAAGCAGCAGCCTCCGTTTCAGAAAGACGACTCCGGAGTTCATTGATTTCATCAGCATTCCGATTTAAATCAGCCTGCAAAGATGTTCAAGCAATAATCAGAAGCAATTCAAAGACTAAAGTCTCAAGCAGACAAAACAAGTTGTCTACTTGACACTTGGGGACTAATGGGCAGTTGAAGCAATAAACAACAGCAATTCAAAGTTAAAAGTCTCAAGCACACAAGCAAGTTGTCTACTTGACACTTGGGGGCTAATGGATAATTGAAGTATCAGAAGAAAATTCTTACAAGTATCAAATACATAACCAAGTTATCTACTTGATACTTGGGGGCTAATGCAAGATCAGTTGTTCAAGTTATAAGTTCCGATTCACCTTCGAACGCACAGCTAAACCGGAACTTGGGGGCTACTATGAGATAGTTAAGAAGCATGTCAAAAGCACAAAGTCAGAAGGAAAGGATTACCTCATATTTTTGTTTCATCAGGTTGACCAAGCCCGCTTCATAATCTCGGCTGGAGTGGAGCCGGTTCAAGTACCCGGAATAGAGCTCCTGGGCACTCATATCAGCAAGGCTGGATAGCTCAGTACTCCATTTACCCTTCTCCTTTTGCAGTTTCTCCGCTTTAGCCGTATGCTTGGCTAAAACAGTGGGCTCAGCCGGAGCGGTAAAAGCAGTCCCAGGTACTACAACTTCTGGAGAAGCGGGTGCTGTTGATGGAGCTGCAACATGAACCGGACTGGGAGATGCCGGATTGACCTGAGGAGAATTGGCCCGGGCAGGACTTGGCGGGCCATGAACATCATCAGCAGTAGGGTTCTCGGACATTGACATATGATCCGTAGGCGTAGGATTCTCAAGAGGAATTGTGGGCTCGCCTTCTGGGGGGACGTTTGTTGCTGGATCAACCGCCGGATCATCAATATTAGCCTCAGCAGTGGGTTTGTTGGCCTTGGGTTTTGTGCTACGCTTTGGCTTGCTGGAAGAAGTTTGGAAAATGAGTTAAGGTTATGAAGGAAAAGGTAATCGTAAACCGGAAAAGTTAAAAAGACTTACCCTGGGACGGTTTTCAGTGGGGGAAGTTGCGTGGCAGTCGATTCACCAGAGGAAGATAATGGAGTTCCCTGATAATCAGGGTCAGACGGTTTAAGAGGTTTTCGGATAAGCCCGGCCTTGGGATGAAGGGGGGTTGAAGAGAGTATAACATCAGAACGGCGCCTCCGAGCCGGAGTGAGAGAGATTCCAGATGATTCCACTGCCAGGCCGCTGTGGCGAGTGGTCCGGCGAAGAGCTTCATGTTGTTGTTTCTTCAAAAGAAAATTAGGATCCAATTGAGCATAAGGGTGAGAAAATTGATATTTCCGGACTGTCCGACGACTTTTTTGTGGAAGTGGTTCTGAATCGGAAGAAAGGATAGTTACCTCAACTTCGGCCGGTTTATCACCTTCAGCCAACTCCTGTGGAAAGTTATCATTAGATACAGATATAAGTAAAAGCAAGCAAGTTAAAGCCGGATTAATACATACCTCAGAGTCCGGATCATCATCCTCAGCGTGAGAACCGGAGCCACCAGCCGCTTTTCTCTTCTTATTAGCAAGGGTTTTCCGACGTATCTGCTTTCCAGGTTTCTCCTGAAGCTTTCTTTTCCAAAAGGGATCCTCAGCCTGTTCGAAAGAAGAAAGGATAATTGAAAAAACGGTTTATATGAACGGATTAAATATATGTGCAATAAAGCAAAGCTTACTGCAGGCAGCTTGTTCTTCTTGTAATACGGAGCCAATACGATTTTGCTGCAATCCTCTAAGGAGACGTTGAGCATCTTCTTGGCCGATTCAATGACCTCCGATTCAGAAAGTTTATCCTTAGTAAACCGTTGAGGGTCGTCCAGTTTACCAGAATACTGGCACATCAACTGTGATCGCCGACTCAAGGGAAGGATACTCCAAGAGAGTCAACAGCGCATGAAACCGTTGGCCATAAAAGCTTTCAGTCTGGAGAGCTGAGACGCAAACCGGGGCCGTTCGGCGGAGCTGAGTCGTTGTGGCAGAGGGTGATCCTCCGGAAGACGGTGCTCGCGATAACCCGGCAGTGGGTTCTCCCCTTCAGGAGAAGTGTCAACACAGTAAAACCAAGATTTGTTCCACTCCTTTGGGTGCGTGTGGAGAGCGGCATGGGGGAAGACGGCGTCTCTCCTTTTCTGGATACTAACCCCGCCATGTTCCTGATGCGGTCCGCTGGTGAATTCCGTACGCCGGTTCAGATGAAAGAAATCCCGGAACAAATCAACAGACGGTTCTTCTTGCAGATAAACCTCTGAGAAAAATTGGAAGTCACAGATATTGGAAACGGAGTTGGGACCACTTTCCTGAGGATGGAGTTGGAAAGCGGCAAGCACATCTCGGAAGAATCTTCAACCGGGAGGTGTGAAGCCTCGGGCTATGTGGTCGAAGAAAACAATAACCTCCCCTTCTCTGGGAGTAGGAGGGCATTCATTTCCTGGAGCCCACCACTTCAAAACGGATTGAGGGCCTAAAGTACCAACGGCAGCAGCATTGGCCAGGTCTTCTTCCGTACTAATGGAACGAACCCAGTCACAAGAGACAAACTGCTTGGCCATAGCAACAGAAGGACAAGAACTGAAAGAGTAAAAGTATAAAGATCAGATTATTTAAGTACAACAGCATAAACCGGAAGATACATACGGAGATCATGCAACGGTTTAAGCAAGGGACTAATGATATGGATAACCCGGCAATAACAGGGGGTTTATGTTACTACCGGTTCATGACAGCAATAGAAAAAGAGCTAAACCGTCGCATATATTCTTTGAGGGTTTGCGCGTGACAGTTTAAACCGGAGTATACTTAGCAGATTTACAAAGGGAAAGAAACAAGTTTTTACAGACAACTAAAGGCATAATAGATCTGAGCATGCAAGAAAAAGAAAAATAAATACAAAGAAGTACGGGAAGAAATACAAGGGTGATATACGGAGCGGATGAATCTACATGTTGTGTAAATGGCGAGATCTAAAGCAAGGAAGCAGCAGGATCTAAGGGCAGGACATAAAGGTCAAGACATCTGCGAACAAGACGAAGTTCTCATCGAGGCTCTAATGGCGGAGGTACGAGCAAGAACCCTAGAAGATACGGATCTACAGTGAGGAAGAAAGATGTACCTTGGAACAGCAGGGATCAGCGGCGGAGGTTCTCTGGTCAAAGGTCAGGTTGATGCAGCGGCCAGTGAGGTCTCGGACTCGGCGGTCGACGGCGGCGGTTCGAGCTCGGGCGTCAATGGCGTCTTGAAGCTCGGGCGACGGACGATGGAAGAAGAGAGATGAAGAGAATAACAGATGGGGACAGCGGTATTTATAAGGAAAAGTCAGATACGAAGAGACACGTGCGGGATTCGAGGGAGCAATGGATCGGATAAAGATCCTTTGACGCCTCAATTTTCGGGATAACCATTAAACAAAGCTACAGTACAGCTCACGGCGTTAAATGCGGAAGTGATTTCATGGTCAGATTCCGTGATTCTCGAGGATGACGTCAGGGCCGGTTTACAAAAAATGAGAAGACACAGAAGAAAATTATACAAGACAAGGGAGATTGATGTGAACAAGTTCAAATCATTCTGGGGCCTAATGTCAGGGATATGACTAGCAGGTATGAACCGGCTAGTATAAACCGGAATGTTATAATATGTTTTGTTGTATATTTAGTTAAGGTTACGGCCCATGAGATCTTAGGGCCCATGTATAGAGTTACGATTTGTAAACCGCCCGATGATGTAACTTGAGGAATAAGGAAGAAAGAACAGAGACCGAGGCGGACACAGGTATGAGCCGGCCTCGGGACTCTGTAAACCGGACCAGGCGTCACCTCTATATAAAGGGACGACCCGGCGACGGTTCAAGGACAAGCAAGAATTAACCCGTCGAGACTACATGCAAGCGATCCGCTCCCTGTAATCCGACGCCGAAGCAATACCAAAACCAACTAGATGTAGGCTTTTACCTTCATCGAAGGGGCCGAACTAGTATAAACTCTCCGTGTCCTTTGTGTGCTATGAACCCCTTCAAGCTAACCCGTGCGATGGTTCCATCATCAAGTCCTTTAAACCGGACATCTGCCGTGCTAATTCCACGACAGTCTCCGTTAGGAATGGCAGGTAAATACCATGTAGGAAGGTATGGTGGACTCATATGGCATAACTGGTTTGAAAGAATTGGATGCACAAGCAGTCAGTCCGCTTAGTACAGGTGGAGGTTAGCAAAAGACTGGGAGCGACCAACTAAAAGAGCAATGACGGTCATAATCATGCAGAGCGACAAATCAACATTGAATCAGGCATGGAAGTTATATCGCTACTCAGAAACAAAAGATCATCAAGGCTTGACAGACTTTCTTTACAGTCTTAAATATGTGTGAGCGTACGCCAAGTCAATCAAAATAATTTCTTGAAGGAAGATATTACTAAACCATACCACATCATAGGCAAAACAAATCATGTTGGCACTCCAATGACACATTGGGAACCATTATGCACGTAGCATCTTTATCATAGACATATCAACCAATGCAACGGAAGCAAACTCTCTTATTAAGATAACCATGATAACTAAAGAGAGTTCAAGCAACCAACTAAACAAAAGCTCTTTAGAAAGATAAGCATGAAAACTAAAAGCTAAGCACGATAGTAGCTATTGAAAGACAAAGAACACACACAGCAAAGATAGACATGAAAATTCTATGTTATGTTCTAGGTAGAAGTGGAGCGTGTTTCTCTCCCACGTAAAGAAAGCTGAGTTCCGACTCGTTATGAAAAGCTAAAGAAAACTAAAAAGGAAAACTAAAAGCAAGACGCTCCAAGCATAGCACATAACACATGAAGTGATAAAAATATAGTGGAACGAAAGACGAACTGATAATGTTGATGGAGAAGGGAATGCACGGGGGCATCCCCAAGCTTAGACACTTGAATCTCCTTGAATATTTCTTGGGGGTTCATGGGGGCATCCCCAAGCTTGAGCGTTTGACACTCCTGAATCTTTTTATCATCTTCCCTCGCACACTTGAAAACTCCCTTCATACATAACTCATCATAATTTGATTAGCGAGGTTAGTACCCATAATAAAATAATTGTTCTTTGCTGGAAATAAGGATATTCTTGAAGGTCTACTGTTTCTCAAGATTGCCAAAAGGTTTTTGCAAAGAAAAAGCAAGCTCTAGGTTTGCAAAATGAAGGAAAGGCAAAACAGGACAGAATCTGTGAAAAACAGAACAGCAGGTAGTAAATGATTTTTTCGGGGCACTTCTGCAACTCTAATCAAAAAACTCAGAACAGACGCACGAAAGAGAATTGTATAGAGCACGCTTTCGAAAACATTCAGACCAAAAAGATGATCTGGTGATTTTATACGAATTTTTCTATCCAAGGACATAATCTGTTTTCTGGACAGCACGTCACAACTTTTGAACTTTCTTGCAATCAGAGGCTACACTTGGCACAAAATTGAAAAGCAAAGATACAATGATGATGCTACTGTAGCAACAACATCAAGACACAACAAAAGCAAAATAAAATTCATTCATTGGGCTGCCTCCCAAAAGCGCTTTCTTTTATGCCTTTAAGCTAGGCATAATGCATAGAGATCAAGTTGTATCAATTGAACTATCATCAAGATCATCAAAAAGCTCTTCAATAATACAACTAGTCTTAAGAGAACTTTCAAATAAAGGCCTCATAGAGATACTTCTAGGGAGAAGACCAAAAGCATAAAAGTCAAGGGAAGATTCATTTATAAATTCATCAAAGAGAGGTGTCTCTTCCAAAGTCTTTACAGTTTCAACCCCTGTGGCAATAGATGGATTACTTTTAGAACGGGGAGCCTTGGGAACGTGAACGAACTTAGGCTCCCTATTTGCCGGAGTTTCTACCTTTTTGGTTTTGATCGAGGAGAAAGTAGTTCCTAGAGTATCAAAGATTTCCTCAATCTTGTCTATCCTAGAAGAGTCCAAGTCATGGGATTTGATGGTCTCCAAAGTTTTGAAAATTTTATGCATGGAGCTATCAAGCCTATTCAAATTCCCTTGGATCTTACAATCCAACTCATTTATCTTATTAATGTTTGGCATCTCTAGCTCTATCTTTTCAAGTTTTTTCATAATGTGAGCTAGGGTGATGTCCTCTTGAATGCTAACAACAGGGGGATTCCCAACAAGATTTTCAATAATACTAAGAGACTTCCAAACTAGGGCCTCTAGGAAATTCCCATTGATAGCAGTATCTAGAATAAACCTATTCCAAGAAGTAATTCTAACATAAAAATTTCAAAGCAGGATAGTAGTAGGTTGCTTCTTGGTGGCTCTTTTTTGAGAATCATTAATTCTATACCAAGCATCTTTCAAACTTTCCCCACCTCTTTGTTTAAAGATGAGAACTTCTGCCTCGTCAAAGACAAAAGGACCCGACATAATGACAACTAAAGAATGAGATAACTATTTTTGTGATTTTTGATAAATGACACTAAAGCAAAAACTAAAAGGTAAACTATCAAGACTAAAAAGCAAAGGTAAAAGATAGCGTGCAACTCCCCTACCCTGAAGAGTGGAGTCCCCGGCAACGGCGCCAGAAAACTTTGCTTGATGGCTTCTCGCCCCTCGTTGGTTACCCCAAGTGGAAGGTTTGAGATGCAGTGTAGCGGAAGTTTTCCCTTGGCAAAGATACCAAGGATCGATTTCCCTGAGACTCCCAGTTTCAACAAGAAGGTGTCAACTGCTAACGGCGCCAGATATTAGCAATCAACGTGGACCTGCACACAGATACAAATAACTTTGCTCCCAACGAGTACAGAGAGGTTGTCAATCCCTCCGGCCTTGTCGTTTACAAAGGATCAAACGCAAGTGATAATAGTGATAGGTATTGCTGCAAATAATAAGTAAAAGCGGAAAGTAAATAGCGGATGTGATCAGTGATGGTAATATGGACCGGAGTCCCATGATGTTCACTAGTGATGTCTCTCTCCCAAAAGACGATAAAACAGCTATGTAAGGTAAACGAATTACAGCTGGGCAATTGACAGAATTATGTGCGCAAACGAATGCTAACTATGTTGCAAGAAAGGTAGAGGTTCAAAGCATGGGCAGTACGCCAAGGCAAGTAGACCGAAATCCATCTGCATCTACTACTAATCATCCACCTTGAGATATCTATCCAGAACATCTCGCTGGTATTAAGTTGCGAGTCCCACCCATAGTGTAAACTCAAAGCAACAGACAACTGCATTAAAAGAACTTTGCGTAAAGTAAACAATACTTGCACCCGCGGGCACAAGCACCGTTGTTTTCCCCCTTGTGGCAACAGCACATCCCCTAGACTCATGTTTCTGTCACTCAAGTTAGTCATCGAGGGGCATGAACCCACAATCAAGCATAACGTTCTCTCTTGGAGTCACTACCTACTACTTGGCCAAAGCAATAAATAACAACGGAGAACATGCAAGAATTACTTACGAACATAAATATAAAAGAGGTAGATCAAATATATTACTCAAACACAATCTGAACATAATCTCACAATCCATCGGATCCCAGCAAACTCATCATAGCAACAGCATAAGGATTACATATGTGCCTCGATCATGTAGGGCAGCTCACAAGGACTAATTAGTGAAGCACAAGAACGGGAGGAGAACATCACATAGCTACTGGTCATGGACCCATGGTCCAAGGAAGACTACTCACAACTCATCCGGGAGGCGTCCATGGTGGTGGAGAAGCTCCCGGTGGTGATCTTCCCCTCCGGCAGGGTGCCGGGAAGAGTTCTCCTGGTGCTCCCGATCTTGGAAGCGCGGCGGCGGCGGAACAGAGATGAGATCGCGAAAAAGGGTTCCCGTCTCGAGGGTTTCGGGACACGATATAAATATATGCCAGGGCATCAGCGGAGGCCTGGGGGGCCCAGGCGCCCACCCGGCGCGGCCAGGAGGGGGGCCGCGCCACCAGGGCGCCTGGAGCCCTGGTGCCCCCCCTCCGGCTGTACTTCGGGTGCCGGGAAGCTTCCGGAACGCTGATTTTTTATATAATTTTTCCGGGATTTTTCTGGCAGTTTACGTGATGGGAAAACTTGAAATACAAAAACAACAGAAAACAGAAACTGGCACTGGGGTGCACTGTGTTAATAGGTTAGTCCAAATATGATCAAAAGTGTATGGAAGTGTATAAATAACATAGCAATATCACACAAAAGAGGCATGGAGCAAGCATAAATTATAGATACGTTTTAGACGTATCAACATCCCCAAGCTTAATTCCTGCTCGTCCTCGAGTAGGTAAATGATAACAAGCATAATTTCTGTGGTGACATGCTATTAACCATATAAGGACTTTTCATAGTCACATGACAAAAGCTTACTGAGACAATGAATCTGTAGTAATTAAGTTGCCTTATGAGAAAATCACAAAGAACTGAAAGTTTTACAACATGATACTGAAACATCAAATAGATTTGTAAGGAGCATTGTGTGCAAATATGATAAAGTGATATCTCGCTTGCCCCCTTTAGTGAAGCAAAAGATAAATGCAGGGGCACCTCCAAGGTTTAAGTGATGACTAGATACAATGATTTCAGAATAAACGATATCACAATCATGCAAAAGACAATGCTACTTTGGGACAATGCACATTACACTCAGAATGACAATCATGCTCTCAGTATTTGGTGCTTAAAGAAGGCGGAGACTCTCGAACCGTGGCTTTTGTTGGCAAGGTTGAAAACCCGTGGTCGGAAACAAAGACAAAGCATGTACCAGAGCTCTTGGTTTTAAAAACAGAAATAAAAATTATTATTTTTGGATATGCATACTTCGTCAACGAATGCTAGCAGATAACTCAATTACTTCTTGAGATGGACAAGTTTCGAGGAACGGCTCCCGAATGAGGACGATCACATCCTCTTAATCTCCTTTGTTTATCACTGCCAAAGTTTTCTGATTTCTCATGAACAAAGCGTGAAGGAGGGTTTGTTTGTTTATATTATTTTTTTATGAGCCGGGCGCACTCTATGGCAGTTCCTTCTCGTATTATGGGTTTGCACATTAGACATGCAATCCCGGGGTGAAGCTTGTCCAACTTAAAAAGATCATGAATTAACTACTACTTCCTCATGAACTAAAACAGAGGCACAAAATAGAAATGCTTTTTTTTGAATAATTTCGAGATGGTACATGAAAGTCTTCTTTAGGAATGGCAGGTAAATACCATGTATAGGAAGGTATGGTGGACTAATATGGCATAACTGGTTTAAAGGATTTTGGATGCACAAGCAGTCAGTCCGCTTAGTACAGGTGGAGGTTAGCAAAAGACTGGGAGCGACCAACTATAAGAGCAATGACGGTCATAATCATGCAGAGCGACAAAGCAACATTGAATCAGGCATGGAAGTTATATCGCTACTCAGAAATAAAAGATCATCAAGGGTTGACAGACTTTCTTTACAGTCTTAAATATGCGTGAGCATACGCCAAGTCAATCAAAATAAATTCTCGAAGGAAGATATTACTAAACCATACCACATCATAGGCAAACAAATCATGTTGGTACTCCAATAACACATTGGGAACCCCCCAAGCTATTTGAGACTAACCATAAGAAAACATGAACTACTAAGCACCATTATGCACGTAGCATTTTTATCATAGACATATCGACCAATGCAACAGAAGCAAACTCTCTTAATAAGATAAGCATGATAACTAAAGAGAGTTCAAGCGACCAACTAAACAAAAGCTCTTTAAAAAGATAAGCATGAAAACTAAGAGTTGAACATGATAGTAGCTATTGAAAGACCAAGAACATACACAGCAAAGATAAACATGAAAAATTCTATGTTGTGTTCTAGGTTGAAGTGGAGCGTGTCTCTCTCCCACACAAAGAAAGCTGAGTTCCAACTCGTTATGAAAAGCTAAAGAAAACTAAAAAGGAAAACTAAAAGCAAGACGCTCCAAGCATAGCACATAACACATGAAGTGATAAAAATATAGTGGAACGATGTAGGATCGAAAGTATGTCTAGAGGGGGGGGTGATTAGACTACTTGTAAATATAAAAATTCTGCCTTTGACAAAGAACAGTTTTTGGTAGTTTCACAATTATGATCAAGTCAAGTATCACCCTACACATGCAATTCTAGAGTATAAGCAGCGGAAAGTAAATTGCACATGTAGTAAAGAGAGGTGGAGAAGATCAAACGCAATTTGGAGACGCAATGATTTTTCCCGTGGTTCCGATAGGTAGTGCTATCGTACATCCACGTTGATGGAGACTTCAACCCACGGAGGGTAACGGCTGCGCGAGTCCACGGAGGGCTCCACCCACGAAGGGTCCACGAAGAAGCAACCTTGTCTATTCCATCACGGCCTACGCCCACGGAGGGCTAGCCTTACTCGGGGTAGATCTTCACGAAGTAGGCGATCTCCTTGCCCTTACAAACTTCTTGGTTCAACTCCACATCTCGATGACGGAGGCTCCCAAGCGACACCTAACCAATCTAGGAGGCACCACCCACCAAAAGGTAATAGATGTTGTAGATGATGATGAACTCCTTGCTCTTGTGCTTCAAATGATAATCTCCCCAACACTCAACTCTCCTCACTGATATGGCTGTGGTGGAAGAAAGGATTGAGTGGAAAGCAACTTGGGAAGGCTAGAAATCAAATTTCATATGGTAGGAATGGAGCAACTTGATCTCAACACAAGGGTAGGTAGTTCTCTTCTCAGAAAGTGTAAGGTAGGAGTGGTAGTTCTTTCTGATGGCTCTCTCCACGAATGAAGAGGGGTGGAGGGGTATATATAGCCTCCACACAAAATCCAACCGTTACACACATAATTGAGCAATCTCGGTGAGACCGAAGTGGAAACTCGGTCAGACCGAAAGTTCAAATAATTTGAACGTTGGGATTTTCGGTGGGACCGAAAATACCATCTCGGTTAGTCCGATTTGAGCAAAGACAGGAACTTGCCAGTTTCGGTGAGACTGAAATCATCAACTCGGTTATTCCGAAATGATGACAAACGGTTACAGAAGCTTGGCAGCCCGTATTTCGGTGAGACCGATCTCAAACTCGGATTGACCGATTTTTCTAGGGTTTGGCTTATGGCTGAGGTGGTTCATCTCGGTGGGACTGAGTTTGGAAAATCGGTTGGTCCGAGATTACTTATGAGTGTGTATTGTAGTGAAAGTTGCTGATAGTTAAAGGAGATATATCACTAAGCACTTGAGCAACCAGATCATCAACACAACCTCATCCCCTTTTAATAGTATTGGCTTTTCCTATGGACTCAATGTGATCTTGGATCACTAAACCAAAAATGGAGTCTTGAGCTTTTGCCAATGCTTGCCTTAGCATTTTGAGGGGTCCACTTCTTCAGTCATTGCCATACCCATATCACTGAACTTCTCTGAAATGATTCTCAAGTAACTATTAGTTCAATGATATATATGTTGTTATTAATTGCCAAAACCACCCAGGGATTAGTTGCACTTTCAATCTCCCCCTTTTTGGTAATTGATGACAACATATAGATCAAAGCTTCGACAAAAGATATAATCAATGAATAATATCGTCGCTTTGAGAAGTATGTGATAAACAAGAGCTCCCCCTAAATTTGTGCATTATTTAAAATTTGCGTTTGAATGCAAATGCACAATCGATTAGGATCATGGGTTACTCTTCCATGTCACATACATCTTGGTGGAGCGCACAAAATGATAAGAATGAATAACATGCACCCAATCACCAAGACAAGAGTAAATAACCATACAAAATAGGAATAGCATATGATAAGCATTAAGCACACATTAAAGCATAGTATGACTAAGCACTCATTTAAGCAGCATCAAACGTAGTATCAAGCACATTGAAAGTTTCAAGAACCAAAAGAACCAAAAGTATCTCAAAGAAACCGCAAAAGAACGAAAGAGCACTCTCTCTCTCGAAGCCCTATGATCTATACAATTTCTCCCCCTTTGGCAATAAGTTACCAAAAAGTTGAAAAAGCATAGAGCTAAACGTCACTGTGGGCTCTGCTGGCTGCTCCCGTCTGGGTAGATGTCGGAGTAGATATGACGGCATCGGCGAAGACTTCAGCTGATGTCTGCGCTGGAGGAGTGGATACTGGAGCTGTGGCTGGAGTGACTGCTGGAGCTGTAAGAGGTGCTGAAGTGGTAGTCCTGGAGTCAGTCATAGGAATAGCAGCTGATCGGGATCCTCTGGGAACCGGAGCAGTCTGGCGATGAGAGTCCTGGACTAGGTCATCCTGCATGAGCTCTGCCCTGTCCTGCCTTGCTTCCTCCATGTCTGCCTCAAGCTTGTTGACGGTCACCTGAAGTTCAGTCAGCTTCACGTCCAGAGCGTGGACCTTCTCGTCAACAATCCTTTCCAAGCTTTCCTGAGATTGTTCAATGCTGGCCAGGCGTTGTTCAATCCTTTGGGTAGCTTCAAGAATCTGCTCTCCGAAGCTCTTTGGTTTAGCTGCTGCTGCTGCTGCCTCTTTATCAGCTTTGGCTTTCCTAGCAGCTTCAATCTTGGCTTGACCTTCAACCGAAGTTGGATCCTCCTCGTCCATCACAACAACATTATCTTCATGCTCTGGCTGCAGTGGTAAGTGCTTCCTATCCTACAGGAATTTGCCCGTGCCAAACTTGGCATTGATAAGCATCTGAATCTGCGGGGCAAATCCACATGACCTCTTCTGGTCAGCTGCAGTCCTCTTAATGGTCTCTACCATTAAGTCCATCACCTTGAAAGGTGCCTTCTCATCAAGTATGTGCAGCATGTTGATAGAATAGCCTCTGATCATGCGATGATCTCCAGACATGGGCATCAAGGTATGCCTCAGAATAGTGTTAGTGGTAGGCAAACCTGCCTGGAGATAGTACACTGAGCCAAGCTTCCACACTTCCAAATCTGCTGCGGGGATCTCCTTGTACATGTTCTTCATGGAATCATGGTTCTTCTTGGGAATCCCATAGACATCAATGTCGTCCTCTCTTTGCACTGGAGGATTCAGAAGTTCTGCCCATTCTTCAACGGACAAAGAAAACCTTTGACCTTCAGTCATCCAGGTGATCTTCCCATCAGGATAGAAGTGGGCTGTGGCATAGAACTGCATAATCATCTCATCGTTCCAATCTGTCAGTTTCTGACCCACAAACTCATCAACTCCACATGCAGTGAAGCTTTCATGCACATGGGGAAAGAAGTCTCGGTGCTCTTCACTGTCAATGTACTTCCAGTCAACGTATCTGGTATCTGCAACTATAGGCTTCTTGTCCATCAACACAATCTCACAGAAGTCCTGCTGCTCTCTGGTGTGGAATCTAGGGTCCACAGCAGTCCTTCTCCTCACGGCATATGGATCAGACTGTCTCCATAGCCTGAGACCTCTATCTTTCCTTGCCTTCATGTCCTCGGCTTGAGGATGAGCATCGTTGTGGAGTGGCAGTTTTGGACGGAGTTTCAGCAACACATGTTCTTCTTCATCAGAATCTGCTGGTGGCACATCACCTTTGTTCTTCTCAGAGGCTGGAATGTTCCTGGTAGTCCTCTTGGGCTTGGCAGAAGGCTTTGCTGGAGCTGCCTTAGCTTGAGCAGGCTTCTTGGGCTTTGAAGTGGCTCCAGCCCTAATTGCATCACCCATGAGTTTCTGCTTCTGAGGAGCAGGCTGAGGTGCTTCTTCTTATTCCTCAACTGCTGCATCTGCATGAGGTTCAGCATACACTACCCTCTTCCTCTTGGAAGTTTTCTTCACTTTGCTTGGGGCTGGCTCTCCCAAGTTTAGCTTCTTGGCAACAGCTGATTGCTTGACCTTGCTGGTGCCTTTCTTTGACTGCTGCCCTTGTTGCTCTTTGGCAACAACTTTTCTCTTGGGCTTGGAGGAGACCTCTTCCTCAGCAATGAAATCAGAGTCTTCATCATCTGAGTTCCTCTCTTTTCTGGTTCTGGTGGCTGCAGGAGGCAAGCCACTAGGTGTACTCCTCTCACCATCATCAATAGGGCTACTAGCCTCAGGACTAGTATCTGCCTCAGGAATCTCTGCAAAAGGTGACTCTGACCTGTTCTGGCTGTCACTGGCATCTGACATGGCTGACAGCCTGTGAATAGATAAGGTATAGACAGAGTAGAAGAGTTATCACAAACTGCAGAGGTTTTTGCAAAAAAAAATGAGTTCAAATCTTAGTTTTTAAGTTTTCACAGAATGCATTTCGGTCAAACCGATTTTCAGTTTCGGTGAATCCGAAGTGTATAACAGAAACATACACACCACTTTCGGTTGGACCGAAATGGGTTTCGGTCCTGCCGATAAACTAGGGTTTCATTAAAACTATGCTTCGGTCACACCGATTTGCACAACTCGGTTGGACCGAAAGTGCAGTGCAATGGCCAGAGGCCGAATCGGTCACACCGAGAATTTAAAACCGGTTTCACCGAGATGTGTTCCGTGGAAACCTAAACCTAAGAATTTTACTCGAAACTAGAACCGATCTGGTGTTAAGGAATTTTCAATCGTGGCCAGATGTAGGGCAAACCAATCGTGCAATGAATCAGATGGGAAGCACGAGAGGGATCGAGACTCACCCTAACTTGGTGGAGTCCCTCTACGGCGGCAACGGCGCGGAGAAGAAAACCGTTGACGGCGGCGGAGACCTGCGGTGAGGGCGCACATGCGACGACGGCGACGATCTGGAGATCAGGGCGACGGCAGCAGGGGACGTGGAGGCGAAAAACATTTGAAGGAATAATCGCGCGCTGCCCTCAGTATTTATATCCCCTTGCTGTCGGTGGGACCGAGTTGAAAAACTCGGTGACACCGAGATGGATAACTGCTATGCAGTTACGCATATCGGTCACGCCGAGATTTAGAACTCGGTTTCACCGAGATGAAACCTAGATCAGTCTAAGTGCTTTCGGTTTGACCGAGTGGGAGAAAGTTGGTCTGACTGAAATTTACTTAGAAGGTTTTGGAAGTCAGCCTTAGACGGATCGGTGGCTCCGAGTGCTCCTCACTCGGAGGGTCCGAAAATGACTTGTTCAAAGTTTGTGATATAAGCATGAATAGAATTTGAGACAAGAAAGCATAGATAGCTAGGGGAGGTACTTAGGCATTCTTGTCCATCCATTTGGCCAGAAAAATCAAAACAACTAAAACAACAAATGGATGTCCTCGAATGGATAAAATCATGCATTCAACATGCTCACGCAATAAGATAGCAAATGAAATATGTGTCAAACATGCACAACCAAAACTCTAGCTACTAGCACACAATTTGTCGATGACTAGGTCATCTTTATATGAGTATTTTGACTTAGGAGCCAAATGAGAACATTTGATCATAGGTCATACTCATCGTTTAAGCACAAGTGGGGTTACCACTTTTACATAAAGCATTGATGTGTTCACATCATTTGAAGATGCTTTAGCTCAATTTTTTAGAGCAAAGCTCCCCCTAGATGTGAGAACCCCTTTTAAAGGGTCAAACTAACCTTGGGTTGTCGTAGAAGACTTCATGTAGATGTTGAAGATGTGGATGCTCAATGTTGATGTAGATCATCAAGAGTTGGGAGCTATCCTTTGGATTAGGGCACTTTCAATACCTACATGGGTTAGTCCCACAAGGAACAAACAAGGATATCCATAGACATAGATTGAAGTTCACAATAGATGATGTCCATGGAAGCAATGATTACCTTGTCCCTTGACTTACCAACAAGAGGGTTTGTGACTCCATGAACTAGTGCATGATGTGGAAGTTGATTGCACAAGTTGCCAAAATGAATGTGAGTGAAGTATGTTGGCGGAGTCACCCTCAAGAACCTTCTAGTTCTTCTTCTTCGGGATCCACATCATCTTGATGGGAATCCTTGGGGTTGTAGTTGAGCTTGACGAAGTAGAACTTGACGTGTTCTTGGGAACCCACTTGACCATGGCTTGAGGTGCTTCAATGAATGCATCAATCTCCTCTTGAAGCTTGTCCTTGGCTTTTAGCTTGTGGTCTTGTGGTGGAAGGTCATCTTGAGCTTGTTCCACATTGGAAGAAGTAGGATCATACTTCTCCTTTTGAGAAACAAACTGTGGAGTAGGATATTGACCTTCTTCCCACTCAACACCTTCGGCGTTGAACTTTCGCTCAAAACCAATCCCTTGATTCTTCCGGTGCCTTCCTTGTTTGCGAACAATTTCCTCAAAGTTCTTGCTTCCGGCAAGACTCTTGTAGACACCTTTCTCTATGATTTCCTTCAATAAGCTATTTTCTTGCTCAAGTGTAACTTGGCTTGAAACATTGTTAGTGGAATCAAGAGAACTACTAGAAGTAACAACATTAGATTTAACATGGTTATTGTTACTACTAGAGGAAGAATTTTTCTTATGCTTGTCATGCTTAGTCTTAATAGGTGGCAAGAAATTAGACAAGAGAAGTCGTTTGGCAAGATATGAAGAACTCTTCTTTCGAAGATCTTCATTGATCGCTTTTAGAAACTCATGTTCTTGCTCTAGAGTGAGCTTCTCGAAGCGTAGCTTCTCATGAGATCTTAAGAGCTCTCTATGATCTTCTTGAGTTGTTTCATGAGCAAACTTAAGAGTGTTAAGTTCTTTAGTTAGACGCTCAATCTCCTTCATAGCATTGTCATTCAACTCTTCTCGACTATAAAGACTACTAGCATTTTCATTGTTACTAAGCTCACTAGATTTATCATGCAATAGCTCATCTTCACCAAGCAAGTCATCCTCATCACTATTGAAGTCAATGAATTCAGGGTGTGATACCTTGGGGCCTTTAGCCATGAAGCATCTTCCAATTCCCTCATTTGGTGAATCAAATAAGTCGTAGGAGTTGGAGTTGGAGGACACGAGAGCAAGACCGGCAACACCTTCATCTTGACTGTAGTCGGAGTCGGAGTGATAGCTTCCATCGGATTGATTGTCGGAGTCGTAGCCGGAGACCCATTCACCTACATGAGCTTGATGTCTTCTTCTTGTGTAGCTCCTTGATGACTTGTCTTTCCTCTCTGAATCCTTGCTTCTCCGAGAGGGTCTTCGTTCATAACGATCATCTCTACTCCTTCTCTCTCTCCGAGGTGACTCATCTCTTGATCTTCTTCTTGGAGATTCTTCTCTTCTTTTGTGCGGAGCCGTACACTCATTTGAGTAGTGTCCGGGTCTTCCACAATTGTAGCAGTTTCGATCACGGCTAGAAGATCTCTTTTCATCATATGATCTAGATTTTGAGCTTCTTTCTTTGCCTCTATTCTTGTAGAATTTGTTGAAGTTCTTAACCATTAGGCTTATCTCTTCATTGGAAATTAACTTGTCACTTGAGGTTGTGGGAGCATCACTTGTAGCTTTGTAAGCACCACTTGACTTGTTGTGAAGCTCTTCCTTATCCTTAAGTGTCATCTCATGAGCAACAATTCTTCTAATGACTTCATTTGGCTTGAGAGTCTTGTAGTTTGGCATCATTTGGATCAAAGTGCACACGGTGTCATATTTTCCATCCAAAGCTCTGAGAATCTTCTTAATGATGAATCGGTCGGTCATTTCTTCGCTTCCTAAGCCGGCAATCTCATTTGTGATGAGAGCAAGCCTAGAGTACATTTCAGCGACTCCTTCACCATCCTTCATCTTGAACTTGTCAAGTTGACCTTGAAGAATATCTAGCTTTGATTCCTTCACAGACTTGGTACCTTCGTGCATTTCAACCAAAGTATCCCAAATCTCTTTAGCATTCTCAAGACGGCTGATTTTGTTGAACCCCTCGGGACACAAGGCATTAAATAGAATGTCACAAGCTTGAGCATTGTTTTGCAACATCCGCAACTCTTCCGGTGTAGCTTCGCGATCCGGAACTTTTCCTTCCTCGAAGAATTCACCTTGCATACCAACACAAATAATGCCCCATGCGGCTGGGTTATGACCAAGAATTTGCATTTTCATTTTATGCTTCCAACTAGCAAAATTTGTACCATCAAAGTAAGGACCTCTACGATAATTACCCTCACTAGACGCCATACTCTCCTAGGTTGTGAAACCAAGCTTATGGAGTCCAATGCAATGGAAACCAAAACAATGGAGACCAAAGCTCTGATACCACTTGTAGGATCGAAAGTATGTCTAGAGGGGGGGTGATTAGACTACTTGTAAATATAAAAATTCTGCCTTTGACAAAGAACAGTTTTTGGTAGTTTCACAATTATGATCAAGTCAAGTATCACCCTACACATGCAATTCTAGAGTATAAGCAGCGGAAAGTAAATTGCACATGTAGTAAAGAGAGGTGGAGAAGATCAAACGCAATTTGGAGACGCAATGATTTTTCCCGTGGTTCCGATAGGTAGTGCTATCGTACATCCACGTTGATGGAGACTTCAACCCACGGAGGGTAACGGCTGCGCGAGTCCACGGAGGGCTCCACCCACAAAGGGTCCACGAAGAAGCAACCTTGTCTATTCCATCACGGCCTACGCCCACGGAGGGCTAGCCTTACTCGGGGTAGATCTTCACGAAGTAGGCGATCTCCTTGCCCTTACAAACTTCTTGGTTCAACTCTACATCTCGCTGACGGAGGCTCCCAAGCGACACCTAACCAATCTTGGAGGCACCACCCTCCAAAAGGTAATAGATGTTGTAGATGATGATGAACTCCTTGCTCTTGTGCTTCAAATGATAATCTCCCCAACACTCAACTCTCCTCACTGATATGGCTGTGGTGGAAGAAAGGATTGAGTGGAAAGCAACTTGGGAAGGCTAGAAATCAAGTTTCATATGGTAGGAATGGAGCAACTTGATCTCAACACAAGGGTAGGTAGTTCTCTTCTCAGAAAGTGTAAGGTAGGAGTGGTAGTTCTTTCTGATGGCTCTCTCCACGAATGAAGAGGGGGTGGAGGGGTATATATAGCCTCCACACAAAATCCAACCGTTACACACATAATTGAGCAATCTCGGTGAGACCGAAGTGGAAACTTGGTCAGACCGAAAGTTCAAATAATGTGAACGTTGGGATTTTCGGTGGGACCGAAAATACCATCTCGGTTAGTCCGATTTGAGCAAAGACAGGAACTTGCCAGTTTCGGTGAGACCGAAATCATCAACTCGGTTATTCCGAAATGATGACAAACGGTTACAGAAGCTTGGCATCCCGTATTTCGGTGAGACCGATCTCAAACTCGGATTGACCGATTTTTCTAGGGTTTGGCTTATGGCTGAGGTGGTTCATCTCGGTGGGACTGAGTTTGGAAAATCGGTTGGTCCGAGATTACTTATGAGTGTGTATTGTAGTGAAAGTTGCTGATAGTTAAAGGAGATATATCACTAAGCACTTGAGCAACCAGATCATCAACACAACCTCATCCCCTTTTAATAGTATTGGCTTTTCCTATGGACTCAATGTGATCTTGGATCACTAAACCAAAAATGGAGTCTTGAGCTTTTGCCAATGCTTGCCTTAGCATTTTGAGGGGTCCACTTCTTCAGTCATTGCCATACCCATATCACTGAACTTCTCTGAAATGATTCTCAAGTAACTATTAGTTCAAAGATATATATATGTTGTTATTAATTGCCAAAACCACCCGAGGATTAGTTGCACTTTCAAACGAAAGACGAACAGATAATGTTGATGGAGAAGGGGATGCACGGGGGCATCCCCAAGCTTAGACGCTTGAGTCTCCTTGAATATTTCTTGGGGGTGCATGGGGGCATCCCCAAGCTTGAGCGCTTGAAACTCCTGAATATTTTTATCATCTTCCCTCGCACACTTGAATACTCCCTTCATACATAACTCATCATAATCTGATTAGCGAGGTTAGTGCCCATAATAATATAATTGTTCCTTGCTGGAAATAAGGATATTCTTGAAGGTCTACTGTTTCTCAAGATTGCCAAAAGGTTTTTGTAAAGAAGAAGCAAGCTCAAGGTTTGCAAAATGAAGGAAAGGCAAAACAGGACAGATTCTGTGAAAAACTAAACAGTAGGTAGTAAATGATTTTTTCGGGGCACTTCTGCAACTCTAATATAAAAACTCAGAACAGACGCCCGAAAGACAATTGTATAGAGCACGATGTCGAAATAATTCAGGCCAGAAAGATGATCTGGTGATTTTATACGAATTTTCCTATCCAAGGACAGAATCTGTTTCCTGGACAGCACGTCACAACTTTTGAACTTTCTTGCAATCAGAGGCTACACTTGGCACAAAGTTGAAAAGCAAAGATACAATGATGATGCTAGTGTAGTAAAAACATCAAGACACAACAAAAGTAAAATAAAAATTTATTCATTGTGGGTTGCCTCCCAAAAGCGCTTTCTTTTATGCCTTTAAGCTAGGCATAATGCAAAAAGATCAAGTTTTATCAAGAGTAAAAGAATAGCTAGCCCGTATAACGGACTCAAAAGGTAACTTGATCTTCTTTCTAGGGAAGTGTTCCATCCCTTTCTTGAGAGGAAATTGGAATTTTATATTCCCCTCTTTCATGCCAATGATAGCACCAACGGTGCGTAGAACAGGACGTCCCAAAATAATTGGACAAGAAGGTTCACATTCAATATCCATAATAGTAAAATCAATGGGAACATAGTTGTCATTGACAATGATAAGAACATCGTCGATCCTCCCCAAAGGTTTCTTTATGGAAGAATCAACGAGACGAACACCAAAAGAACAAGAATCAAAAGTTTTCAATTTAAGCATATCATATATTCTTTTGGGCATAACAGAGGTACTGGCTACAACATCACATAAAGCATAGCAAGAGAAGTTATTCAACTTAATTTTAATCATAGGATCCAAACCATCTTCTAGCTTTCTAGGTATGGAGGCTTCTACTCTAAGTTTCTCCTCCCTAGCTTTGATGAGAGCATTAGTGATATGCTCTGTGAAGGCAAGGTTAAGCGTGCTAGTGCGGGGATCCCTAGACATCTTGTGAAGGAAATCAATAACTTCGGTAAGAGTGTACAATTATCAAAATCAAGGTCACTACTATCAAGTAAAGTGGTAGTGGTGTCCTTTAGGTTCACTTGTTTGGTAGTTTCTATGGTCATAGCATCAAAATTAATAGGTCCATTAGGACCAGGAGTGCATTGGGTGCTAAGAGTTTGAATATCCTCAACAACTTGGATAGTAGCAACAGTGTGGTGGGTAGGAAGGCTCTTAATTCTATCTTCTTCCTCCCTTTCTCTTGCCCATCTCTCTTTAAGTTTAGCCAACATCCTAATGTTTTCATTAATTTGCACTTGAATAGCATTCATAGGAGTGACCTTCCTCTCCTCAAGAGGAGAAGTTCTAATTTTAAGCAATTCTACCTCATGGGCTAAATTGTCTACCTTCGAAGAGAGATTATCTAGTTTTGTTTAGTTTTTCTTCTACACTCTTATTAAAGGCTTTTTGGGTAGTGATGAAATCTTTAAGCATCATCTCTAGTTCAATGGTGGAGTTCTTGGTGCTAGGATAAGCATTGTTGTTCCCATAGGAATTAGAGGGGAACGGTCTAGGATTGCTACCAAAATTACTCCTATAAGAATTGTTGTTGAAATTGTTTCTAGAGATAAAGTTCACATCTACTTGTTCTTGAGCAATCAAAGAATTTAAAGGAACATCACGACGATCAACAGAAGATTGCTTCGAAAGTAGAGACATGATCAAGTCAACTTTTTCATTTAGGGAGGAAATCTCCTCGACAGAGTTTACCTTCCTACCTGTTGGAACGCGTTCGGTGTGCCATTGAGAATAATTGGTCATCATCTCATCGAGAAGCTTCGTGGCAGCACCAAGTGTAGTTGACATAAAGGTTCCTCCCGCGGCCGAATCTAACAAGTTCCGCGAGGTTAAGTTCAAGCCTGCATAAAAAGTTTGGATAACCATCCAAGTAGTCAAACCATGAGTAGGGCAGTTCTTGACAAGAGATTTCATACGTTCCCAAGCTTGGGCAACGTGTTCATTATCCAATTGTTTAAAATTCATTATGTTACTTCTTAGCTGGATAATTTTAGCAGGTGGATAGTATTTTCCAATAAAAGCATCTGTGCACTTGTCCCATGAATCTATGCTATTTCTAGGCAAAGATTGAAACCAAATTTTAGCTCCTCCTCTCAAGGAGAAAGGAAAAAGCTTAAGCTTAACAATATTACCATCTAATTCTTGGTACTTTTGCATATCACAGAGTTCAACAAAATTGTTTAAGTGTAAAGCAGCATCATCTCCAGCACCGGAGAATTGATCTTTCATGACTAGATTCAGTAAAGCAGGTTTAATTTCATACGAAGGTGCTGAAGTGGCAGGTGTAGTGATAGGCGTGCAGATAAAGTCATCGTTGTTATGACTAGTGAAGTCACACAACTTGGTGTTCTCGGTGGAACCCATAGCAGCAAGCAAGCAAGATAACTATTTTTGTGATTTTCAAAAAAAGATACTAAAGCAAAAATGAAAGGTAAACTAACAAGACTAAAAAGCAAAGGTAAAAGATAGCGTGCAACTCCCCTATCTTGCAGAGTGGAGTCACCGGCAACGGCGCCAGAAAACTTTGCTTGATGGCTTCTCGCCCCTCGTTGGTTACCCCAAGTGGAAGGTTTGAGATGCAGTGTAGCGGAACTTTTCCCTGGGCAAAGATACCAAGGATCGATTTCCCCTGAGACTGCTAGTTTCAACAAGAAGGTGTCAACTGCTAACGGCGCCAGATATTAGCAATCAACTTGGACATGCACACATATACAAATAACTTTGCTCCCAACGAGTACAGAGAGGTTGTCAATCCCTCCGGCCTTGTCGTTTACAAAGGGTCAAACGCAAGAGATAATAGTGATATGTGAAACTGTAACTAGTATGTAAAAGCAGAAAGTAAATAGCGGATGTGATCAGTGATGGTAATATGGACCGGGGTCCCATGATGTTCACTAGTGATGTCTCTCTCCCAAAGGACGATAAAACAGCTATGTGAGGTAAACGAATTACAGCTGGGCAATTGACAGAATTATGTGCGCAAACCAATGCTAACTATGTTGCAAGAAAGGTAGAGGTTCATAGCATGGGCGGTACGCCAAGGCAAGTAGACCGAAATCCATCTGCATCTACTACTAATCATCCACCTTGTGATATCTATCTAGAACATCTCGCTGGTATTAAGTTGCAAGTCCCACCCATAGTGTAAACTCAAAGCAACAGACAACTGCATTAAAAGAACTTTGCGTAAAGTAAACAATCCTTGCACCCGCGGGCACAAGCACCGTTGTTTTCCCCCTTGTGGCAACAGCACATCCCCTAGACTCATGTTTCTGTCACTCAAGCTAGTCATCGAGGGGCATGAACCCACAATCAAGCATAACGTTCCCTCTTGGAGTCACTACCTACTACTTGGCCAAAGCAATAAATAGCAACGGAGAACATGCAAGAATTACTTACGAACATAAATATAAAAGAGGTAAATCAAATATATTACTCAAACACAATCTGAACATAATCTCACAATCCATCGGATCCCAACAAACTCAACATAGCAATAGCATAAGGATTACATATGTGCCTCGATCATGTAGGGCAGCTCACGAGGTCTAATTAGTGAAGCACAAGAAGGGGAGGAGAACATCACATAGCTACTGTTCATGGACCCATGGTCCAAGGGAGACTACTCACAACTCATCCGGGAGGCGTCCATGGTGGTGGAGAGGCTCCCGGTGGTGATCCTCCCCTCCGGCAGGGTGCCGGGAAGAGTTCTCCTGGTGCTCCCGATCTTGGAAGCGCGGCGGCGGCGGAACAGAGATGAGATCGCGAAATAGGGTTCCGTCCTCGAGGGTTTCGGGACGCGTGTTAAATATATGCCAAAGGGGGGCATCAGCGGAGGCCTGGGGGGCC
>LR738712.1:891000414-891016703 GCA_902687465.1 Secale cereale | reverse complement strand
CCCCCCCCCCCGGCGCGGCTAGGAGGGGGGCCGCTCCACCAGGGCGCCTGGAGCCCTGGTGGCCCCCCTCCGGCCCTATTTCGGCCGTGTGGAAGATTCTGGAACGCTGATTTTTTATATAATTTTTCCGGGATTTTTCTGGCAGTTTACGTGATGGGAAAACCTGAAATACAAAAACAGCAGAAAACAGAAACTGGCACTGGGGTGCACTGAGTTAATAGGTTAGTCCAAATATGATCAAAAGTGTATGGAAGTGTATAAATAACATAGCAATATCACATAAAAGAGGCATGGAGCAAGCAGAAATTATAGATACGTTCGAGACGTATCAACGCCCAAGAAGCCTAGCAGGTTCACGCAAAGGTTCTTCGTCACGTGCATCACGTCGATTGAAGAGCGGACCTCTAGGTCTTTCCAGTAGGGTAGGTCCCAAAATATAGATTTCTTCTTCCACATGGGTGCGTGTCCCTCAGCGTCATTCGGAACAGCTAGTGCGCCGGGGCCCTTTCCAAAGATTACGTGTAAATCATTGACCATAGCAAGTACGTGATCACCGGTACGCATGGCGGGCTTCTACCGGTGATCTGCCTCGCCTTTGAAATGCTTGCCTTTCTTTCGACATTGATGGTTGCTCGGAAGAAATCGACGATGGCCCAGGTACACATTCTTCCTGCACTTGTCCAGGTATATACTTTCAGTGTCATCTAAACAGTGCGTGCATGCGTGGTATCCTTTGTTTGTCTGTCCTGAAAGGTTACTGAGAGCGGGCCAATCGTTGATGGTCATGAACAACAACGCCTTTAGGTCAAATTCCTCCTGTCTGTGCTCATCCCACGCACGTACACCGTTTCCATTCCACAGCTGTAAAAGTTCTTCAACTAATGCCCTTAGGTACACGTCAATGTCTTTGCCGGGGTGCTTAGGGCCTTGGATGAGAACTGGCATCATAATGAACTTCCGCTTCATGCACATCCAAGGAGGAAGGTTATACATACATAGAGTCACGGGCCAGGTGCTGTGATTGCTGCTCTGCTCCCCGAAAGGATTAATGCCATCCGCGTCTAAAGGAAACCATACGTTCCTTGGGTCCTTTGCAAACTCCTCCCAGTACTTTCTCTCGATTTTTCTCCACTGCGACCCGTCAGCGGGTGCCCTCAACTTCCCTTCTTTCTTACGGTCCTCACTGTGCCATCGCATCAACTTGGCATGCTCTCTGTTTCTAAAGAAACGTTTCAACCGTGATATTATAGGATCATACCACATCACCGTCGCAGGAACCCTCTTCCTGGCGGGCTCGCCATCAACATCACCAGGGTCATCTCGTCTGATCTTATACCGCAATGCACCCCATACCGGGCATGCGTTCAGATCCTTGTATGCACCGCGGTAGAGGATGCAGTCATTAGGGCATGCATGTATCTTCTGCACCTCCAATCCTAGAGGGCATACGACCTTCTTTGCTGCGTATGTACTGTCGGGCAATTCGTTATCATTCGGAAGCTTCTTCTTCAATATTTTCAGTAGCTTCTCAAATCCTTTGTTATCCACAGCATTCTCTGCCTTCCACTGCAGCAATTCCAGTATGGTACCGAGCTTTGTGTTGCCATCTTCGCAATTGGGGTACAACTCTTTTTTGTGATCCTCTAACATGCAATCGAACTTCAGCTTCTCCTTTTGACTTTCGCATTGTCTCCTTGCATCGACAATGACCCGACAGAGATCATCATTTGGTTCCTCTTGATCTTCAGCAGCTTCACCCGTTGCAGCATCATTGGGCACATCGTCTGGTTCCTCTTGATCTTCACCATCTCCCCCCATTGCAGCATCACCGTATTCAGGGGGCACATAGTTGTCATCGTACTCTTCTTTTTCGCCGTCTTCCATCATAACCCCTATTTCTCCGTGCCTCGTCCAAACATTATAGTGTGGCATGAAACCGTTGTAAAGCAGGTGGGAGTGAAGGATTTTCCGGTTAGAGTAAGACATCGTATTCACACATTTAGTGCATGGACAACACATAAAACCATTCTTCTTGTTTGCCTCAGCCGCATTTAGAAACTCATGCACCCCCTTAATGTACTCGGAGGTGTGTCTGTCACCGTACAACCATTGCCGGTTCATCTGCGTGCATTATATATAATTAAGTATGTCAAAAACCATTACCACTACTAGGAAAAGGGCTATAGATGGAATTGATACTAATGGCGCACCGGACAAGCAGTGCGCCATTAGAATATAGTAATGGTGCGCCATCAACGGATACGCCATTAGAGCTCGAACTACTAATGGCGCACGATGTCCAGAGTGCGCCATTAGTATCAAGAAGTTTTTTTTTTGAACTAGCGCGCCTGTCCATTCATACTAATGGCGCACCTAGTGAACGTGCGCAATAAGAATCTACATACTTATGGTGCACAGAGGTGCAGGGCGCCATTAGTATTCCCCCATCCCCCCACCGGCCGCACCCTTCTTTCTCTCCCTCGCCAGATCTCCCCCCTCCCCCGACGCCCCGGACGCCCGGAGCTACGCCGCCGACGCCCGCGCCACCCCCCTCCCCCGACGCCCCGGATGCCCGGAGCTACGCCGCCGCCGCCCGCGCACCCGACGCCCCGGCCTCGACGTCCTCGCCCCCGACGCCCCGGCATCCCCCAGGTGCGTGGACATCTCCGGCCGCCTCCTCCAGATCCTCGCCGACCACGGGCCCCTCACCGTCGCCAACACCTGGAACCACGCCAAGGTACGACCCCTAGCGATTGAGCTCCATGTATCGCTGTTGCTTTGTTCGTCCATGGCCGCCCAGTATATTTGATGCAGTAGTGGTATTAAGAGCTTGATGTATTGCAGCTTGGCCTCTGCCTGTAGTTCCTTAATTGATCAGATGATGCTTAGACCAGGAAAGATTGTAGTTTTTGTAGTGCCTTGGATTCTTGCATTTGGGGAGCAAATCAAATAGATAGTTTTCCCCTTCTTGGCGCCTAGCCGTACTCTTGGTAGTCTGTTACAGACCAGTGTCTTAGCATGAGTATTTGGATGCTAGTATGAAATTTCTGCAATTAAGGTTAATATGGGGCATCGTTTAGGCCACCGAACAACCTGAATGTCGTCTTCCGACAGCTAGCTTGTCTAGGTACATATTTTTAATTTATAAAGTTGATGTGCAACATGTTGATTGCTGCTAGTTTTGTGGTGGTTTTGTGGTGGTTTTGTGGTGGCTTTTGACTTTTGAGTGTTGATTGCTGCTAGTTGCAGTTGATCTGTGTGTAAATATGGTTGCAGGCTGCAAGATGGGGGGTTTGGGGATGGGAGCATGCTTGCTAATTGAATTCAGATATATGCTTCCTGATTGTGTTTTTTGTTGTTAAACTATGCTTTGAGGCATCTTCAAATTCCTTGATACGGATGCCGTTTTGTCGTGCAATTGCCCAGATGCTGCTGATTGATGTTGGTGTTGCCATTTTGCCAATTATGTTGCTAATATGAAATTTGAATCCTTTTTGCTCCGATTATCACTAGTACTGATCATGCTTTGATCTAGTTCTTCCTTCAATCATGGGTTGAGTTAAATGAAATTGAGATACTTTGATATTAATTTGCATAGGTGGTACTGTTTGGTTTCTGAATGCAAAAACATGGGCATCTATCTGCAATGCTCTGCTTCAGGAGCAGGACCTAAGATTTCCCGCTGCTTGCACACATTGGGAACACCTGCAGGTTTACTGAGATCATCTTTGTCAAGTAAAGCAGTTTTTTTTTCTCTTCGTGCGATTTTCAGTAAGAGAGTACACATTGTTACTTGCGCAAGAGCTTTTTCTTCAACTCATTAGCCTGCCCAAAAGAAAAGGAAAACATCATCGTAAGGGATAATGCAGGCAACAACCGCAACATGTTGCACATCTGTTAGTATGTACCTTCGTTTAGGCCACCGAACAACCTGAGTCCCTTAGTGGTGCCACAGCTAGCTTGTCTAGGTATATATTTTTAATTTATAAAGTTTAATCTCTTTGAAACATAGGAAATGTCGTCTTCCGACGACGATAGGATCCCGGAGTGCTCCTGGTGCGGTGACGACCGGGGTCTGTGCGACATGCCTCACCTGGTAGACGATCGTTACTTCGGTATTAAGCTCGACGAGACCTTCGATGTCGAAACGGTACGCAACGACAAGTCTTGTTTCGTAATTAATTAAGCACGATTTCTAGCTACTTCAACGTGTAAGTAATTAATTTTCTTCTTTTACATGCAACTAGTTTATCCCGTGTCATGCAAGACGCTATGTCTTGGAGAGGATGGGATTTGAAGATCATGAAACTTCGGAGACAAAGCAAATTCAACTAAGGACCATGCATAATGTTGATTTAGAAGTGGATTTGTACAATTCAGATAACGTAACCACTTTTGGTTGCAAGAATTGGGAATCATTTTGCAAGATATATGGTTTTTATGAGGGTATGCTTCTCACCATGGATCTTGGTAATCCGGATTCCATCGCCGAAGATGATTTGGACATTTGGGTCCTTGTTGACGATATGATTCCAATTCTACCGAGAAGTGAGTTTATCAAACATAGTTATTTAGTAATTTATATTGTTTATTTCAAAATAGTTGACAACTTATTTCCATTGATAGGTTATTTTGATTATTCAAATAATGTGAGGATGATCCTAGATAGAACCTACTACACCCCTGGCTCAGAATGTACTTATAAGGACAAAGAGCAGATCATCTTCTTTTATTTCTTTCTTCTGGATTACATTCAATATCGCAATATTGATCCACAATATAGTCAATACGTCCCACTAGTGCACGTCTTGAACTACGTTAATATCAATGGAGATACCATGGTAAGATTTTTTTACTATTACGACATTCGTGCATGTTTTGCATTAGTTCTTCTCGAACTGAACTACAATGCTAACTACGAAGTCTTACTATATGTTTTGCAACAGATTCTCCCTAGTGACTGTGTGCCTCCTGTCATGTTTCAATCTGGTCAACTACAAGTTTTAAACATTCTACCAGGTGAACCTACAAATCACACGTGTCCATATCGGATTTCTTCTAAAAATGAAGGAATGAGAATCAAAGAATGGCGAAAAATAACAAAAACTCGTAAGGAGGTACTTGGAAGCAATAGAGTGAGAAGGGCAAGAAATGGAGACAAGATAATCTGCGTTCTCCATAATGGCCCTTTAAATCTAATTGATTTAGAGACAAACGCCATCTTGTTTTATGCCATTTTATCTTAGAAAATTGCTACGTAGTAGAAGTTGTATGGTCGATAATGATGTGTAAGACTTATTATTTAATACCGATGTTGAGTTTTGATTATTATTATGATCGATGATGCATCATGCTAAGTTGTTCTATGAGCTATTATATACTCCCTCCGTTCCGATTTACTCGTCGTGGTTTTAGTTCAAATTTGAACTAAAACCACGACGAGTAAATCGGAACGGAGGGAGTACATTCTAATAGTTTCGATGTGCGTACCATATATGTTGGCTCCACGAGAAATTATATTTATATATATGCATAACCTGTGCAAAAAACAGAAAATAAAAAAAACCTAATATTCATACTAATGGCGCATCACAGCAGAGTGCGCCATTAGTATGCCAAAGCACCTGGCTACACATGGCCCCTGGGAGGCATACTAATGGCGCACCACTGTGCATACTAATGGCGCATCTGTGGTGCGCCATTAGTATACCAGATACTAATGGCGCACCAGAGGTGCGCCATTAGTAAAGTATACTAATGGCGTGCTAGTAATGGCGCACCCCTAATGGGCCATTAATGGCCAAACTAGGTGCGCCATTAATAGGCCTTTTCCTAGTAGTGTACAGAACATCATAAATAGATAATTAAGTGACCAAATGGATAAAAGTTCATCATCACATTAAAACCAAAGTACATACATATATAGTTCTCATCTAACAACATATAGCTCTCCATACACATCGAAACTATGTAAAACATTTCAATGCGAAAACAAATGCGATCATAATCACAACCAAGGTAACAATTGATCCAACGGCATAATGATACCAAGCCTCGGTATGAATGGCATATTTTCTAATCTTTTTAATCTTCAACCGCATTGCATCCATCTTGATCTTGTGATCATCGACGACATCCGCAACATGCAACTCAATATCATGTTCCTGTCCACAATTTTTTTTTATTTTTTCCTTCAACAATTTGTTTTCTTCTTCAACTAAATTTAACCTCTCGACAATAGGGTCCATCTTGATCTTGTGATCATCGATGACTTCCGCAACATGCAACTCCAATTCCATCTTCTCCTCCATTTTTTCCAATTTTTTCTTTAAGGAAATGTTTTCCTCTTCAACTAAATTTAACCTCTCCACAAGAGGGTCGGTTGGAATTTCTGGTTCAACTACCTCCTAGACATAATAAAACATCTATGCATGTCAGGTTGGTCGGCACAACTATCATAAACACTAAAACAAATAGATATAAATTAAAGATAATATACCACATCCGAATCGTAGACAGGACGAGGGCCCAAGTGGGCGGATATCAAAACCATCGCACTATATAATAACAAGCAATAATAAACGTAAGAAAATTAGACAAATATCTATCTAAAGCAATAATAACAAGCAATAATAAAAGTAAGAAAAGCATGGACATAACAAGAGGCTCACCACGGTGGTGCCGGTGACGAGATCGGCGGGGGCGATCGACGGCGGCGAAGACGGGGACGGGACGTGACGGACCGCTAAACCTAGACAAATCTCAGAGAAAATAGAGCTTCGAGAGGAGAAAAGCTTAACTAGTGTGGCTCGGGCATTCCACCGAACACGTTGTGTGCATAGGAGGTGAGCTAGAGCACCACTAACCCCTCTCCCCCTCGGCCAGAAAAAAAACAGAGCAGTGACCTCTGCTCTTGAGTGAGGGGTTATATATAGGCACCTCATTGGTCCCGGTTGGTGCTACGAACCGAGGCTAAAGGGGTGCCTTTGGTCCCGGTTCATATCACCAACCGGGACCAATGGTGGTGGGCCAGGAGCAAGAGCCATTGGTCCCGGTTTGTCGCTCCAACCGGGACCAAAAGGTCCAAACGAACCGGGACCAATGGCCCACGTGGCCCGGCCGGCCCCCTAGGCTCACGAACCGTGTCCAGTGCCCCCATTGGACCCGGTTCTAGATTGAACCGGGGCTAATGGGCTGGACAGGCCTGGACCAATGCCCTGTTTTCTACTAGTGAGGGGCTCGAGAGGTGTGGTGGAGGCTTCTGGTGACGGCTAGGAGGAGGGGAATGGCTCGGGTGCTACTAATTTAGACGAGGACGAGGCGACGGCCATGGCGGCAGAGAGGGGCGAGGGCAGCTCCAGAGCTCAGGGAAGGAGCTGGGGAGGGACAGTGGAGCGAGCGGAGGAGGCTGGTGCAGAGAGATGCACTCGGGGCGGCTTATATAGGCGAGGGGAGGGGAGCTGCGCCGACATCGCCGCGAACGCGTGCTCGGTGCCGCGGACTTGGAGGCAGGCGACACGGGAGGGCACAGTGGAGGAGCTCACGGGGAGGCAGACGACGCCGGGGAGCAGAAGAAGAAGCCGAGGGAGGCACAGGGACAAACAAGGCACTGTGGCCACTGTTGTGTTCGGCGGCGGTCGTCGGCAAGCATCGGTGGTCGTCGGTGGAGGAAGAGGAAGGAGGGGGAGAGGGGTCCAGGAGGTCTGCGACGTTGAGGTGAGTCCACCGTGCACAGGGCGCGCGCACAGGCTCACCCTTGTCGTGATCACCACTAGCATTGGCATGTAGTGGGGAAGTAGGGCAGTAAAATGTTGTCTACTGGGGAGTCATTGCGTGGTAAATTGCAGCTGTGGTGGTAGAGTGGTGAAAAGATCTATGGGTGAGTGCTAAAGATCATCTAATGTTTACTGCAGTAAACTTTGAGGAGAAACACTGATCCACAGAAAATGAGTTTGAGCCAAGGAGCTTGTCTGGTAGGTTTAGGTAAAGAAGAACTTACATGCTGGTAAGTTTCAGAGGATTTGGACCAAGATAAATCATAGTTGCTTTGCAACTGCCAACTCTGGTCCAGAAACTTGATCAAGATGTTGCACTCAAATGGTGTGGCCACTTGAGCTCAAATTTGGCAAGGCATAGGGATTTGGTCATAGTAAGATGCTGTAAGAGTTTCAGACCAATTGGATTTACCAAAATGGTACTTCCTTCACAAGCATCCTTTCTATCCATAAACTTGGGAGAAATCCTGATGGAAAACAGCTACACAAAATGTTCCCAAAATTGTTAGAGGAAGGTTATATGGTTTGTAGAAGGTCCTGAAATATTTTCAGCCATAGTGGAGCAAGATAAACTATACTTGCTTCACAAACTGAAAATTTGGACAGAAACAAAGATTTGAAGTTGTGCTCACATGGTTGATTGGATGGAGCTGAATTTTGGAGGAGTGGGATAAAATTATCTCCAGGAGAGGCATGCAAAATTTCAACTCATGTGGATGATCCTAGCTAGTACTTCCTTCATAGTGGCTTCAGTTTGACAGAAACTTTGAAAAGTCACTGAGAAAGATTGGCTAGGCCAATATAGTTGAATTTTGGCATGTGGCAATGCTTTTGACATCAAAATATGTCCAACAAGTTTGAGGTCAATTGGGCAAATATAAATAGCATTTGCTTCACAAAGTGCCATTTAGGGCAGAATAGGAAAAGGAATATTTGTGAATTATTTGTGAACATGGCAAGGAATTTTTTTGCCATATTCCATAAAGATATGACCCAAACAATTTATTAAAATTTATTTGGGAATTTTTGGGGTGACAGAAATATAGGTTGCTTCACAACATAGGACAGACAAGGTTATTCCTTTAATAGAAAAAGGAATATTCCCTAGTAAAATAAATTAGGGTTTGGTCAAGGAGTGGAGTGACATGATCTTGGCAAGGTTTTGAGAATGACGAGACACTTGGGAGGGAAAAGGAAGATGATTTCCCAGGTGACAAGGCCACATAATCACTCCAAAAAGAAAAAACAGAGCAAAAACCTATAAATCAAAAAGAAAAAGAAAAGGGCCAAAAACCAGGCTGTCACATTACTCTTAGGAGGAGGTAAAGAAGACGACGGTTTTCCAAATGGAAAACAACAAAGCACCCGGTCCAGATGGTTTTCCAGCTGAGTTCTATCAGAACTTCCGGGAGGTTATCAAACATGACCTTCTAGAATTGTGTGGCAACCTAAATTTTGGTGAGATAATTTTACTACCAGGCTAATGAGGTTGAAAGGATTCAACAATAAAGACCTGTATGCCTCCCTGATGTTAGTTTTAAAAATTTCACGAAAGTTTTGATGATTAGGGTTAACTCGGTGGTAGACCATGTAGCTCGTCTCACGAGACTGCTTTTATTCCAGGTAGAAACATCTTATATGGAGTTGCAAACCTTCATGAAACATACATGGACTACATCTGTAAAAGTTGAATGGGATCAGTGTTTCTCCCTAAAGTTTTCTGCGACAGTGAGGTGAGTCCAATGGACAGACTCACGCGCGCGAAGACGACGAGAGGCGCGCCTCCGAGGCAGAAGCGGGGCTCTGGACGCGGCCACCGTGCACAGGGCGCGCGCACAGGCACGCCCTTGTCGTGATCACCATGAGCATTGGCATGTAGTGGGGAAGTTGGGCAGTAAAATGTTGTCTACTGGGGAGTCCTTGCGTTGTACATTGCAGCTGTGGTGGTAGAGTGGTGAAAAGATCTATGGGTGAGTGGTAAAGATCCTGTGAAGTTTACTGCAGTAAACTTTGAGGAGAAACACTGATCCACAGAAAATGAGTTTTAGCCACGGAGCTTGTCTGGTAGGTTTAGGTAAAGAAGAACTTACATCCTGGTAAGTTTGAGAGGATTTGGACCAATATAAATCATAGTTGCTTTGCAACTGCCAACTCTGGTCCAGAAACTTGATCAAGATGTTGCACTCAAATGGTATGGCCACTTGAGCTCAAATTTGGCAAGGCTCAGGGATTTGGTCATAGTAAGATGTTGTAAGAGTTTCATACCAATTGGATTTAGCAAAATGGTACTTCCTTCACAAGCATCCTTTCTGTCGAGAAACTTGGGAGAAATCCTGAGGGAAAACGGCTACACAAAATGTGCCCAAAATTAGTAGATGTAGGTTATATGGTTTAGAGAAGGTCCTGGAATATTCTCAGCCATAGTGGAGCAAGATAAACTATACTTGCTTCACAAACTGAAAATTTGGACAGAAACAAAGATTTGAAGGTGTTCTGACATGGTTGATTGGATGGAGCTAAATTTTGGGGGAGTGTGATATAATGATCTCAAGGAGAGTCATGCAAACTTTCAACTCATTTGGATGACCCTAGCTAGTACTTCCTTCATAGTGGCTTCTGTTTGACACAAACTTTGAAAATTCACTGAGGAAGATTGGCTAGGCCAATATAGTTCAATTTTTGCATGTGGCAATGATTTGGACAGAAAAAGATGTCCAACAACTTTGAGGTCAATTGGGCAAAGATAAATACCACTTGCTTCACAAAGTACCATTTAGGGCAGAATAGGAAAAGGAATATTTGAGAATTATTTGTGAACATGTCAAGGAAATGTTTTGCCATATTCCATGAAGATATGACCCAAAAAAATTATTAAAATTTATTTGGGAATTTTTGGGGTGACAGAAATATAGGTTGCTTCACAACCTAGGGCAGACAGGGTTATTCCTTTAATAGAAAAAGTAATATTCCCTAGAAAAAGAAATTAGGGTTTGGTCAAGCAGTGGAGTGACATGATCTTGGCAAGTTTTTGAGAATGATGAGCCACATGGGAGGGAAAAGGAAGATGATTTCCCAGGTGACAAGGCCATAGAATCACTCCAAAAAGAAAAACAGAGCAAAAACCAATAAATCAAAAAGAAAAAGAAAAGGGCCAAAAACCAAGCTGTCACATTACTCTTAGGAGGAGGTAAAGAAGCCGACGGTTTTCCAAATGGAAAACAACAAAGCACCCGGTCCAGATGGTTTTCCAGCTGAGTTCTATCAGAACTTCTGGGAGGTTATCAAACATGACCTTCTAGAATTGTGTGGCAACCTAAATTTTGGTGAGATAATTTTACTACCAGGCTAATGAGGTTGAATGGATTCAGCAATAAAGACCTGTATGCCTCCCTAATGTTAGTTTTAAAAATTTCCCGAATGTATTGATGATTAGGGTTAACTCGGTGGTAGACCATGTAGCTCGTCTCACCAGACTGCTTTTATTCCAGGTAGAAACATCTTATATGGAGTTGCAAACCTTCATGAAACATACATGGCCTACATCTGTAAATGTTGAATGGGGTAGTTCTTAAAATGGACATGGAAAAAGCTTATGAGTAAAATGGTCATTCCTCCAACAAACTCTCAGAATGAAATGTTTTTCTATTGAGTGGCAGGCTCTGATCCATAGATTTGTGTCTAGAGGTAGTGTTGCCATCAAAATAAATGATGAAGTTGGATACTATTTCCTAACAAAGAAAGGAATTTAACAAGGTGCTTCATTATGGCCCATGGTATTAATTATAGTGGCTGATATATTAACTGTGATAATGAAGTGTGCAGAAGTTGAGGGTCAAATTGATGGAGTAGTTAATCATCTAGTTGATGGCACAAGCTGATGATACGATTCTATTTATGGAGCATAACCTAGAAAATGCGAGAAATCTGAACGTTCAGACTAGATTTAATAGGTCCCAGACTTGCATCGTGGAACACATTGATAAATCGTCTTGCCATGGCACAATTATCACATCGAGCCGGTGAATTTAATTGGAATCTAAACATGAGTAGTAAATTCTTGGCAGATTCCATGCATAGTCCATTGATCTAGCCAGATGTACCAGATGACTATAATAAGAAGATATGGAAGATGAAGATAGCGCTTAAGAATAAAATCATTGCGTGGTATCTTCGTCAAGGCCCAACCCAACGCAGGGTGGGGAGGGCACGTCTCATATTTTCCATTTTTTTTAATAAAGACACTTCCTCCTTTCGAATCTTAGATGTCAATCTTTCTGGTTAACACAAAATTAATGGATATAAAGTGATGACGGATGAAGAACTATGAAAGGATCCTCCCTTTAATATTAGGTTAGATTCATTGTAGCCTGTGTCCACAACCGACGATGAAGTGTGCCTTGTCGATAGAAGTTTCACCAACATATGGAACAGAAGAATTATATTGGGGTCCTCCTGATGGAGAGTCTGATTAACCATGGCTTCATCCAATCTTCCTACTGGCCTATCAACTTTGAACCTTCTTAGTAATATTTTGCCCTCTTTGATTGTTTAGCCTTCAACAATAATTCCTCGAAGACAACAGAAACAGTCAACTGATACGGTCCAAGAAGACATTTCACTCGACTACATACCTCCACTCAGACGACTCAACTACACTCCGAACGATGAGGACACTCGACCGTACAAAAAACACTCGACCCCCGAAGGTCAAAGGTCCCGTAAGGCCAGCAACGGTTGTGCATTCATTCTGTAGTAATGAATACCTTTATCACCCTTTATTGCGGGCATTATCAGTAACGTCCTGCCTTTATGTACATTGAACCCTTTGTAACGTGGGGATGGCTGGGGTCCTGGCGCATTCTATATATGCCACCCCCCTCCTCCAGTACAAGGGTTCGCACCCCCTGTAACTTACACACACATATACATTCCAGTCGACCGCCTCCGGGCACCGAGACGTAGGGCTTTTACTTCCTCCGAGAAGGGCCTGAACTCATAAACATCTTGTGTACAATCTCACTGTAGCTTGGACCTTGCCTCCTCCTACGTACCCCCTACTCTTACTGTCAGACGTAGAACCACGACCGTTGGCGCCCACCGTGGGGCTGGTGTCTTAGCGACTTCCGGTGAGGTTGCAAGATATTTTCTCCGACCTCCATCATCATGGTTTCTGGCGGTGGTCTAATGTTGGGCCGCAAGATCTGACTCGTCGCGCTCGTCTTCGTCGCCGACGACTCCGCTTGGCTCCAGGAGGCCCCCCTTGATGTCGAGGCGCTACCCGTCCGTGGGGCCGCGCACTTCCGTGCCAGCGCCTGCGGCGTCCTTCTCCGGCAGCCGTTGACTCAGTATCGATCGGCTCCTTCGTCATTTGTCATACCCGCTGGGCACCATCGCAAGCGATCCGGTCAGTCGCGGCTCTAGCGGTGGGTGAAGCACATGGTGGCTCGCCAGACGGCCACCCCTCAAGTAGCGGCTATCGAGCCCGACTAATACCACTACGAGCCGGTCGATCCGTCGACTGGGTCCATAGACACGCTTTCCGAGTGCGGGAGCAGCGACCCCGCGGCTGAAGTCCTCATGGTCGACTCACGGTGCAGTGCGCCGGGGTACCCTCGCGGCGGAAATGGCGGCAGCAACAACGGTCAATCGTATGACCACGACGGGTACATACCCCAGCCCCTCACAGCCGAGCAAAGGGAAGAGCTCTGCCGCCGCAATGAAGACGCACTTTACAACCCTATCGTGGGGGAATCTCCAGAGGCTTGGGCCCTGGAAGCCACGCGCCTAGCCACCGTGGCTGAGCGCACGCGACTGGAAAATCTCCAGAGGTGAGAAGGCATTACCTCTCTACCGACTGATGAAGAAGTCTAAAAAGTTCGAGTGGAATTCTGAAGCTGAAGCAGCGTTTGAGGAGCTCAAAGCCCTACTTTCCACCCAGCCGGTGCTTGCTGCCCCAGTCAGCAAAGAGCCTCTTTTCCTGTACATCGCAGCCACCAGACAAGTTGTCAGCACTGTACTCAAGGTCGAGCGGGAAGAAGAAGGCAAAGCCTACAAAGTCCAACGCCCAATCTATTACATTCCCGAAGTATTGACTCCCTCCAAGCAAAGACACCCGCATTACCAAAAGCTTGTGTATGGGATTTACTTGACCGCAAAGAAAGTTGCTCGTTACTTCTCGGATCATTCGATTTCAGTCGTCAGCGACGCCCCATAATAAGAAATTCTGAACAATCAAGATGCAACCGGTCGAGTGGCCAAATGGGCGATTGAACTCCTCCTGCTAGATATCATGTTTGAGGCGAAGAAAGCTATCAAGTCTCAGGCAATAGCAGATTTTGTGGCCGAATGGATAGAGCAGGAGCAATCGACTCAGATCCAGTCAGATCAATGGACCATGTTCTTCGATGGGTCCAAGATGTTGAACGGATCTGGCGTAGGTGTGGTTTTGGTGTCCCCCAGAGGCGACAAATTCAATTATGTCCTTCAAATCCACTTCGATTCTTCAAACAACGAAGCTGAATACAAGGCGCTTTTATACGGGTTGTGTATGGCCTTCTCACTCGACGTCCGTCGCTTGATGGTATACGGCGACTCAGACTTAGTGGTCAATCATGTGATGAAGGAGTGGGACGTCAAAAGCCCGGCAATGACCAATTACTGCAGTGCGATGCGGAAGCTGGAAAATAAATTCGAAGGTTTAGAGCTCCACCACGTGCCCAGAATCAAGAACCAGCTTGCTGATGATATCGCGAAGATAGGGTCCACTCAGAAACCTATACCCAAGAATGTGTTCATAGAACATTTGCACACCCCGTTAGTCAAAGAGGACCCCTTCACAGAGGAGCCCCCGCAGCCGATAAGTGCATCCGATCTGACTGAAGTTGAAGTTCCTGCAGTGGTCGACTTAATCATGGAGATCCTGGTGATCACACCCGACTAGACCGTACCGTACATAGCGTACTTGCTCACGCAAGAACTCGCGGAGGATGAAGAGGAGGCGCGTCAGATCGTTCGTCGATCCAAAGCCTTTACTGTCATACAGGGTCAACTCTACAGGGAGAGCGTCACGGGAGTCGCTTAGCGCTGCATCACCTGTGAAGAAGGTCGGATGATTCTAAATGAGATACACTCGGGAACTTGTGGCCACCACGCTTCCCCCCGGACTATCGTGGCCAAGGCATACCGGGCTGGATTCTGCTGTCCCTGAGCGAATGAGATGGCAAAGGATATCGTAGACAAGTGCGAAGGCTGCTAGTTCTACTCCAACATGTCTCACAAACCTACGTGTAGCTTGAAGACCATCCCGTTGGTTTGGTCGTTTGCCGTTTGTGGGTTGGACATGGTCGGTCCCTTCAAGACCGGAAGGAGCGGATTCACTCACTTGCTCGTGGCAGTCGACAAGTTCACCAAATGGATCGAGGCCAAGCCCATCAAGAACCTTGGCTCGAGTACCGCCATCAGCTTCATCAGAGAATTGATATTCAGAAACGGAGTCCCCCACAGCATCATCACGGATAACGGCTCCAACTTTGACTCGGACGAATTCAGAGCGTTCTGTTCCTCCCAAGGCACTCGGGGCGACTACGCGTTCGTAGCGCATCCGCAATCGAATGGACAAGCAGAAAGAGCAAATGGTTTGATCCTTCAAGGCCTGAAACCGCGACTGATGCGCGACCTCAAGCACGCTGCTGGAGCTTGGGTGAATGAACTACCGTCTGTCTTATGGGGGCTGAGGACAACTCCAAACCGGTCGACTGACCGTACCCCCTTCTTCATGGTGTATGGTGCTGAGGCCATGTTTCCGAGTGATTTGTTGCACAACGCCTCTCGAGTGGAACTCTTCTCCGAAGCAGAAGTAGAGCAGGCCCGTCAAGATGCAGTCGACCTCCTGGAGGAAGAACGCGAGATTGCCCTGATCCACTCGACCATTTACCAACAAGACCTGCGTCCATTCCATGCCCGCAATGTTCGAAGCCGGACATTCCAGGAAGGAGACCTGGTTCTCCGAGTATGTCAGAAGTGACCGCATAAGCTTGCCCCGGCCTGGGAAGGCCCCTTCATCGTCACCAAGGTGCTACACAATGGGGCATACCACATCTACAACATAGTCAAGAAGAAAGATGGGCCTCGTTCGTGGAACGCAGATCTGCTCCGCCGCTTCTACAATTGAAGCACTGGATCAGTCGAGTTGTAATAAGAATCTTCCAGTTTGTTTTTCAAACACAAGTTCGTGACAATTCGTTAATGTTTGCCATTACAACGACGCCTGTTCTCAAATCCCCCTAGTGGGTGCTTAGCCGCGAATCTGATTCGCCTAAGTTTTTAAAACCACTCCGAGTGAAGATCAACCCTCTCACTCGGGGGCTTAGCTGCGACCCCGAATCCCCTAAGTTACAAAAACTACTCCAAGTGAAGTCCAACCCTCTCACTTGGGAGCTTAGCTGCGACCCTGTAATCGCCTAAGTTACAAAAACCACTCCACGTGAAGAGCAACCCTCTCACTCGGGGGGGCTT
>LR738712.1:890942086-890999879 GCA_902687465.1 Secale cereale | reverse complement strand
GTGACCCCGTAATCGCCTAAGTTACGAAAACACTCCGAGTGAAGAGCAACCCTCTCACTCAGGGGCTTAGTTGCGACCCCGTAATCGCCTATGTTACAAAATCCACTCCGAGTGAAGAGCAACCCTCTCACTCGGGGGCTTAGCTGCGAATCCGATTCTCCTAAGTTACAAAAACCACTCCGACTGAAGAGCAACCCTCTCAGTCGGGGGCTTAGCTAAGACCCCGTAATCGCCTAAGTTACAAAGACCACTCCGAGTGAAGAGTAATCCTCTCACACGGTGCCTTAGCTGCGACCCCGTAATCGCCTAAGTTACAATGTGGCCCGGTCATCCGAGCTACGCCACAAATACAACGTGGCTCGGCCCTCTGAGCTACGCCACAAGTATAATGTGCCTCAGTCCTCCGAGCTACGCCAAAAATACAATGTGGCTCAGTCCTCCGAGCTACGCCACATGTATAATGTGGCCCTGTCCTTCGAGCTACGCCACAAGTATAATGTGGCCCGGTCCTCCAAGCTGCGCCACGAATATAATGTGGCTCAGTCCTCCGAGCTACACCACAAATACAACGTGGCTCTTTCCTCCGAGCTATGTCACAAGTATAATGTGGCTCAGTCCTCCGAGCTACGACATAACTACAATGTGGCTCAGTCCTCTGAGCTACGCCACAAACACAATGTGGCTCGACCCTCCGAGCTGCGCCACAAACACGATGCTGACTCAAAATTCAAAAGAGATCGAAGGAAACCAGAAGCAAAACAAGCACGTCCTAAAAGGCAATAAAGTGCAGATAAAGCCCCGCAAGATTCGGGCAGAAGTACTCGGACATGAAACCCGCGAGAGTTTAAACGGTTACAAGATCACTTGGCATTCCGAGGCAAATTGAATCAGAGTATCAAAGTTAGTTCACTCCTCAGGGGGAGGAGGACTTGGAGGCGCGACGTACTCATCCAAGTCGATCTCGTCAGCAATAGGTGTAGCACCTTCCAGGAAAGTCTGCATGAATGACTGGAACTGGAGCTTCTTCGTGTTGGCAACCTTGAGCGCGGCCAGCCTCTTCGCCTTCACCTCCTTGAAGTGCACACGGACCAAAGACAATGCAACGTCGGCACCATAACGGGCAGATGATTTCTTCCACTCCTGCACTCGACTGGGGATCTCATTAAGTCGAGTCATCAGGGACTCGAGGTCATTCTCTTGCACCGTCCCCATCCAGAGTGCAGCGTCGATCCGAGACATCACCGCCTTCAGTCGAGCAAGGTAACCAGTGGCACTGGTGAGGTGAGACTCCAGTTGCAAGGCGTTCATTGCCACTTCATCCATGACAAGAAAATTGGTGGGGTCCAGACACGGCTCGACCCGCCCAGTCTCCTCCTCGAAGTTTCGACAGAATTCTACATAGGCGAGAACACGATGAGTCAGTGAGCAGGATATGAGTCGACCGCTTTGATTCAGTCGGACAAAGGAACATACCTTCGAGCATCAGGAACCACTTCTTTGTGAGGTCACCCAAATAAGTCTCCAACCTGTTCTTCTTTTGCAAAAGGCCCCCTACCTTCTCATCCAGAGCGATATTGGCCCTCTTCCGCCGCGTTACCTCCTTGTTGGCCTCACCAAGAGAGTCCTTCAGTTTGGAGATCTCTTCTTATAGCTTAGCGACCGAAGCCAGCTTCTGTTCTGCGAGTTCAGTTTTCTCATGCGCCTTCTGCTGCGCTGCTGCCAGGGCAAGGTCCTTCTGCTCTAGAGCTGCCCTCATTTGATCTAAATGGGACATTACTAGATAGGTGAAGATAAGGATGCACACGACACACTCATTGGAATTTAGTCGACGAGCTATGCACTTTTATTACCAGATGTTTCGTCCTTGGTTTTCTTCAAATGCTTACTGTCCAGCTCCGAGTCAAGATTGAGTTGGGCTTGCTTCTTCTCAAGATCCTTGAATTTGGCTCCAAACTCACAAGATTCCTGCGGCCAACAAAAGAAGACAGAATTCTAAGACTACAGCCGAGCCAAATACTCAGCAGTAGCCTCGGGGACTACACCCAGTGGGTGCACTAAGCGTGCCCCCACTGGTTCTCACTCGGCCGGATCAGTCCTGTCCGAGCTCAAAAAAAAGAAAAAAGAAAAAAGAGGTGCAATTCGTTCTTACACCATGGCCGACTACCAGCAGTCGACCACGGCCTCGGGGACTACACCCAGTGGGTGCACTAAGCGTGCCCCCACTGGTTCTCACTCAGCCAGATCAGTCCTACGCAAGTGAAAGGAGTTCGAAATAAGTAAACAAGACAAATTCTAAGACCACGGACGACTGACTCCAGTGTTCCGAGGCAAATTCTTATGTTGATCATATCTACTGTATGATTCACGCTCGAACTTTCGGGCTCCAGTGTTCCGAGGCCATATCTGCATATGCTAGGCTCGTCAAGATTAACCCGAGTATTCTACGTGTGCAAAACTGGCTTACACTCGTTGTATGTGGACGTAGAGCTTATCACACCCGATCATCACGTGGTGTCTCAGCACGACGAACTTTCGCAGCGGTGCATACTCAGGGAGAACACTCATACCTTGAAATTTAGTGAGAGATCATCTTATAATGCTACCGTCGATCTAAGCAAAATAAGATGCATAAAAGATAAACATCACATGCAATCAATATAAGTGATATGATATGGCCATCATCATCTTGTGCCTTTGATCTCCATCTCCAAGGCACCGTCATGATCACCATCGTCACCGGCGCGACACCTTGATCTCCATCGTAGCATCGTTGTCTTCTCGCCAACTATTTCTTCCACGACTATCGCTATCGCTTAGTGATAAAGTAAAGCAATTACATGGTGATTGCATTTCATACAATAAAGCGACAACCATATGGCTCCTGCCAGTTGCCGATAACTTTACAAAACATGATCATCTCATACAATAACATATCACTCATCATGTCTTGACCATATCACATCACAACATGCCATGCAAAAACAAGTTAGACGTCCTCTACTTTGTTGTTGCAAGTTTTACGTGGCTGCTATGGGCTTAGCAAAAACCGTTCTTACCTACGCATACAAAACCACAACGATATTTTGTCAAGTATGTGATGTTTTAACCTTCGCAAGGACCGGGCATAGCCACACTTGATTCAACTAAAGTTGGAGAAACTGACACCCGCCAGCCACCTGTGTGCGTATCACGTCGGTAGAACCAGTCTCGCATAAGCGTATGCGTAATGTCGGTCCGGGCCGCTTCATCCAATAATACAGCTGAATCAAAGTATGACATGCTGGTAAGCAGTATGACTAGTATCGTCCACAACTCACTTGTGTTCTACTCGTGCATATCATCTACGCATAGACCTGGCTCATGATGCCACTATTGGGGAATGTAGTATTTCAAAAATTTCCTACGATCACGCAAGATCTATCTACTAGATGCATAGCAACGAGAGGGGAGAGTGTGTCTACGTACCCTCGTAGACCGGGAGCGGAAGCGTCTAATGACGTGGTTGATGTAGTCGAACTTCTTCGCGATCCAATCGATTAAGCACCGAACGTACGGAGCCTCCGCGTTCAGCACACGTTCAGCTTCATGATGTCCCACGAGCTCTTGATCCAGTAGAACTTCACGAGAGAGTTTAGTTAGAACGACGGCGTGGTGACAGAGACGATGAAGCTACCGGCGCAGGGCTTCGCCTAAGCACTGCAACGGTATGACCGAGGTGTGTTTCTGTGGATAGGGGCACCGCACAAAGTTGGGAGAGATCATTGGATCAACTTGTGTGTCTATGGAGTGCCTCTACCCCCGTATATAAAAGAGTGGAGGAGGGGGAGGGCCGGCCCTCTCTATGGCGCGTTTGATACGTCCAAAACGTATCTATAATTTCTGCTTGGTCCATGCCTCTTTTGTGTGATATTGCTATGATATTTATACACTTCCATACACTTTTGATCATATTTGGACTAACCTATTGATAACCCTCAACCGTAAGGGATCGAGATAGTCTTCGCGGGTAAGAATAACCCAATTTATTGATTCGACACACGGGGAGCCAAAGAGTATTTATAAGCTTTAACAGTTGAGTTGTCAATTCAACCGCACCTGAAATATACTAACTTGCAGGAAAAGATAAGTGGTAACAGTGATATGATAGTGATGATAGTAATAGTAAAAGTAAACAGCAAAAGTAAATAGCAGTAGTAAATAGCAAAGGTGGTAACTAGTGACAAGCAAGGTTTAAAAATACTGTAGGCTAGGGAGATGGATGGTTGGGCGTTGCATGGATGAGATAGTTTCTAACTCGGGGAACGGCACACGGAAAAGTAATGATCATCTAGGCAAATATCAAACATTAGGCATGTATCCCGTAGGTAGTTGTACGTGCTTTCAATAAGAACTTGCACAACATCTTTTGTCCTACCATCCCGCTACGAACGGGGCCAAAAGGAACTAATGGATATTAAGGTGCTCCTGTCAAAGAGCACCGGAACAAAGCCATGAACTCAATGGATACATGTAATCCTCAAACTACGGACCATCCCCTTTGGTGTCCCAAGCTGTCACATTTGGGATCGCCGGTTCCGAACCGTAACAGGTGCATACAACTCATAGATAGGATCAAGAACACAAATATATTCATGCAAACACATATGGTTCAGATCTGAAATCATGGCACTCGGGCCCTAAGTGTCAAGCATTAAGAATAACAAGTTGTAGCAAAGATGATAAACACCATACTAGATGATAGGCAACATGCCCCCAGCAATCTGACGAACTATTACATGATCTAACTCATCCAATCCCTACCATCCCCTTCGCCTACAGCAAGGGAATTACTCACACATGAAGGGGGAAGTCATGGAGGGATGATGGAATGGTGATGATGATGACGATGGCGACGATCTCCCCTCTCCGGAGGCCAAATCAGCCTCCAGATTAGCCCTCCCGAAGAAGAACAGAGGGTGGCGGCGGCTCCGCGACGAGAAATAGCGAAAGGACTCCCGATCTGGGGTTTCTGCCTCGGAGGAAAAAATACGGGCTAAAGTAGGGCACCAGGGGGTGTGGGCCCCACCCAGGCGCCCCCCCCGGCGCGGCCCAGGGGGGGGGGGCGCCCACAGGGCGCCTGGGCACCCCCTGGCCCCCCTCTGGCCCCACTTCTGGTATGTTGTTTCTTCGGGTGCGTGGATTTTTCGTGATTTTTCATGGATTTTTCTGAGATGCTTAAAAATTCGTTTTCCTGCACACAAATAAACCATACAGGCAGCTCTGCTGAAAACAGCGTCAGTCCGGGTTAGTTTAGTCCAAATCATGCAAGAATGAGGTCAAAACAATATCAAAAGTGTTTGGAAAAGTAGATACGTTTGAGACGTATCAACTCCCCCAAGCTTAGCATATTGCTTGTCCTCAAGCAATTCAGTTCAACGAACTGGACGCGACAAAGAAAACTTTGACAAACTCTTTTGCTTCATTAGATGTATATAAGCATGTACTACGAAAAGAGTTCAGCTAGTATTAACAGTACTTATGAAAACAATGCAAGGAGCAATCCTTCTTTCAAGTGACCAGTCACAAATAATTAAGAGTAAACAATATATTACTGAAAATCAAGACAAGATCACATTGCACATAGCTTGAGCATATTAAGGTGGTATCTCGCTAGCCTCCATGAGTGAAGCAAAACATAAATGCAGAGACTCCTCCAGAGTTTTAAAGGAGACTAGAACTAAGAATTTCAGAATAAATCATATCACAAGTATGCAGAAGACAATGTAATACTTTGGGACAATGCACATTACACTCAGAATGACAATTATGCTCTCCTTAGTCAGTGCTTTGAAGAAAGAAGGTGAGACTCTCGAACCGTGGCTTTTATTGGCAAAGTTGAAAACCCGTGGTCGGAAACAAAAACTAAACATGTACCAGAGCTCTTGGTTTTAAAAACAGAAGTAAACATGTTTTTGAGAGGTGCATATTTCGTCAACGAATGCTAGCAGATAACTCAGTCACTTTTTAAGCTAGACAAGTCTCGAGGAACGGCTCCCACATGAGGACGATCACATCCTTTTAATCTCCTTTGTTTATCACTGCCAAAGTTTTCTGATTTCTCATGAACAAAGCGTGAAGGAGGGTTTGTTTGTTATATTATCTTTTCGAGCCGGGCGCACTCAATGCCAGTTCCTTTTCATATTAGGGGTTCGCACATTATGCATGCAATCCAGGGGTGAAACTTGTCCAACTTAAAGAGATCATGAATTAACTACTACTTCCTCATGAGCTAAAACATAGGCACAAAAGAGAAATGATTTTGATTAATTTCGAGATGGTACATGAAAGTCTTCGTTAGAGATGGCAGGTAAATACCATGTATAGGAAGGTATAGTGGACGCATATGGCATAACAGGTTTTTAAGGTTCTGGATGCACAAGCAGTCATTCCGCTTAGTACGGGTGGAGGTTTAGCAAAAGACTGGGAAGCGACCAACTAGAGAGCAATAACGGTCATAATCATGCAGAGCGACAAAGCAGCATTGAATCGGGCATAAAAGTGATATAACTATTCTAAAACTCAAAGATCATCAAGGCAAGGTAGACTTTTTAGTCTTAAACATGTGTAAGCATGTGCCAAGTCAATCCAAAAATTCTCTAAAGGGAAATACCACCATAGTATGCCAGACTAGGAACAATGCAATGCATGTAGATCATTTCAATAACACATTATATACTCTAGTTATTCGAGACTAGCCGCAAGGAAAGCATGAACCACTGAAGAGCATTGTAAACATAACACTATGTCGCTACAAGCTGGTCTCTAGATCATAAGTACAGGCATATGTACAAAAGTAGAAACAATAAGAGTTCATACCGGTCTTCCTTGTTGCTTCCTTTCAGTCGATCTTCATCATTACTGCTTGTCACTTGTACGATCGAACGTAGGAAATATAATCAAATGCCATCACGGACTCAAGCTGATCTCTGAAAACAAAGCAAACTAAAGAGAGAAAGGAAATCTTTTTGGTTTTTTCAAAGGTTGAATAAAAGCAAAAGAAAGAGAAAATCTTTTTGTTGTTTTTGCAATATAGATGAATAAAGAAGAACGGGCAACAACTTCGAAAAGATCAAAGCGAATCAAACGGATAATACAATGGAAAAGTGAGAAGGGCACGTACTCCCCCAAGCTTAGGCTTTTGGCCTAAGTTGGTAGCAGCTACTGCCCCCAGGAGCCTCCTGCTCCAGGGGTATGGTGGTGAGACCAAGGGTCGTAGAAGGATGATGGCGCGTACACCGAACTCCTCGGAGTCTCCCACGAGGAAGGTTACGAGCGCCAAAAAGAGGAAGACCCTTCACCAAACTCGGTGGCGGTCTCATCCTGAAAATGTGGTATCTCACCGTGCCTCTCCTCGTCGGGCATAACCCCCTCCATAGGGTTATGGAACTGATGCTGGACCATGAACTCATCGAACTGGATAACATCAAAGGACCATCCGTTCCTGCGAGAATAATCAAACAAAAGAGGTGCAGGTAGACGGATCTCGCGTTCCGCGGTAGTTCCGAAACGCAAGATATAAACAAGGTTATCATGTTCAGAACCCATGGTAACAAACTTATGCCTTTTCATAGCAGCAAGATCAAAGTTTATATAAGTAAAAGGAGTATCATCAGGGTGTGGGGTGCCTCCAAGATGCTCTAAGATAAGCGTGGCATAAATCCCACCATATAAGTCCCCCTTGTTACCGTTCATAGGAAGGCGTCGAGCAATTAAGGTACCAATATTATAATCAGACCTCCCTGAGAGGGCTGCTGCCAGGATAGAAATATCCGGAGCAGAAATGTTGCTCGTGTTGTCACGAGCTAACACCCCTCTAGCAATATAATATCCAAAATACCTGAGGTGAGGAAACAAGATGCTGGAGATCTTCGACCGATGAATATCCCTCGTACCCATGCTGCAGAGAGAGTTGATGACGGTTTTCAGCTCGGAGGGTTGCGTGCCCATCCTTGTCGTCCTCCTAGTGTTCGGCACACCTATTACTTCACAAAAATTTCCCAGAGTCATGGTGATAAGATCATTATAAATTTTAAACTTAATAGCACCTGAATCAGGATTATATCTAAAATTGTTAATGAAACCGGAGGTGAGTTTCTGATACTGAGTAACACGGCTCGTGACGAGTCGTGTCAAACCTGCATTAACACAAAGATTATAAAACTCATCCTTGATTCCCGCAGCTTCCATGAATACGTCACATGGATATGTCATCGCACGTGCTGGACTTGTATCTTCCAATAACTCCAGGGGCACATGAACTTCATTATAGCTCACCCTGGCAGTCGCTGGTGAAGCTGCGGCTCTAGTGACTCGATCGGAGTGTGCAGGTCTCCTCTTCTCAAGCCATCCTTTTGCCCTTCCTAATAAACTCATTTCTGAATTTTTTTACAATTCACAAAAACGAGGATTAAAACAAAGTGAGCCAAGGCAAACTACTCAACTCACTTGCCCAAGGCATAAACTTGCATCAAAACTTGGAAAATAACTTTCTACACATGCATGCAAGCTCATCTCTACAGCACCAAGACTACTAAATACTCACAAATGAGGCCACCAATCAAAAATCTAATTGGAGGAGTGGAGGAGTCACATACCAGGGAGTATTTGCTCAAAATTTCAGCTCAAATGATGGGCTGTAGAGGGAGATCGAAGAATCGCCCCCAAGAACAGCAAGAACAAGAAGAACACGACCAGAACTCGGGTTTCTGGAAAAAGAGAGAGAGAGAGGAGGAAGAGGTACCTGGAGGGGGGGCCTTGTGGGCCCCAGGCGCCCTGTGGGCGTGGCCAGGGGCTGGGCCGCGCCAGCTGGCCGCCTGGGCCACTGGTAGCCCCCCCTGGCTGGCCCCAGGACTTTTCGGGTCTCTCCCGTTGTGGAAATTTTTAATATAATTTTTTGGAATTTTTCTGAAAACTTCACTGTTGAAATTTTTTCGAAGTTCAAAAAGCTGCGAAACTCTCTGAAAACTTGAAGTAGTTAGTAATATTGTAAAGCTTCAAAAACATAGATACTTGGTACAGCAAGTAGGACAATACTAAAAACAAATGAAAACATAGAAAGCTCAACTTTTTATCCGTATATAACACGTTCATTAGTAAGGTTGATCAAGTCTTACCAACAAACAAGCGATATATAGAGCAAAAAGTATCACCTCCCACAAAGCAATCACTGAACTTTTACCTTGATGGACATTGTCCCTACCATGATAGTTTTGTATTTGTGAGGCACATGTAGTGGACAGTCCCATTCTCCAATTTTCACGGTCTCGATATTCTCTATACAGTTGAGGGCATGCCTCCTGTCGGTCTTCTTCGGAAAATATACCGTGTGTTCTTTATCATTCACATGAAAGGTAACCTTCCCTTTGTTGCAATCAATAATAGCACCTGCGGTGTTAAGGAAAGGTCTACCAAGAATAATGGACATGCTCCCATCCTCGGGCATGTCAAGCACAACAAAATCAGTAAGAATTAAACAATTAGCAACTTCAACTGGAACATCCTCACAAATACCTATCGGAACAGCGGTTGACTTGTCAGCCATCTGAAGGGAGATATCTATAGGGATTAGTTTCTCTAAACAGAGCCTCTCGTAAAGGGAGAGAGGCATAACACTCACTCCTGCTCCAAGATCACATAAAGCAGTTTTGACATAATTATTCTTTATGGAGCAAGGGATGGTGGGTATACCTGGATCACCGAGCTTCTCAGGAATCTTTCCACTGAAAGAATAGTTAGCAAGCATAGTAGATATTGCATCATTAGGAACTTTTCTTTTGTTAGTGACAATATCTTTCATATATTTTGAATAAGGGAGTAACTTAATAGCATCAGTCAAAGGTATTTGAAGAAAAAGAGGTTTAATCCATTCACAAAACTTATTATAATGCTCTTCTTCTTTAGATTTGATGGACTTACCTGGAAAGGGCATGGGTTTCTGTACCCATGGTTCCTTCTCCTTCCCATGTTTCCTTGCGATAAAGTCTTCTTTAGTGTACCTCTTACGTTTGTAAGGTGCTTCTTCTTCTCGAACTTCAGGTGGATCATTCTTCTCATTATTATTACCTTCAGGTTCAGCACCGTTTTCAGTCTCAGCATCGGAGATAGATACACTGTTGGGATCAATAGCTGGCTCTTCATCTGCAATGGGATCATTAGAATTGTCAGTCTCTTTATGTTTCTTTTTCTTATTTGGAGAGACAACAATTTCTTCTTCCTGCATTTGAGAATCTTGCTCGATTCTCTTCGGATGTCCCTCTGGATAAAGAGGATCTTGGGTACTAGTTCCTCCTCGGGTCTTAATCCCAAAAGCCTGCAATTTATCTTGTTTGGCATTGTTAGCAAGTAAATCTCTTTGCACATTAGAAATTTGATCAAGCTGAGTTTGAACCATATGAAAATGCTTCACAAGACACTGAACATCATTAACTGTTCTATCTAAAACACCAAGCAACTTTTTGATAGCAAGGGAATTATCATGCAACTGACTTTCTATCCTCTCATTAAAATGATTTTGTTTCATAATAAAATTATCGAACACATCTAAACATTGATCAGGAGGTTTACCATGAGGGATGTCACTTGCGTTGAAATCTAAAAGAGAGTGTACCTCTACCATAGGAGGGTGAGTGGTAGGCTAACACAGCTTCTCAATAGGGGGTAGATTCTTCACGTCTTCAGCTTTAATACCTTTCTCTTTGATAGACTTCTTTGCTTCTCGCATATCCTCGGGGCTTAGGAAAAACATGCCCCTCTTCTTTGTTGGTGGAGGTGGTTCAGGGACGGACCAATCTTCATGGTTCTTGGCAATTCTGCCCATTAGATCTTCTGCATCGTCTGGTGTTCTTTTCCTGAAAACACAACCAGCACAACAATCCAGATAGGACCTAGAGTCATCATTTAAACCAGCATAGAATATATCAATTAATTCATTCTTAGGAACTCCATGTCCTGGTCTCGCCTGAATCAAACTACAGTACCTCCCCCAAGCTTTAGGGAGGGACTCATCCTGCAACTGTTTAAAGTTATAAATTCTTTGTAAAGCAGCATGTTGCATATGAGCAGGCAAGTACTTATCAACAAAAGAGTGAGCTAGGTCCTGAGGACTCTTAATAGAACCGCATGGGAGTGAGTCATACCATGCTTTAGCACCTTCCTTCAACGAGAAAGGAAGAAGCTTGGTCACATAAAAGTAGCGCATCTTCTCATCTGTGGTAAACAGGCTACCTAGTTCACCAAGTTTAGTTAGGTGTGCAATAGCATCATCATTTTCTCTGCCATAAAAGGGGTCAGCTTCAACCATAGGTATAAGTGAAAGATCAACAGAGAAATTAAAATCAGGATCATCAATGCATATAGGAGATGTAGCAAACTCAGGATTAGGAATGGTATTGTTTTTCAAAGAGTGTTTTTCAAATATCTTCTTAATAGTTTCAGGGTCAGAGCCGGCAAACTCTGTCAGTTCCCTGGATAAATCTTCATCAAGTATATAGTAATCATCATCAAGGAGCCTCTCCTGGAGTTTACTCAATTCAGGAAAATCATAAGTTTCACCAATAGGGTAGCGAGTAACAGGAAGTTCAATTCCATATTTTTCAGCAGCAGCAGTAATTTGTTTCTCAAGAGCATAACCAAGTGAACTAATATCATCATCAAAAGTAGTAGAAGCATCATCAAGAGTATCAGACATAGTAATAGATTCAGTAGGAGCATCATGTGGTGGTGGTGAGGCAAACTTACTCATGACAGAAGGTGAATCAAGTGTAGCACTAGTGCTCAGAGCAGTACCTCTTCTTGTAGTGGATCGTAAGATCGGAACCTTGGGGTCTCCTTTCTTACCCATAATGAATAAAGTGCAGCAGGTAGGATATCTCAAGTAGACCTGTAAATATTGCTATGCTCCCCGGCAACGACGCCAGAAAACGGTACTTGATAACCCTCAACCGTAAGGGATCGAGATAGTCTTCGCGGGTAAGAATAACCCAATTTATTGATTCGACACACGGGGATCCAAAGAGTATTTATAAGCTTTAACAGTTGAGTTGTCAATTCAACCGCACCTGAAATATACTAACTTGCAGCAAAAGATAAGTGGTAACAGTGATATGATAGTGATGATAGTAATAGTAAAAGTAAACAGCAAAAGTAAATAGCAGTAGTAAATAGCAAAGGTGGTAACTAGTGACAAGCAAGGTTTAAAAATACTGTAGGCTAGGGAGATGGATGGTTGGGCGTTGCATGGATGAGATAGTTTCTAACTCGGGGCACGACACACGGAAAAGTAATGATCATCTAGGAAAATATCAAACATTAGGCATGTATCCCGTAGGTAGTTGTACGTGCTTGCAATAAGAACTTGCACAACATCTTTTGTCCTACCATCCCGCTACGAACGGGGCCAAAAGGAACTAATGGATATTAAGGTGCTCCTGTCAAAGAGCACCGGACCATCCCCTTTGGACCATCCCCTTTGGTGTCCCAAGCTGTCACCTTTGGGATCGCCTGTTCCGAACCGTAACAGGTGCATACAACTCATAGATAGGATCAAGAACACAAATATATTCATGCAAACACATATGGTTCAGATCTGAAATCATGGCACTCGGGCCCTAAATGTCAAGCATTAAGAATAACAAGTTGTAGCAAAGATGATAAACACCATACTAGATGATAGGCAACATGCCCCCAACAATCTGACGAACTATTACATGATCTAACTCATCCAATCCCTACCATCCCCTTCGCCTACAGCAAGGGAATTACTCACACATGAAGGGGGAAGTCATGGAGGGATGATGGAGTGGTGACGATGATGACGATGGCGACGATCTCCCCTCTCCGTAGGCCAAATCAGCCTCCAGATTAGCCCTCCCGAAGAAGAACAGAGGGTGGCGGCGGCTCCACGACGAGAAACAGCGAAAGGACTCCCGATCTGGGGTTTCTGCTTCGGAGGAAAAAATACGGGCTAAAGTACGGCACCAGGGGGTGTGGGCCCCACCCAGGCGCCCCCCCGGCGCGGCCCAGGGGGGGGGGCGCGCCCACAGGGCGCCTGGGCACCCCCTGGCCCCCCTCTGGCCCCACTTCTGGTATGTTGTTTCTTCGGGTCCGTGGATTTTTCGTGATTTTTCGTGGATTTTTCTGAGATGCTTAAAAATCCGTTTTCCTACACACAAATAAACCATACAGGCAGCTCTGCTGAAAACAGCGTCAGTCCGGGTTAGTTTAGTCCAAATCATGCAAGAATGAGGTCAAAACAATATCAAAAGTGTTTGGAAAAGTAGATACGTTTGACACGTATCACCTATTAACTCAGTGCACCCCAGTGCCTGTTTCTGTTTTCTGTTGTTTTTGTATTTCAGGTTTTCCCATTACGTAAACTGCCAGAAAAATTCCGGGAAAAATATATAAAAAATCAGCGTTCCGGAAGCTTCCATGCGGCCAAAGTAGGGCTGGAGGGGGGCCACCAGGCCTCCAGGAGGCCAGGGGGCGCCCCCCTAGGCTGAGCCGCCAGGGCCCCTGGGCCCCCTAGGCCCCCTCTGACGCCCCCCTTTGGCATATATTTACACCGCGTCCCGAAACCCTCGTGGACGGAACCCTTTTTCACGATCTCATCTCTGTTCCGCCGCCGCCGCGCTTCCAAGATCGGGAGCACCAGGAGAACTCTTCCCGGCACACTGCCGGAGGGGAGGATCACCACCGGGAGCCTCTCCACCACCATGGACGCCTCCCGGATGAGTTGTGAGTAGTCTCCCTTGGACCATGGGTCCATGACCAGTAGCTATGTGATGTTCTCCTCCCCTCTTTGTTCTTCACTAATTAGACCTCGTGAGCTGCCCTACATGATCGAGGCACATATGTAATCCTTATGCTGTTGCTATGATGAGTTTGCTGGGATCCGATGGATTATGAGATTATGTTCAGATTGTGTTTGAGTAATATATTTGATTTACCTCTTTTATATTTATGTTCTTGAGTAATTCTTGCATGTTCTCTGTTGCTGTTTATTGCTTTGGCCAAGTAGTAGGTAGTAACTCCAAGAGGGAACGTTATGATTGATTGTGGGTTCATGCCCCTCGATGACTAGCTTGAGTGACAGAAACATGAGTCTAGGGGATGTGCTGTTGCCACAAGGGGGAAAACAACGGTGCTTGTGCTTGCGGGTGCAAGGATTGTTTACTTTACGCAAAGTTCTTTTAATGCAGTTGTCTGTTGCTTTGAGTTTACACTATGGGTGGGACTCACAACTTAATACCAGCGAGATTTTCTGGATAGATATCTCAAGGTGGATGATTAGTAGTAGATGCAGATGGATTTCGGTCTACTTGCCTTGGCGTACCGCCCATGCTTTGAACCTCTACATTTCTTGCAGCATAGTTAGCATTGGTTTGCGCACATAATCATGTCAATTGCCCAGCTGTAATTCGTTTACCTCACATAGTAGTTTTATCGTCTTTTGGGAGAGAGACATCACTAGTGAACATCATCTGACCCCGGTCCATATTACCATCACTGATCACATCCGCTATTTACTTTCTGTTTTTACTTACTAGTTGCAGTTATTCATATCACTATTATCTCTTGCGTTTGATCCTTTGTAAACGACAAGGCCGGAGGGATTGACCACCTCTCTATACTCGTTGGGAGCAAAGTTATTTGTATCTGTTTGCAGGTCCAGTCGATTGCTAAATATCTGGCGCCGTTAGCAGTTGACACCTTCTTGTTGAACATTGGAGTCTCAGGGGAAATCGATCCTTGGTATCTTTGCCAAGGGAAAACTACCGCTACACTGCATCTCAAACCTTCCACTTGGGGTAACCAACGAGGGGCGAGAAGCCGTCAAGCAAAGTTTTCTGGCGCCGTTGCCGGGGACTGCACTCTTCAAGATAGGGGAGTTGCACGCTATCTTTTACCTTTGCTTTTTAGTCTTGTTAGTTTACTTTTCAGTTTTGCTTTAGTATCCTTTATCAAAAATCACAAAAATAGTTATCTCATTCTTTAGTTGTCGTTATGTCTGGTCCTTTTGTCTTCGGTGAGGCAGAAGTTCTCACCTTTAAACAAAGATGTGGGGAAAGTTTAAAAGATGTTTGGTATAGAATTAATGATTCTCAAAAAAGAGCCACCAAGAAACAATCTACTACTATCCTGCTTAGAAATTTTTATGTTGGAATTACTTCTTGGAATAGGTTGATTATAGATTCTGCTATCAATGGGAATTTCCTAGAGGCCCCAGTTTGGGAATCTCTTAGTATTATCGAAAATCTTGTTGGAAATCCCCCTGTTGTTAGCATTCAAGAGGACATCACCCTAGCTCACATTATGAAAAAACTTGAAAAGATAGAGCTAGAGATGCCAAACATTAATAAGATAAATGAGTTGGATCGTAAGATCCAAGGGAATTTGAATAGGCTTGATAGCTCTATGCATAAAATTCTCAAAACTTTGGAGACCATCAAATCCCATGACATGGATTCTTCTAGGATAGACAAGATTGAGGAAATCTTTCATACTTTAGGAACTACTTTCTCCTCAATCAAAACCAAAAAGGAGCCTAAGTTTGTTTACGTTCCAAAGGCTCCCCGCTCCAAAAGTAATCCATCTATTGCCAAAGGGGTTGAAACTGTGAAGACTTTGGAAGAAACACCTCTCTTTGATAAATTTATAAATGAATCTTCCATTGACTTTTTTCCTTTTGGTCTTCTCCCTAGAAGTATCTCTATCAGGCCTTTATTTGAAAGTCCTCTTAAGACTAGTTGTACTATTGAAGAGCTTTTTGATGATCTTGATGATGGTTCAATTGATACAACTTGATCTCTTCGCATTATGCCTAGCTTAAAGGCATAAAAGAAAGCGCTTTTGGGAGGCAGCCCACAATAAATAAAATTTTATTTTGCTTTTGTTGTGTCTTGATGTTGTTACTACAGTTGCATCATCATTGTATCTTTACTTTTCAACTTTGCGTCAAGTGTAGCCTCTGATTGCAAGAAAGTTCAAAAGTTGTGACGTGCTGTCCAGGAAACAGATTCTGTCCTTGGATGGAAAAATTCGTATAAAATCACCAAATCATCTTTTTGGTATGAATTTTTTGACAGCGTGCTCTATACAATTGACTTTCGGGCGTCTGTTCTGAGTTTTTTTATTTGAGTTGCAGAAGTGCCCCGAAAAAATTATTTACTACCTGCTGTTCTGTTTTTCACAGATTCTGTCCTATTTTGCCTTTTCTTCGTTTTGCAAAAACCTTTTGGCAATCTTGAGTAACAGTAGACCTTCAAGAATATCCTTATTTCCAGCAAGGAACAATTATTTTATTATGGGTACTAACCTCGCTAATCAGATTATGATGAGTTATGTATGAAGGGAGTTTTCAAGTGTGCGAGGGAAGATGATAAAAAGATTCAGGAGTGTTAAACGCTCAAGCTTGGGGATGCCCCCGTGCACCCCCAAGAAATATTCAAGAAGACTCAAGCGTCTAAGCTTGGGGATGCCCCCGTGCATCCCCTTCTCCATCAACATTATCAGTTCGTCTTTCGTTCCACTATATTTGTATCACTTCATGTGTTATGTGCTATGCTTGGAGCGTCTTGCTTTTAGTTTCCTTTTTAGTTTTCTTTAGCTTTGCTTGCTTTTCATAACAAGTTGGAACTCAGCTTTCTTTGTGTGTGAGAGAAACACGCTCCACTTCAACCTAGAACACAACATATAATTTTCATGTCTATCCTTGCTGGGTGTGTTCTTTGTCTTTCAATAGCTACTATCATGTTCAGCTCTTAGTTTCCATGCTTATCTTTTTAAAGAGCTTTTATTTAGTTGGTCGCTGGAACTCTCCTTAGTATCATGCTTATCTTGTTAAGAGAGTTGGCTTCTGTTGCACTGGTTGATATATCTATGATAAAAATGCTATGTGCATAATGGTGCTTAGTAGTTCATGTTTTCTTATGGTTAGTCTCAAATAGTTGGGAGGTTCCCAATGTGTTATTGGAGTACCAACATGATTTGTTTGCCTATGATGTGGTATGGTTTGGTGATATCTTCCTCCGAGAATTTATTTTGATTGACTTGGCATATGCTCACGCATATTTAAGACTGTAAAGAAAGTCCATCAAGCCTTGATGATCTTTTATTTCTGAGTAGCGATATAACTTCCATGCCCGATTCAATGTTGCTTTGTCGCTCTACATGATTATGACCGTCATTGCTCTCCTAGTTGGTCGCTCCCAGTCTTTTGCTAACCTCAACCTGTACTAAGCGGACTGACTGCTTGTGCATCCAAAATCCTTTAAACCAGTTATGCCATATGAGTCCACCATACCTTCCTATACATGGTATTTACCTGCCATTCCTAAAGAAGACTTTCATGTACCATCTCGAAATTATTCAAAAAAGCATTTCTCTTTTCTGCCTCTGTTTTAGTTCATGAGGAAGTAGTAGTTAATTCGTGATCTTTTTAAGTTGGACAAGCTTCACCCCGGGATTGCATGTCTAATGTGCAAACCCATAATACGAGAAGGAACTGGCATAGAGTGCGCCCGGCTCATTAAAAAATAATACAACAAACAAACCCTCCTTCACGCTTTGTTCATGAGAAATCAGAAAACTTTGGCAGTGATAAACAAAGGAGATTAAGAGGATGTGATCATCCTCATTCGGGAGCCGTTCCTCGAAACTTGTCCAGCTCAAGAAGTAATTGAGTTATCTACTATCATTCGTTGACGAAACATGCATATCTAAAAAAAATGTACCTCTGTTTTTAAAACCAAGAGCTCTGGTACATGTTTAGTTTTTGTTTCCGACCACGGGTTTTCAACCTTGCCAACAAAAGCCACGGTTCGAGAGTCTCCACCTTCTTTAAAGCACCAACTATTGAGAGCATGATTCTCATTCTGAGTGTAATGTGCATTGTCCCAAAGTACCATTGTCTTTTGCATGATTATGATATCGTTTATTCTGAAATCATTGTATCTAGTCGTCACTTAAACCTTGGAGGTGCCCCTGCATTTATGTTTTGCTTCACTATAGGGGGCAAGCGAGATACCACTTTATCATATTTGCACACCATGCTCACTACAAATCTATTTGATGTTTCAGTATCATATTGTAAAACTTTCAGTTCTTTGTGATTTTCTCATGAGGCAACTTAATTACTACAGATTCATTGTCTCAGTAAGATTTTGTCATGTGACTATGAAAAGTCCTTATATGGTTAATAGCATGTCACCACAGAAATTATGCTTGTTATCATTTACCTACTCGAGGACGAGCAGGAATTAAGCTTGGGGATGTTGATACGTCCAAAACGTATCTATAATTTCTGCTTGCTCCATGCCTCTTTTGTGTGATATTGCTATGATATTTATACACTTCCATACACTTTTGATCATATTTGGACTAACCTATTAACTCAGTGCACCCCAGTGCCAGTTTCTGTTTTCTGCTGTTTTTGTATTTAAGGTTTTCCCATTACGTAAACTACCAGAAAAATTCTGGGAAAAATATATTAAAAATCAGCATTCCGGAAGCTTCCATGCGGCTAAAGTAGGGCTGGAGGGGGGCCACCAGGCCTCCAGGCGGCCAGGGGGCGCCCCCCCCCCTAGGCCGCGCCGCCAGGGCGCCTGGGCCCCCCAGGCCCCCTCTGACGCCCCCCTTTGGCATATATTTACACACCATCCCGAAACCCTCGAGGACGGAACCCTTTTTCGCGATCTCATCTCTGTTCCGCCGCCGCCGCGCTTCCAAGATCGGGAGCACCAGGAGAACTCTTCCCGGCACCCTGCCGGAGGGTAGGATCACCACCGGGAGCCTCTCCACCACCATGGACGCCTCCCGGATGAGTTGTGAGTAGTCTCCCTTGGACCATGGGTCCATGACCAGTAGCTATGTGATGTTCTCCTCCCCTCTTTGTTCTTCACTAATTAGTCCTCGTGAGCTGCCCTACATGATCGAGGCACATATGTAATCCTTATGTTGTTGCTATGATGAGTTTGCTGGGATCCGATGGATTTTGAGATTATGTTCAGATTGTGTTTGAGTAATATATTTGATTTACCTCTTTTATATTTATGTTCTTGAGTAATTCTTGCATGTTCTCCGTTGCTGTTTATTGCTTTGGCCAAGTAGTAGGTAGTAACTCCAAGAGGGAACGTTATGCTTGATTGTGGGTTCATGCCCCTCGATGACTAGCTTGAGTGACAGAAACATGAGTCTAGGGGATGTGCTATTGCCACAAGGGGGAAAACAACGGTGCTTGTGCTTGCGGGTGCAAGGATTGTTTACTTTACGCAAAGTTCTTTTAATGCAGTTGTCCATTGCTTTGAGTTTACACTATGGGTGGGACTCGCAACTTAATACCAGCGAGATGTTCTGGATAGATATCTCAAGGTGGATGATTAGTAGTAGATGCAGATGGATTTCGGTCTACTTGCCTTGGCGTACCGCCCATGCTTTGAACCTCTACCTTTCTTGCAGCATAGTTAGCATTGGTTTGCGCACATAATCATGTCAATTGCCCAGCTGTAATTCGTTTACCTCACATAGTTGTTTTATCGTCTTTTGGGAGAGAGACATCACTAGTGAACATCATGTGACCCCGGTCCATATTACCATCACTGATCACATCCGCTATTTACTTTCTGTTTTTACTTACTAGTTGTAGTTATACATATCACTATTATCTCTTGCGTTTGATTCTTTGTAAACGACAAGGCCGAAGGGATTGACAACCTTGAAAGCACATTTGCTCCCTGGGTGGTTTTGGTAATTAATGACAACATACTTTGTGGTTGGACTAATGCTTTTATCAAGTATGTTTCAGGAAATTCAATCACATTGGTATGGCAAAAGGACTGAAGAAGTGGACCCCACAAAATGCTAAGTCAAGCATTGGCAAAAGCTCAAGACTCCATTTTTGGTTTAGTGATCCAAGATCACATTGAGTCCATAGGAAAAGCCAATACTATTAAAAGGGGATGAGGTTGTGTTGATGACCTGGTTGCTCAAGTGCTTAGTAATATATCTCCTTCAACTATCAGCAACCTTCACTACAAAATTCACTCATAAGTAATCTCGGTCCCACCGATTTTCCAAACTCAGTCACACCGAGATGAACCACCTCAGCCATAAGCCAAACCCTAGAAAAATCGGATATCCCGAGTTTGAAATCGGTTTCACCGAAACATGGGCTGCCAAGCTTCTGTAACCCTATGTCATCAAATCGGTGTCACCGAGATGATAAAATCGGTCTTACCGAAATTGGCATGCTCCTGTCTTGGCTCAAATCGGAATAACCGAGATGGTATTTTTGGTCCCACCAAAAACCCCAACGTTCACATTATTTGAACTTTCAGTCTGACCGAGTTGTCCACTTCGGTCTCACCGAGATTGCTCAATTATGTGTGTAACGGTTGGATTTTGTGTGGAGGCTATATATACCCCTCCACCCCCTCTTCATTCGTGGAGAGAGCCATCAGAAAGTACTACCACTCCTACCTTACATTTCTGAGAAGAGAACTATCTACCCTTGTGTTGAGATCAAGTTGCTCCACTCCCACCATATGAAACTTGATTTCTAACCTTCCCAAGTTGCTTTCCACTCAATCCTTTCTTCCACCACAGCCAAATCAGTGAGGAGAGTTGAGTGTTGGGAAGATTATCATTTGAAGCACAAGAGCAAGGAGTTCATCATCACCTACAACATCTATTACCTTTTGGAGGGTGGTGCCTCCTAGATTGGTTAGGTGTCGCTTGGGAGCCTCCGTCATCGAGATGTGGAGTTGAACCAAGAAGTTTGTAATGGCAAGGAGATCGCCTACTTCGTGAAGATCTACCCCGAGTAAGGCTAGCCCTCCGTGGGCGTAGGCCATGATGGAATAGACAAGGTTGCTTCTTCGTGGACCCTTCGTGGATGGAGCCCTCCGTGGACTCGCGCAGCCGTTACCCTCCGTGGGTTGAAGTCTCCATCAACGTGGATGTACGATAGCACCACCTATCGGAACCACGGGAAAAATCATTGCGTCTCCAAATTGCGTTTGATCTTCTCCACTTCTCTTTACTACTTGTGCAATTTACTTTCCGCTGCCCATACTCTAGAATTGCATGTGTAGTGTGCTACTTGACTGGTGTATTATGCAAAATCTGCCAAAATCTGTTCTTGATAAAAGACAAAATTTTTATCTTGTCGAGTAGTCTAATCACCCCCCCTCTAGACACTCTCACCTTCTTCGATCCCTCAATTGGTATCAGAGCTTTGGTCTCCATTGCTTTGGTTTACACACCATTGGAGGAAGATGGACGTGTCTACGTTTGGGAGTGTTAGCCATTGAGTGCCTATTCTTAATGGAGTGTCCTATAACTCATGGAGGTCTGAAATGCTTATTATCTTTAAGAAGTACAATTTGTGCAAATATGTTGAGACCCTCTATGTGCCTCCTTTTGATCCCTTGCACCCTACCGTGGATGAAGAGCTTGATTTGCTTCGTAACCTTAGGACTGTAAATCTTATCATTAGAGGGTTACCCGATAACTTGCTTAAGCTCGTTACAAACTTTGAGTGTGCCTATGCTATATGGAAGTTCTTGGAAGAACTTTATCCGGACTACTCTTTGAGAGGTCTCGATAAAATTCTATACAATACTATTGAATTTGATAAGATGCACCCCAATGATCCTAACTTTGATAAATGCTTCTTTGAGCTTCGTGATCTTATGAAAAAGAAGGGTGATCCCGGTCTTATCAATGTTTTAATTAGAAATGCTCTTGCATTGCATTCCGAAGATTATTGTCACATTGACAAAACTAATGCAAGTAGTTATCAAATTGACCTAGGTGTTGATGATGAGCAATCTATGGGTCAATATGATGATGAGCATGAGCATGATGATGATTACTCCAATTCGGACACCGAGCTAGACAAGATCATGAAGAGTCTCAATCTTATGGCAAATCTGAGAGACTACATGTCCGGCGGAAAAGAGTGGATTCTTGATAGTGGATGCACCGACCACATGACCGGAGACAAAGACATGTTTCGAGAGCTTGCAAAGAACGATGGTCCACGCAAATATGTGATGTTTGGAGACAACTCCAAGGGTAAGGTACTTGGCCTTGGTAAGGTGGCCATATCTCATGATAGCTCTATTCAAAATGTCATGCTTGTAGAATCTCTTGGATACAATTTACTTTCCGTGTCTAGATTAGCTGACTTTGGATTCAATGTGCTATTCACCAAAGTAGATTGCCAAGTCTTTCGTCGTGACAATCAAAACATGGCATTTACCGGTATCCGTAGAGGTGATCTATATATTGTTGATTTCACTAAGAAAGCCCAACCTAGAGCTTGTTTCATTGCTAAATCCTCTAAAGGTTGGTTATGGCATAGAAGGCTAGGACATGTTGGTATGCGTAATTTAGACAAGCTGATCAAAGGTGATCATATTCTTGGTGTTAAAGATGTTTTCTTTGACAAATATAGACTTTGTAGTGCTTGTCAAGCAGAAAAACAAGTAGGTGGAAGTCATCCCGTGAAGAACATCATGACCACAAGGAGACCGCTTGAGCTTCTTCATATGGATCTCTTCGGTCCCAATGCTTACAAAAGCCTTGGTGGTAACTCCTTTGGTCTAGTTATAGTTGATGATTATTCCAGATTTACGTGGGTATTTTTCCTTGATGACAAATCGCAGGTTCAGAGAATCTTCAAGACCTTTGCCAGAAAGGCCCAAAATCAATTTGAGGTGAAGATCAAGAAAGTTCGGAGTGACAATGGAACGGAGTTCAAGAACGCCAATGAAGACTCTTTTCTCGATAAGGAAGGGATTCTACATGAGTTCTCGGCTACGTACACTCCTCAACAAAATGGAGTTGTTGAGAGGAAGAACCGAACGCTCATAGAGATGGCGAGAACGATGCTTGATGAATACAAGACACCGAAGCATTTTTGGGGGGAAGCGGTCAAGACAGCTTGTCATGCTATCAACAGGCTTTATCTTCATAAGCTCCTCGGCAAGACATCATACGAGCTCCTCACCGGTAACAAACCCCATGTGGGATACTTTCGTGTCTTTGGTTCAAAATGCTATATCCTTGATAAGCATCGTCGGTCTAAATTTCTCCTAAATCTCATGAAGGCTTTCTCCTTGGTTATGGATCAAACTCCCACACCTACCGTGTCTACAATAATTTCACCCGAAAGGTTGAAGAGACGGTAGACGTGAAGTTTGATGAATCTAATGGCTCGCAAGTAGAGCAAATGCCTATTGATGTAGGAGACAAGGACCCATCGGAAGCTATCCAAGATTTATCTATTGGAAAGATCCGTCCTATGGAAGTGAAGGAGAGTACCTCATCTACATATGTGGAGCCCCCTACCTCACGGCGAGATGAACCTCAAGGAAACATGGAGGCCTCCACAAGTGGAACTCACCAAGATGAGGAAGTGCAACAAGAAGATCCACCACAACCTCCTTCTCCACCGCCTCAAGACAACACCAACAACAATGAAGAAGAAGAAGAGGAAGATGAAGATGATGAGGATGCTTAGCCACAGCCTCAACAAAAGCTATCCCGAGTCCGAGCAAGAGTCAAGAAAAATCATCCCGTGGAACAAATGATGAACGACATCAACTCCGGGAGAATTACTCACTCTAAAACTCGCTTAGCTAACTTTTGTGAGCATTACTCATTTATCTCTAGCATTGAACCTATGAAGGTAGAAGAAGCACTTGAAGACCCGGATTGGGTGAACGCTATGCACGAAGAACTACACAACTTCGAGAGGAACAAGGTATGGACTTTGGTAGAGAAGCCCAAGGATGATCAAAACATCATTGGAACCAAATGGGTGTTTCGGAACAAGCAAGATGAAGATGGACCAGTCATCCGCAACAAGGCTCGTCTCGTAGCTCAAGGTTACACGCAAGTCGAAGGTATGGACTATGGTGAGACCTATGCCCCCGTTGCTAGACTTGAGTCCATTCGCATTCTTCTTGCTTATGCCAATCACCATGATATTACTCTCTATCAAATGGATATCAAAAGTGCTTTCCTAAATGGTGAAATTGAGGAGGAAGTATTTGTGAAACAACCCCCCGGATTTGTGAATCCCAAAAAGCCTAATCATGTTTACAAGTTGCACAAAGCTCTTTATGGTCTTAAACAAGCTCCTAGAGCTTGGTACAAATGCTTGACTAGCTTTCTTCTTGAAAAAGGCTTTGAGATTGGAAAGATAGACTCAACGCTGTTCACAAAAAGGGTTAATGGTGAACTATTTGTGTGCCAAATATATGTTGATGATATTATCTTTGGTTCAACTAACCCTCATTTTAGCAAGAAGTTTGGACAGCTCATGTCGGAGAAGTATGAGATGTCCATGATGAGTGAACTCAAATTCTTCCTTGGGTTGCAAATCAAGCAATCTAAGGAGGGTACCTTTGTCTCACAAACAAAGTACACAAAGGATCTCTTCAAGAAGTTCAACATGCAAGAAAGCAAAGGTATGAGTACCCCCATGCCCACAAGTGGACATAATGACTTGACAAAAGATGGAGAACCCGTTGATCAAAGGGTTTACCGATCTATGATTGGTTCTCTACTATATCTTTGTGCTTCTCGTCCTGACATAATGTTGAGTGTATGCGTGTGTGCACGATATCAAGCAGCCCCTAAAGAATGTCATCTTAAAGCTGTTAAAAGGATAGTGAGATATTTGATACACACACCAAACTTTGGCATTTGGTATCCTAAGAGGGCCTCTTTCGACCTTGTTGGCTATTCCGACTCGGACTATGCCGGTGACAAGGTTGATAGAAAGTCAACTTCGGGTACATGTCAATTCCTTGGTCGATCCCTTGTATCTTGGTCCTCCAAGAAACAAAATTCGGTATCATTATCCACTGCCGAAGCGGAATATATTGCTGCTGGTTCGTGTTGTGCTCAATTGCTATGGATGACACAAACGCTTAAGGATTATGGGATACATGTGAGACATGTTCCCTTGCTTTGTGACAATGAGAGTGCGATTAAAATTGGACATAATCCCCTGCAACACTCTCGAACGAAGCATATTGAAGTTCGTCACCATTTTATTCGTGATCATATTGCCAAGGGTGACATTAATCTTAAGCATGTTCGTACTGACAAACAACTTGCTGATATCTTTACAAAACCTCTTGATGAGAAAGTGTTTTGTCGCTTAAGGAGTGAGTTGAACATCATTGATGCTTCAAACTTGGAGTGAGAACTCCATTGATGCATGCAAGGCATGAGCCCTCTTGACTAATCCTTGATATTTCTCTTATGATGGTGATCATATGTCTTGGACACATTTGCCTCCTTGTATTGCATCTAACTCCTTGCAGGTACTTGGATGATCTACATTCCACAAGGTTACCACACACTCAATTCATGAGTAGTCTTGTCATTGACCAAGTATCTAGCCCTTTGGGATGTTGAATTCAAGGAACAAAATTCCACATATCCTTTTTGACATCTTATACATCTTGTATTTCACTCTTGTCATCTTGGATATCCTCGAGTATTTCCTTGCTTGCCTAACCCATGTAGGAAGATGAACTACACAAGTAGAAATGGCGCTCCAACTTCACATTCAATGAGCACCTACATCAAGCTTACCTACATGAGTAAAGCAACAACAAGCCCAAGGTATGTTCTTCACATCTTTAAGGAGCTTTGCTCAAAGTCATGAGTACAAGCAGCTTCATAAGATGTGATCACATCGAATGCTTAATCGAAAAATGGCAACCCCATTTTGAGCTTAAATGATGAGTATGACCTATGATCAAATGTCCTCATTTGACTCCTAAGTCAATATACTCAAACATAGGTGACCTTGTCGCCGACCTTTAACTAGATGAAGTACATATGTTTTGGAGTTTTTCTATGTCCTCTTATGTTCTCTCATTGAGTTTTCTTTAAACAACAAAAAAAAAAACCTTCATCTAGGAATCCTTTTTATTTCCATTCTTATGTCTCTTTGAATATCCTTATGGCTCTGATCAATTCCCCGAAAATCTTTCACAAATTCATTGCAAATCCTTTGAAACATTCCTTGCAAGTGAGCTGAATTATTTCTGTATTTCCTTGGAATTAACTCGGCGTCACCGATTTAATTTTTTCGGTCTAACCGAAAAGGGTCCACCCTAAGTCCCTGACTTTCGGACCCACCGATCCATCTAATTCGGTGTCACCGATTTATCTTCCAGGATATCAACTTCTGCAGCTCCATGCATGTTCCTATTTGCCCTGGTGTGATTCTTAAGGATCCCACTTCTTTCTTTCCATCTTCCCTGACCTTCCTAGTTTGCTGTCCTTTTCGGCACTTGATGTCAAAGGGGGAGAAAACTTAGGGGGAAAAGAGAAGACTTAGGGGGAGAAGAAAAGCAATCTTATCTTAAGGGGGAGAGAATCACATCAAAGCTTTGTCGTGTCTTACATTGGACATCATTCTCTTTTGGCATCATTCTTTTGATTTTGCTTTTTCCATCACACCCCTTGTTCTGAGAGAACTCAAAGGGAGAGGAATCTTCACAATTGATATCTTATGAAAAGCAAAATCTCTCAGAATTCACTGAAAATCTTTTAGTTTCGGAGACATGTTTGCTGATTCAAGCTTGTGCTCAATATGAGACACCCCTTATACATGTCATCCATGGCTTGGTACTCTTGATGTTCTTGCAGTTGGTTGAAGGAATACTCGTGTGTTATCTAACCTTGTTTTCCCAAGTTTATCCCTTCAGGTACAATGCCAAGGAACCTCAAGGTAAGTATATGCACCTTGCAGAATGTGCATGATGGTGACTTGCTTGTGAATACTTGTTTGCAAGAAATCACCATGCACATATGCATTATCACTCACTTCTTTTCATCGGCTCTGATGCATATAGCCAAGCTGCATGTAGCACATCTTGCTTATCTCTCTTGTATGCTTGTGGTAGTCCAAAACCAAAATTTATGAAAATCTTGCACACTTGTAGGGGGAGCCTGTGTACTACATGCTTGTCAAAGCTTTCGTGATAATTCTGTCTTTCTTTCAATAAGCTTTGATGTCTTGTTTAGTGTGATTTTAGTGTGTTGCCATCAATTACCAAAAAGGGGGAGATTGAAAGCACATTTGCTCCCTGGGTGGTTTTGGTAATTAATGACAACATACTTTGTGGTTGGACTAATGCTTTTATCAAGTATGTTTCAGGAAATTCAATCACATTGGTATGGCAAAAGGACTGAAGAAGTGGACCCCTCAAAATGCTAAGGCAAGCATTGGCAAAAGCTCAAGACTCCATTTTTGGTTTAGTGATCCAAGATCACATTGAGTCTATAGGAAAAGCCAATACTATTAAAAGGGGATGAGGTTGTGTTGATGATCTGGTTGCTCAAGTGCTTAGTGATATATCTCCGTCAACTATCAGCAACCTTCACTACAAAATTCACTCATAAGTAATCTCGGTCCCACCGATTTTCCAAACTCAGTCACACCGAGATGAACCACCTCAGCCATAAGCCAAACCCTAGAAAAATCGGATATTCCGAGTTTGAAATCGGTTTCACCGAAACATGGGCTGCCAAGCTTCTGTAACCCTATGTCATCAAATCGGTGTCACCGAGATGATAAAATCGGTCTTACCGAAATTGGCATGCTCCTGTCTTGGCTCAAATCAGAATAACCGAGATGGTATTTTCGGTCCCACCGAAAACCCCAACGTTCACATTATTTGAACTTTCGGTCTGACCGAGTTGTCCACTTTGGTCTCACCAAGATTGCTCAATTATGTGTGTAACGGTTGGATTTTGTGTGGAGGCTATATATACCCCTCCACCCCCTCTTCATTCGTGGAGAGATCCATCAGAAAGTACTACCACTCCTACCTTACATTTCTGATAAGAGAACTACCTACCCTTGTGTTGAGATCAAGTTGCTCCACTCCCACCATATGAAACTTGATTTCTAACCTTCCCAAGTTGCTTTCCACTCAATCCTTTCTTCCACCACAGCCAAATCAGTGAGGAGAGTTGAGTGTTGGGAAGATTATCATTTGAAGCACAAGAGCAAGGAGTTCATCATCACCTACAACATCTATTACCTTTTGGAGGGTGGTGCCTCCTAGATTGGTTAGGTGTCGCTTGGGAGCCTCCGTCATCGAGATGTGGAGTTGAACCAAGAAGTTTGTAAGGGCAAGGAGATCGCCTACTCCGTGAAGATCTACCCCGAGTAAGGCTAGCCCTCCGTGGGCGTAGGCCATGATGGAATAGACAAGGTTGCTTCTTCGTGGACCCTTCGTGCGTGGAGCCCTCCGTGGACTCGCGCAGCCGTTACCCTCCGTGGGTTGAAGTCTCCATCAACGTGGATGTACGATAGCACCACCTATCGGAACCACGGGAAAAATCATTGCGTCTCCAAATTGCGTTTGATCTTCTCCACTTCTCTTTACTACTTGTGCAATTTACTTTCCGCTGCCCATACTCTAGAATTGCATGTGTAGTGTGCTACTTGACTGGTGTATTATGCAAAATCTGCCAAAATCTGTTCTTGATAAAAGACAGAATTTTTATCTTGTCGAGTAGTCTAATCACCCCCCTCTAGACACTCTCACCTTCTTCGATCCCTCAAACCTCTCTGTACTTGTTGGGAGCAAAGTTATTTGTATCTGTGTGCAGGTCCAGTCGATTGCTAAATATCTGGCGCCGTTAGCAGTTGACACCTTCTTGTTGAACCTTGGAGTCTCAGGGGAAATCGATCCTTGGTATGTTTGCCAAGGGAAAACTACCGCTACACTGCATCTCAAACCTTCCACTTGGGGTAACCAACAAGGGGCGAGAAGCCATCAGCGTCCTAGGGGAGTCCTACTCCCACCGGGAGTATGATTCCCCCTTTCCTAGTAGAACTAGGAGACCTTCCAAGTAGTAGGAGTAGGAGAGAAGGAAAGGGAAAAGAGAAGAGAAGGAAGGAAGGGGCGCAACCCCTCCCCTTAGCCCAATTCGGACTTGGCCTTGGGGGGGGCGCAGCCTTCCTTTTCTCTCTTTCCCCTAAAGCCCAATAAGGCCCATATACTCCCCGACGAATTCCTGTAACTCTCCGGTACTCCGAAAAATACCCGTATCACTCGGAACCTTTCCGATGTCCGAATATAGTCGTCCAATATATCGATCTTTATGTCTCGACCATTTTGAGACTCCTCGTCATGTCCCCGATCTCATCCGGGACTCCGAACTACCTTCGGTACATCAAAACACATAAACTCATAATACTGATCGTCATCAAACGTTAAGCCTGCGGACCCTACGGGTTCGAGAACTATGTAGACATGACCGAGACTCATCTCCGGTCAATAACCAATAGCGGAACCTGGATGCTCATATTGGCTCCTACATATTCTACGAAGATCTTTATCGGTCAAACCGCATAACAACATACGTTGTTCCCTTTGTCATCGGTATGTTACTTGCCCGAGATTCGATCGTCGGTATCACCATACCTAGTTAATCTCGTTACCGGCAAGTCTCTTTACTCGTTCCGTAACACATCATCTCGTGACTAACTCATTAGTCATTTGCTTGCAAGGCGTATTATGATGTGTATTACCGAGAGGGCCCACAGATACCTCTTCGACACTCGGAGTGACAAATCCTATTCTTGATCTATGCCAACACCACGAACACCTTCGGTGACACCTGTAGAGCATCTTTATAATAACCTAGTTACATAATATCATAGTCATAAGAACATGTATAAGTCATGAAGAAAGCAATAGCAGTAAAACTAAACAATCATAGTGGTAAGCTAACGGATGGGTCTAGTCCATCACATCATTCTCCTAATGATGTGACCCCGTTGATCAAATGACAACTCATGTCTATGGTTAGGAAACATTACCATCTTTGATCAATGAGCTAGTCTAGTAGAGGCATACTAGGGACACGTTGTTTTGTCTATGTATTCACACATGTACTAAGTTTCCAGTTAATACAATTCTAGCATTAATAATAAACTTTTATCATGATATAAGGAAATTAATAATAACTTTATTATTGCCTCTAGGGCATATTTCCTTCACTGCCTGGTCCGCAGATTCGAGGGAGATTCCCAGGGTCATCAAACTCGGACCAAAGCCAACTTCAACACTCTCCTCCACTCGGACCTCAATCCATTTAGGGCTAGTGATGATGCTACAGACCTAGGGTAGGGTCACGGGACCCAGATACCCCACCCAAGGTCACTACCCCAGAAGCTCAAGAGACAACTCGAAGACAACAGAAACAGTCGACTGATATGACCCAAGAAGACATTTCACTCGACTACATACCTCCACTCACACGACTCACCTACACTCGGAAGGATGAGGACACTCGACCTAAAAAAACACTCGACCCCGAAGGTCAAAGGTCCCGTAAGGCCAGCAACGGTCGTGCATTCATTCTGCAGTAATGAATGCCTTTATCACCCTTTATTGCAGGCATTATCAGTAACGTCCTGCCTTTATGTACATTGAACCCTTTGTAACATGGGGATGGCTGGGGTCCTGGCGCATTCTATATAAGCCACCCCCTCCTCTAGTACAAGGGTTCGCACCCCCTGTAACTTACACACACATATAGATTCCAATCGACCACCTCCGGGCACCGAGAAGTAGCGCTTTTACTTCCTGTGAGAAGGGCCTAAACTCTTAAACATCTTCTGTACAATCTCACTGTAGCTAGGACCTTGCCTCCTCCTACGGACCGCCTACTCTTACTGCCAGACTTAGAACCACGACAGTATCCCATCGGTTGCACCCTGTAACCAAAAGCTTCATGGAGTCTGCATGAGTGAGTAACAAACACGTATGGATCCAAGAAGTAGCTCTGTAAAGAACCTGCATATTTCTTGTTAAATATCATGTTGTTCTTGTTGTTCCATATCGCCCACATTAATGCGCATATTCCAATCTAAATATATCTTGCTCTATTTGATTCCAATCCATTCAACAAAGACCCAATTAACGTGTCGATGCAAGTTGGAGGATTAACGTCGAAGACGATATGTATCGTGTGCCACAGTAATTTCGCCAACGGGTAGTCAAGAATGAGGTGTTGTATAGTTTGATCTTGGTCAATAACAACAACGATAGTTACTTACCTAGTTTCGCTTAATCAAATTATTTTTTCGTCAAGAACACTCCCTTGGGGACAAACCACGTGAAGATTTTAATTCTAAGAGGAAATTTAATCTTTCAGATATGTAGGGATCTTGGAATTGGTCTAGTATCAATGAAATCCATGTACATAGACATCACTGAGAAACTGTCACTCGTTGATAATTTCCAATGAATGGTATATGTCAGATCAAAGAGTTGAACTTACATCTATCTACGGACCAAGTGCAGCCACGAAATTCACCGTTCCCTCAGCAAAGACCTCCTGAATTGGATATTAAGGGGGAGCGACTGTAATACTGTAGCAACATATTTTTCCTTACGTTGTACAATATGATATAAAGTTGGATATTGCAGGGCTAAGGGTGTCTCCCCTAACCATTCATCTTCCCAGAATCTGGTGGAGCTACTATTGCCAGTAATGAATTTTACCCTCTGATGCAGAGGCCGGGGATCATCCTCCTCTTTTTTAAAAAAAAATTACTCTTGTTTTTGTTTGTTGGGTAATCAATTTTTGCTCATCATTGCTCTTACCCGTTGTGGCCTCGTCAAAGTACACTAGAAAACTTGCTGACTAAGAATACATGGAGTAGTAATGCAATCTTCCACACAACATAAGAGAACATAAGAGGTCGTCCCATTCAATAATTTTGAGTGATGTCGGATGACATACATGTGGGGCCGGACTAGATAGAGCTATACCATGAGTACATGTGGGACAACTCACATATCATGCATATCCATTGTGACACTCATTGTTGCATCGCTTCCCACTCCTCGTGATTCCACGTCTAACATTATAGATATATCCCTCACACCTTACTATATAAGGTGTGCAATCTACCAAGCCTTGTTCTTCTCTTCAGCATTATATGTTAGTTCTAGTTAGGAAATCTTCCTCCGATATATACGTTGCTCCAGTCCTAGTAAATTTGTTCCAACTCAACTTCATTACACCCCATAGCATGTCTACTACTTCCCTCGTACAATCTGCTTCTAGTATCATCGTATAAGTGTGAGTGGAGAAGGAAAATAAACATTGGCGAACCATGGAACACGTCCATTTATATGGCCATAGGGAATTAGACATGCTCCGGCGTAGTGCAACTTGAAAAAGATTGTGAATCAGCGGATTAAATTCCTTCAGAACGAGCTCTTATTTCTCTAGATTGGAGAACCATTTAGAACAAATAGGCTTGCGAGGCAAAGGGAAATATAGAGTCCAAATGGTCACAAAATCATCTATGTGCGACCTACAGCCCTCTACAGACTGTGACAGGGGAGGCGAATGTATTGAAAAGTGCAGCGAGGTGCCTGGCGGAAGCTGCGATAGAGAGTTGCCAGATATGCTGCAATAGGGACGTGCTTGAACATGTTGTGACGAGGGACACAACTGCAGGAACGGCGTCGGCAAGGTGCCCAACAAAGGTGCGATGTGGTACACGGGTGATGCGACGGGGCGGTGAGGCGCCCAACTATGCTGCGAGGGGGTGCGTCGGATGCTGTTACAGCTAGGTGGATAGTGATGCTGTGATGGGAGGCAGCGGATCTAAAAGGTCGCTGATGCTACTCTAATCGCATGAGTGGGCAACTGCAGTTCCTATGGCAATGCCTCATAGGCAAATAAACAGTTTGCTCCCGAATCCACCAGAATGAGAATGTTGCATTTGGCAGTCATATCATGCAGGTGTACGGTACACCATCGCACATGTATCGCTGGTGCGCTATCCATATTCAATAGCATCACTTAATCATCAGAACTGGAGTCAGCAAGTGTTTCTGATCCGATGGTTCATTGAGCTGCTGCACTTCTAACAATTTTTCCACAATGAATTGGGAGTTTTATCGGCACATTTATGACCCCACACGCAAGGACCTCAATAGATAAAGCATATATTATTTGCCTTGCGGTACTTGCACAGCTCTTTGAGTTTGTCTGTTGACTTGCGATAGTCATTAGAGCTCGAGCCATGCTTGTTCTTTTCACTGACTGAGCAAGACTTTTGGTAAGAGTGAATGAGTGATGCAACTTGACTGAAGGTATTTGGCAGGGTCGGTGTATAGGTTGCAGTTTGAAGGTGTGACTCTCTCTCTCCCTCCGTTAATAGCTAATCTGTTGCATAATCTAGCATACACATTTTTCTTTTTTCAGAATACAAAAAGGACCGACAGCATGCATATGTCAACGTATGGTTCAGTAGTTCAGTTAGCTAGTCTGTCAGTAGATTCACTTAGTTGGTTACCTAGTTTCGCTCGCAAGACCGGTTCATGGGATCGCATGATCGCTACAGTTTGTGCGGGCAAAGTAGTTGCTCGATCTCATCTTGGCGTTCTGGGATGGCATGACCAGTAGGCCGGCTTGAGACGTGGGCGTTTTGCTTGTTCTTTGGCAGCCGTTTAAGCATGCTACTAATATCATAAAGGCCGAGAAAAGCTGCAGTTCAGCGCGCAGCACAAAAACCTCTGTCAGTCTTTTTATTCTTCCTGTCGTACAGCTCGATCGTAAGTACTAGGCAACAACATCCCTCTCTCTCCGTTCGCGCAGCCACGGCGCCATATGCGGCTAGACGGCGTCGAGAGGACGAACGCTGTGGTTGATTGCCGAGGTGAGTCGCCCTGACCTGCTTGTAACAGAAGACAAACGAAACCGGGGAACGCTACGATCCCACGACAAACAATGCAACGGTCAACCGAAACAGAAGGAAAGAGATCGCCAAATTGAAAAATGATCTGGAGGAATTTTCTGATTTTCTTTTTCACTCTCCTCATTCTACGTGAACATATATGTGATAGGCTGTTGGTGTGCAACCCCGTTGTTTGTTTAGTGGTCAGTGAGGCATTCCAAATTCTGAATGTGCTAGGTTGAAATCCTGGGCGACCCCCTTTAGCATGGTTTGTGACAAAAAACCGATCAATGTCCAAATAGACCCCCTGTAAAAAATAGTGAACACACGAGCGGTCAACAAACGATGACATGGCATCCACATGGCCGGTTTTTTCACTCTAGTGCCAATTTTGGCCATATTTGATCAAATCAACGAGTTTGCGGACTAAATCCGATCACTTCTTTAGTTGTTGGCCCAAAGTGTGCAGTCTATTTGAGTTCATGGACCAGTGGCGCATTTCACTTGTAGTTGTAACATAACTGTCTTTACACTCGTGGATCTTTTCTAACTGAATTGTACCAAATGAGCCGTGGACTTTCCGTGACGAGGACTTCTTTCACCTTCCCTTTAGGTATCCTCCTTCCCATACCTCTCCCTTGCATAAGCGCAACGTAATGGCGCTGCATCCTCCATGAACCTTAGTTTCTCCACCCTATTCACAAGCAATGTTGGAGGCACCTCGCTCCTCGGCCAAGAACTTGGCCAATTAGTCCTCCGTCTTCAATGCCATCCTAGCCCTGACGCGGCTCAATCACATCTCTGCCGTGCTCTTTGTTGGAATAAGCCACGGCGTATGGTGTGGTCGGGCGCGTCGGGTGCGCGCGGGACGTGAGGGACGCACCGGTGCGGTCGGGCTCGTCGGGCGCGTCGGGTGCGCGCGGGACGTGCGGGGCGCAGTGGAAGCGTGGTGTGTGTTTGTGTGTCTCTTCACATTGTATGGCCCGCGCGCGTGTGTGCGTGTGTGTAGGAGTCTAGGTTGAATTGGATTGTGGCAGAGCCTGCAATCATGTGGCGAGGCAGGCAGGATGCAGCAGTAGCACGATGGCATTGGGTCTTGCGGAGGAGCGGGCAGCTCACGTTTGAGGAAAGACCGGATCGCCATGGACTCCATGATCGCCACGTTGTAAAATCACGTGCACGTTAGCTAGAAAGCCGGCTGTACGTTTGAGTCTGTTAGTGCGTGCGTGGGTGCTACGTTTCTGTTGGCTACAAAACGGTTGTAAAATCCTAGTTTGCTGCTGTGTTGTATCAGTTTGTGCTGAATACAAACGGGCGTTTGGGCGTCGGGGCGTTGGTCGCCAGAAAAAGTGCTTCGTCTACCTTCAGTCCGGTGTGAGAGAGAGCGGCAACAACACTGTTCACCCTGCCATGTAACCTCGCCTATTAATCTCCGTGGAACATGTGTGCCTAGCTTAACTTCTCCTCTCGGCTGGCTGCCGCCATGACGTTAGCTTCCTACTCGACCACACGTGTTCGTGAGGCAATTCTACGGGAGCCCATCACTGGCCAATAGTACAACAATGTTTTTCCACTGGACGGCCAAGATGACCACTCCAAAGCGTGAAGGTGTTGTGCCCATCCGACTTCAACGAGCATCACGTGCACGGTAGTTTCCACCTGAGCTTCTCTACTATTGCTGCACCATGATATAGGCGAACATTCCCGTATGACCAAGTTTCCCAAGTATAACAAAATTTAGGTGTAAAAATATACTCTCTCCCTCCCGAAATAAGCTTGCTTTATACTAAATCTGCGACATTTATTTAGTACAGAGGGAGCATATATAAGAATTTAATTATGAAAATATATACAATGAATTCTAGTGATACAGTATAGATTTGGTTTTATAGTTGTCGATCTTTCTTCTGCAATATATTTGAGAAGAAATGCATTAGTTACGAAAATTTGAATCAAATAAACTCTTAATTTATTTTTCGTATCTTTATACACAAATTTGACGCTTTTATATCTGTTTAATTTTTTCCGGATTTGATAATTTATTGACTCTTTATGACCCAAATCACAGGTCATAATTTTCTTTCAGAGTAAATCAAATGTAATATATATTCGTATGCAAACCAAATGCAGATATCACAATATTTATAGGAGGCTGCCATGGAGACTTGAGCATTTGCATTGGCCACTAAGAAAATAGCTAAGCCATGGGCTCTTTCTATTTCTGCTTTGCCTCCTTAAGCTCTTCAATCCACGCTGCGCGACTATGGTGCAAGCTGTGTGAAGAAAGGCAATAATATTCAGATCCTGATAGCATGCGTGTTCATGAGTGAATTGACCACCAGCGGTCCATGCCCATGCTCCAGAATGCCATCTTTCATGTGGCTGGACGCTAGGGCAGCGACGACGCAAGTGCAGATGGAGGGCACCGCGGACATGCAGGCTCAACGGATCTTTTATGCATGGAGCACATGAGTATGTATTTTCGAGTTGAGGGGAATGCACATGTCGTCTCAGAGGGGGAAGCCATCGCTAGGGTGAAGGTTGAGCTGGTGTGTTCACGCCAGAGTGAGGATTGAGCGAATCGGTCTCGCTCCACCACTCGCCTGGCCACGCCCTGCTCAAACTCTGCTGCGACGAGTGTGCCCCTTGTTAGACCGCATGTGCAACCACCTCAAATCCATCATACGTACTTAAATGACACATGAATAATGTCCCACGCAGCCGTCATGTTCGCCGTGTCGACCTCTGGTGCCTCGATTGTTGCTGCCCTCATGTCCAACTAGATTAACATGGGATCTGGACTTCGGGCATGGACGGTCTTCAATTTACTCATGTGTTCATGTGTGCTATGTTCATGGGGAATGAATCAGATTGCTCGCCGCGTGCAGTCTACATGGCCGACGATCTCATCCCACCACGGCACCCCATGCAAATTCGAGGTTATGCCATTTCCATCCTCTCCTTCTCTATCTCCTAGTTGCCTCTATTTTTACTTCTCGCCGAACCAAGTAGAGAGATCATGCATTCGGTCGTCAGTTCGAGGGACTATTCATGGGCGGTTCGCGGAATTGTTCGTCGACAGTTTGAGGGACTACAAGTACGATCTACGCTGACACGTTCATCTTCCGCTGCAACTCGGTGATGGTAATGATCGTGATCACAACCCGTCATACATCTTCATATTGATCTTGGTTGTGCGTGGGCGTGATGTTTTTTTTTGTTTTCTACTATGTTTCCCAACACAAAGAACTCGGTAATGACAATTTTCCCAGTATTGTTAGGGGAAATTTGTAAAGTTAGCTCCATTAATAATTCAACCTTTCTACTAACCTACTACTAGTACTAGGGCTTTGAATGCACAAAAGCTAGCAAACAAGATGACTCAAGGGTATATAAACCTTAGAGCTCATCATTCATCATTGATCCCGACGTATTGATCTTCCATGCACGGTCCATATTTCTCTGTGCCAAAACTATGCAAAGTTTAAAACTAATGTCTACCACAAAAATCATATAAAAACTTGGTGGCATGATGTTCTCTCATTATTACTTTTCAAGGCAGCACATTTTTTAGGTTCTAAGCGCATGAGAGGTATACAGAAAAAACAATCGCAAACACGTCTTGTCGGATAGTTTGCTGGTATCTAGAGGATCCTTTATTAGCATCTTGGAGTTCTTCTGATCCACGTGCTTTTATCGAGACTCCGTAACTTTCATCATGTGACATAGCAACATATACGGTTGCATGCATGAGCCTACGTGTCTGTCTGTTGATGATCTAAATTGTCTAGTCTAGAGAATGACCAGTTATGGAGGCATGCATAGTTCTTTGAGGATGCTTTCAAGAGATTGATGCAACTGAAATGCTCACCTCATCTCACCATGCATGCATCTGCATGTTGTGATTGTCCTCATGGTAATAATATGTGTGTATTCTTCTTCATGTGTAATTTCCCATAAATTTGGTGTACCAGTAGTAAGTAAATAACCAGCAAAGTTTGTCGTGTATGGCAACTTCGCAAGTTGTTTGGAAACTAATGTACTACTCCCTCCGTCCCAAAATAAGTGACTCAACTTTGTACTAAAGTTAGTACAAAGTTGAGTGATTTTTGAGTCACTTATTTTGGGACGGAGGGAGTACATAAAATTAATATGTGCGTTCCTTTTTTCTCTCCCTGTCAGGATTTCTTCTACTCAATAGTCACATCATGCAGATGAAAAAATATGCTTTAGCTATAAGAATTCTGGCTAAATAAGTTTGATTTCACTCATACTACATTATATGCTTTCACAATAAGAAGAAAACAACACATCGTCGACCTGGCTACTATACAACATGCAACAACTAATACCGCAAAGAATGAATGTTTTTTATGCAGAGAGACAAAATCCATCCCTCCTTAGTCCTCAGTAATAATAAATTGAGAAAGACACAACAAGGACTGGTACAATACATAGCACCTCTACTCTCTATACACAAACCAAGGACAAAATGACCAACCAACCCCCTTAGGCCACATGGTTGCTCGGGCCAGTGGGCCTGAGGGTGTACACGTCGTCGTTTGTGCCAGTCTCTATACACAAACCTCTGACAACTATAACACTAGTTGTCATTTGTCCAGCCGTGTATATGCTACAAAAAAAACTTTGCCGGGCCGACAGATGCATGTCCATCGAAGATCGGTATGATGATGATGATACAGGGTCCAAGGTAAACAAAACAACAACTCATGCCCGGACCTAAGCTAATCTCTAACGGAGCTGGAATTGGTAGCTCGAATTGAGGCTACAGTTATAGGCTCAGAGGTGAGCTGAGATGGTGGGGGCAGCAGCAGGTAGTCTTGATCACAATCCTTGTCGAGTGGGGCCAACATTAATAATAACTTGTCTTTGGGGAAACTTGAACATGTTTAGTTTTGCTGGGTTGCTGCACCTCCTCTAGTGGCATTGCCAGATTTCTGCATTCTCAACTGAGAAGAAGCCATGGCCCCAGATATAGAAGAAGCCTTCTCCATGGGTCCTCCTCTTATGTCTGCATCTTCACAAAATATAAAGAATCACAATATATCTACATGTTACTTGTAGTGCGCAAAACAATAGAGATTAAAACAAAAATGATATCTGGAAAACAAATATTCGGTGCATAAGCAAAAGAACCAAGATTGTTGGCCTGTGAAGCTTTGGAGATGGCTTTCGTGAGGTCTTTTTAGAGAGACCTCATGCTGGACTTGGTAAGGCCTCTGAAAGTGCCATCGGCATTTCATCTTCCTCCAACTTCCTTTCTGTGATTTTCCAAACAAATAGATAGATACATAACCACTCACTACATGTAGTGAGGTTAACTCAAAAGGGAAAAGGAACGACATTCGTAGGTTAGATAGGATACCTCTAAAGTTAGTGGAAATAAAGCCGAATCCACATTCTCCAGTATACGCTGCTTCGAGTAATCAAGTTTATCGCAGCAAAAAGTAGACATACGAACAACAAAAACTATCTTTAGATTGATTCACACCAGAATAGCATCTTTGAATTATTATTACTCTGTATGGACAAATGGCGACAAATTTTTTATTCTAACAAGGAAGTAAAATACCTCCTAGAACTCTCATGCGACCACATTAGCATAAAAAGTTCGCTATCATTTGTCCATACTGAGTAATAATAATTCAGAGAAGCTATTGTGCTGTGAATCAATCTAAAAAGGGTTGTGTGTTCTTGGTATGTCCACTTTTGTAGGGTTAAAGTTGATTACTCGAAGTAGCATATCCTGGAGAATGTGGATTCAGCTTTCGTTCCAGTACTTGTAGAGGTATGATAATGGACGAGTGTTGTTCTTTTTAGCTCTCGAGTTAACCCCGCAACATGTAGTGAGTGGTAATGTATCTACCTCTTTGCTTATGAAAACCACATCAAGGTGATGACCCACAAGTGTAGGGGATCTATCGTAGTCCTTTCGATAAGTAAGAGTGTTGAACCCAACGAGGAGCAGAAGGATGATAGGAAATTTTCAGTAAGTTATTCTCTAGCAAGCACTGAAATTGTCGGTAACAGATAGTTTTGTGATATGCTAATTTGTAACGAGTAAAAATTAATGAAAGTAAATAAGGTGCAACAAGATGGCCCAATCTTTTATATAGCAAAGGATAAGCCAGGACAAACTCTTGTATAAAGGAAAGCGCTCCCGAGGACACATGGGAATTATTGTTAAGCTAGTTCTCATCACGCTCATATGATTCGCGTTCGTTACTTTGATAATTTGGTATGTGGGTGGACCGGTGCTTGGGTGCTGCCCTTACTTGGACAAGCATCCCACTTATGACAAGCACCGCAACTACAAAACAAGTATTAAGGTAAATCTAACCATAGCATGAAACATATGGATCCAAATCAGCCCCTTACGAAGCAACGCATAAACTAGGGTTTATGCTTCTGTCACTCTAGCAACCCATCATCCACTTATTACTTCCCAATGCCTTCCTCTAGGCCCAAACAATGGTGAAGTGTCATGTAGTCGACGTTCACATAACACCCCTAGAGGAAAGACAACATACATCTCATCAAAATATTGAACGAATACCAAATTCACATGACTATTTATAGCAAGACTTCTCCCATGTCTTCCACCAAATAAACCAACTAGCATCAACTAGAAGGAGTAATCAACACTACTAGCAACCCACAGGTACCAATCTGAGGTTTTGAGACAAAGATTGGATACAAGAGATGAACTAGGGTTCGAGAGGAGATGGTGCTGGTGAAGATGTTAATGGAGATTGAGCCACTCCTGATGAGAGGATGGATGGTGGTGACGACGGTGATGATTTCGCCCCTCCCGAAGGGAAGTTTCCCCAGCAGAACAGCTCCGGCGGAGCCCTAGATTGGTTTCGCCAAGGTTCCGCCTCGAGACGGTGGCACTTCGTCCCGAAAGCCTCCTTCTGATTTTTTTTTCCTGGTGAAAACACTTGATATAGCAGAAGATGGTCATCGGGGGGCCTGCCAGGTGGCCCACGAGGCACGGCGCGCGCCTAGGGGGGGTAGGGCGGCCCCCACCCTCGTGGACGGTGGGTGGCCCCCCTCCGGTACTTTCTTCGCCAGATATTTTTTATATTTTCCAAAACTGAATTTCGTGGAGTTTCAGGGCTTTTTGAGTTGTGCAGAATAGGTCTCCAATATTTGCTTCTGTTCCAGCCCAGAATTCCAGCTACCGACATTCTCCCTCTTCATGTGAACCTTGTAAAATAAGAGAGAAAAGGCATAAGTATTGTGGCATAATGTGTAACAACAACCCGTGATGCAATAAATATTAACATAAAAGCATGATGCAAAATGGACGTATCACAAGGAAATTGGAGGAAGAGCAAATGCTGGCTGCATGTTCAGAGGCATTACCAAGTCAACCATGAGGTCTCTCAAAAGACCCCATGGAAGCCAGCTACAAAGCTTCACAGGTGAGCAGTCTTGGTAGCTCTGCTCATGCCCTTTATATTTATTTTCTAGATATCATTTTTGTTCTAATCTCTATTGTTTTACTTTTTAGAAGTAACATGGAGATATCTTGTGATTTTGTATCTTTCGTGAAGATGTACACATGATAGGAGGAACCATGGAAAACTCTTCTTCTAGATCTGGGGCCATGGCTTCTTCTCGGTTGAGAATGCCGAAATATGGCAATGCCACTAGAGGAGGTGCTGGAGCACTTAACTTGTTCAAGTTACCCCAGACAAATTATTATCCATCATGTCCACTCCCAACAAGGATTGTGATCAAGACTCCCTGTTTCTGGAGGTTCCTTGCAATGCGCAGCACCCGGAGGCAGAGCTACTTCACTGCTGTTCCCACCATCTCAGCTCAGCTGTGCCCCTAACCACAGCCTCGTCCTCGCGCTACCAATCCCAGCTCCGTTAGAGATCAGCTTAGGACCGGGCATGAGTTGTTGTTTTGTTTGCTTTGGATTCCAGGATCCATCATCATCATACTGATAACCCGCAAGTATAGTGGATTGCAACAGTTTTCGAGGGTAGAGTATTCAACCCAAATTTATTGATTCGACACAAGGGGAGAATATTCTCAAGTATTAGCAGCTGAGTTGTCAATTCAACCACACCTGAAAGACTTAATATCTGCAGCAAAGTATTAGCAGCTGAGCTGCGAGGGACCCACAAGGCAGGTGGCGCCCCCACCCTTGTGGACAGCCGGTGGGTCCCCTCATGTAGATTCCTTCATCAATATTTTTTATATTTTCCAAAAATATTCTCCATGGATTTTCAGTTCATTCCGAGAACTTCTATTTCTGCACAAAAATAATACCAAGGCAATTGTGCTGAATACAACATTAGTCCGCGTTAGTTTCATTCAATTTATGAAAATTAGAGTCCAAAACAAGAGCAAAATAGTTTGGAAAAGTAGATACGATGGATATGTATCACATACCGATCACCGATGGCCCTGCATCTGCCAGCTCAGTGAAGTTTGTTTTTTTATTATGTAGCATATACAAGGCTGGAGGAATGGTAACTTGTGTTATAGCTGTCTGTGTGTCTCGGGCATTGATCACATCTTACCATCATTGGGAAGATGGAAAATCAGATAGAAGAGACAACTAGAAGTTTGCAATGCAATGGTTGAAGCTACTTGTTGGGCATGATCATCATCTTGCTGCCTCTCAGGTTTAATAAAATTATAGTTGTACTAGTATTCACCTCATATTGTGCACAAAAAAGAAACCGGTGTTAAATATTTCAGAATTTGGATAAAAACTAGACTATTCTAAAGTCCAATAGTTTTTAGGTCATTGGTTTAGTTTGCTCAAGCTGAATCTTGTACGCGTGGTGCCATTGTTATCAATGAAAATGGAGCTAGCCCCCTTCCAATAGAGAGAGAGAGAGCAGATGATTTATGCAGTTCAGAGTTTAATTTGTTGAACTAAACGAGTAGAAATTCATTAAGAGCTTGCAGTCCAATGATTGAAGCTACTTGCTCGATAGGTGTCCTCTCAAGCTTCACTATTTAATCAATTATTATACTAGTTTGCCTCTTATCTCCCACAAATAATCTTGTCATGTGCATGTATCTGCATAGTTTGCTTTCTTTATGCATGTAGCATGGTCTAGGAGTAGCTAGCCGCAGAAGCGTCGGTTGAGTGCGCGAAGAAGTCGAGATGTCGGGCTGCCGTGCGATGCGGCGAGGACGACGAGATGTCTGTGGTGCTGTGCAATGTGGCGAGATGCCAAATATGCCGTGCGATACGGCGATGTCGTGAGAAGCGGCAAGGCACGGCGGATGCTGAAGCACTGACGGGCTATAATACTGCATGATCAAGTTGAAGCCAAGTGATCTGGTGAGGTGGTTAGTTGCATGCGTTGGGCTGGAGTCGAGCCGCCGGCTGGATAGATAAGTCAGAGCTGAGAGAATCAGTTAGTTGGTTAGCTAATTGCATGCACACATGAGTTATTAGCCGGTGGTGCATGCATCCACGTCCTAGAGAGATTCTAGGAATGGCGTCGTGTGTGCTGTTAGTGGCCGAGTGTGGCGGCCGTGACTTGGTGGCCTGGCCGGGATGTGCTTGAAGGCTAGCCTCCTGTGTATATAAGCTTTGCATTGAGTAATAGAAGAGGCCGAGAGGGCCATAGGAAAAATGTAGCGCATGTGTTCTCACCGGGAGACAAGGCAAAGCCAGCTTTCTCCTTGGTGAAGTGTGTGTGCGTGTGAGTTTCCATGGTGTGTGTTCTAGTGTTCTTGAGACAAGAGAGAGAAAGAGAGTTGTGCGAGGCAGCTCAAGGTAGAAGAAGAGTGGCGCCGCGAGAGAGGCGGCGCCAACAATTGGCATCAGAGCCTTGTTGATCCATGGCGGCGACGACGGTGCCGGCGGCTATGGTGACCGACGTGGCGGTGGCGGAGGCGACAGCTGCGGCTGCGACGGTGGCGACGCGGCGGGCTCCATGTGAGGTGGAGGACATCGGCACGAGGTGGAGGCCGTTGGCGGTGAGATGCCACCCGTGGCCGGTTGCGGTGTGATGCCGCTAGGTGGAGACGGCGGTGCGATGCCGCCACGACGACGGTGTGAGGCCGTGAAAAGGAGACGCGGTGCGATGCCGCTATGAAGATGGACGACGGTGCAATGCTGTCCCTCGGGCCGGTGTGATGCCGACGGCGGTACAGCGATGACATTGTCATCATGGAGGGTTGGTACGAAGCCAACAAAAGTTGCAGCATGATGTTGCGGCAAGACGGCGTGGTGACCGCTGCTGCGATGGCATGGTCGACGCCATGATGGTGGTGTCAAGTTCGGCACTGCGATGGAGTCATCCACGACAAGGTGCGCATGATCGGCGCTGTGACGGCGTCCACGACGAGATGGAGTGAAGATCGGCGTTGTGATGGCGTCGTCCATGGAAAGAGGTTGCAGGTGATCTGCATCATGATTAGAAGTGTTGACATGTCAAGATTAGGGAGGTGAATGTTAGGTTGAATCTTGTCATGTGCATGTATCTGCATAGTTTGCTTTCGTTATGCATGTAGCATGGTCTAGGAGTAGCTAGCCGCAGAAGCTTCGGTTGAGTGCGCGAAGAAGTCGAGATGTCGGGCTGCCGTGCGATGCGGCGAGGACGACGAGATGTCTGTGGTGCTGTGCAATGTGGCGAGATGCCAAATATGCCGTGCGATACGGCGATGTCGTGAGAAGCGGCAAGGCACGGCGGATGCTGAAGCACTGACGGTCTATAATACTGCATGATCGAGTTGAAGCCAAGTGATCTGGTGAGGTGGTTAGTTGCATGCGTTGGGCTGGAGTCGAGCCGCCGGCTGGATAGATAAGTCAGAGCTGAGAGAATCAGTTAGTTGGTTAGCTAATTGCATGCACACATGAGTTGTTAGCCGGTGGTGCATGCATCCACGTCCTAGAGAGATTTTAGGAATGGCGTCGTGTGTGCTGTTAGTGGCCGAGTATGGCGGCCGTGACTTGGTGGCATGGCCGGGATCTGCTTGAAGGCTAGCCTCCTGTGTATATAAGCTTTGCATTGAGTAATAGAAGAGGCCGAGAGGGCCATAGGAAAAATGTAGCGCATGTTTTCTCACCGGGAGACAAGGCAAAGCCAGCTTTCTCCTTGGTGAAGTGTGTGTGCGTGTGAGTTTCCATGGTGTGTGTTCTTGTTTTCTTGAGACAAGAGAGAGAAAGAGAGTTGTGCGAGGCAGCTCAAGGTAGAAGAAGAGAGGCGCCGCGAGAGAGGTGCAAATCTTTTTGACTTTGGGTACAATTATTCTACCAAAAACATAAAAAAGATAGAGATAAGAGAGGATTTTTGTAGTTCAGAGTTTCTTTTTTACAAGAATTCAAAGTTAGACGGCGCTGTGCTGAAGAGCCCACGGGCCAACTTTGACTACAGCCCACTAATACAAACAAATCTGTGTGTACGGGAAGATGGACTCCAGCCAACCGTAGGCCACCCTCAGGCATACTGGCCCGGAAACAAATTAGCCTAATCAGGTCGGTTAGCTAGAAATCACTAATTGAAGAGTACTCGTTGCAAAGATCACCCTCAAACCCCATGTTGCGACAAGTGGCACGCTGCATGTGCGCCACTTGTCGCAACCTGAGCGTTTTCCCTTTTTTCGTAATTTCGTTTATTCAAAACGTTTTATCTCTTAAACCGTGCGTCCAAATCTCGAACCATTTTCACCGTTGAATTCCTCACGTCGAGATCTTCAAAACTAGATCTCATGTTGATAGGTTTTGACGAACTTTTTTCACAAAAAAAACTGGACGAAAAACCCAAACCAGGCGCACTTGTTTTTTCCCTTTCCAAAATAGGCACGGCCGTGACTCTCGCGAAAGCACAACCGTGCCTCTCGCGGAAGCAAAAACCGTGACTCTCGCGAACGAAAAAATGAATCAAAAACGCGTTTTTTACCCTTTCCGAAAGAGGCACGGCCATGACTCTCGCGAAAGCAGAACTGTGCCTCTTGCGGAAGCAAACCCGTGACTCTCATGAAAGAAGGAAAAAATAGAAAACGGATTTTTTCCCTTTCCGAGAGGCACGGCCGTGACTCTCGCGAAAGCACAACCGTGGCTCTCGCGGAAACAATACCGTGACTCTCGTGAAAGAAAAAAAACAGAAAACGCATTTTTTTCCCTTTCCGAGAGGCATGGCCGTGACTCTCGCGATAGCACAACCGTGCCTCTCGCGGAAGCAAAACCGTGAATTTCGCGGAAAAAAAAACGTGTTTTTTCGCACACCAAAAAATTTCGGAATTGTTTTTCCATCGGAAAGTTAAGGAAGACAGGTGGAAAACCAAAACGTCGAAATAAACCGGGAAAAAACCGTTCAATAAGCCGAAAGCGCATGCGGAAAAATAAAAAATAAAAAAATCCAAAGGGAGCGTCCAGAGCGCAACACATGGGCGAATGGCTGAGAGCGCGCCAAGTGGGGTTGATCGATGCGAGCCTCCCGAAGCAGCGCTCGTTAACTAGTTGCTCTCCAGTTAGCTTGTCGTTTTTCCCTTGGTTTGTGTATCGACAGAAGAGGTGCTGATGTACTATACCGGTCCTATTTGTGTCTTTTTCAGTTTATTATTAGTGAGGACTGAGGAGGGATAGATTTTGTCTCTGCATAAGAAAATCTTTCTTTGCGGTATTAGTTGTGTGCATGCTATAGAGTAGCCAGGTCGACGATGTGTTGGTTTTCTTCTTATAGTTAAAGCATATGATGCAGTATGAGTCAAATCATACTTGTTGTCATCAGAGAGATAATTCTTATATTTAAAGCATATTTTCCCGTCTGCATGCTGTGACTGTTGAATACTCGTTCCGTTCCTAAATATTTGTCTTTCTAGATATTTCAACAAGTGACTACATACGAAGCAAAATGAACGAATGTACACTTTAAAATATGTCTACATACATCTGTAGGGAATGGAGGGAGTAGAAATTATCCTCACAGGGAGAGAAAACGCCATGCACATACAAATATTTATGTAATTGAGTAGTTGTCGAACAACTGCCATACACAACAAAGTTTGTTGGTTAGTTACTTACTGCTAGTACAACAAATTGATGGAAAAATATATATACGAAGAAGAAGACACACATATTATTACCAAGAGGACAATCACAGCATGCAAATGAATGCATGGTGAGATGATGTGAGCATTTCAGTTGCATCATTCACTTGCAAACAAAACAACTCCTCAAATATATCTACCTGCCTGCATAACTGTTCATTGTTGAGACTAGTTAAATAACAATAGTCTTCCGATTTAGCTCGACAAATGTCTTTATGATAGATGGGGCCCACCAGTCAGGCTGACATGGCGCCGCTTAACATCTCACAGTTCGGCGACATTTGGTAAGATTGTCATCATGCGTGGCCCTATGGGGGTCCACCTATCATTGGAAAAAAAATTGGTTTCTCCTTATGTTATCCTAACGACCCGTATGCGAGGGACTGGCACATGAGACACATCATTTTGCTGCCGCGCAACATGCATACACCAGTGGCCAGTATCCGCAACAACAACTCCAGCGCCCCGCTTCCTCTTCCTATGTCCTACCGCCCTATTCCCCGCGCTCTCTCTCTCTCACTCTCTCTCTCTCTCTCTCTCTCTCACTCTCTCTCTCTCTCTCCGCGTGAGTAGGAAACCCATGCCGGGGCACATGCCGCCGCCGCCATTGCCGTGTCGTAGAGGATGCCAACGTCGTTGCTGCTCCGCAGTGGTTGCGGCGCTACCCTCTCTCAGGGGAGGTAGAGCATCCGTCACCTTTTCTGAGCCATTGTTGAGCTGGGACGGCCAGACCCGGTGCCACCGTTGCGCGTCCACGTCAAGGGAATGCATGGTAGTAGCAGCGGCCGACGTGCCCTAGCCGCGGTAAGCCTTGACGCCGAACAAGAATAACTGAGTAGTCCCTCCTCGCATAGGCGCAACAACTGGGACGGCGAGGTTCCTCCAGCGCATGCATACGCTGAACAGGTGCTCAATGAAATGTTGAAGAGAGAATATTTGGGGAAAAAAGAAATGCTGAAGAGAGATGTGACGCTGACAAGTTGGCCGCATGTCCAGCAAAACGATTCATTCTAACGGTGTGAGAAATGTGTGCCACATCAGCCTATCTAGGGAGCCCTATCTGTCATAAATGTGCTCAACCGAGCCAAAGCCGCCAGTCAATGTTATTTGTAAAAAGGTGAAAACAGATATGGTGTTTTCTGCCAAAAAGGTGTAAACTCGTGTGTTCTACTAACTAGCCTTAGCCGTCAGTATGGTTGGTTTGTGCAATTTACTTCCATTCTGGGCGAGTGTCAAGCCCGAAAGGCAGGGTTGCTGTGGAACACGATGTGCCTCATTTCAACTGGGCTGGTTCTATTTTTTTTTTTAAATCCGAGAAAGTGGGCTGGTTTTAGCCCAAACCAAAACTCGCCATGGTCCGTTAATTTAACTTCTCTTTAGCAGTAATTTCCTTAGTACCATCTTTTGTTTTCTGAGACAAAAGGTCGGAGGCATTTTTTTTGCGGGGGTAAGAAAATTTTCATTACTCAAGGAGACTTCTCAGCCCTGGATATGTTTACAACGAAGTCCATCCCAGAGTGCAACCACACTGCGATGCATGGGGTACTACGGCCATAAACGGCTAGCTCATGGCTAACTCTGTTCTGCGAGCGTCTACAATGATTGAACAAGATCTCCCTCTCCATAGACGTGGCTAGATTCCGTATCTCTTCCACGAGGATATGGTGCTGTGACCGATCTGCTGCATGTGTTGTGAGCATCCTCACTGCTTCAACAATATCCAGCTCCACTATGATGGGCAAGCTAGTCTGATGCACATCCAACTTCAAACCCTCTTTACACGCTAGCAGTTCCGCCTCAAGGCTGTTCTCGCATGTGCGTATTTGCATGCACGCACTAAACACGAGGCGCCTACGGTGACTTCGTAAATCTCAAGATGATATGCCGGCTCAGTCTCTCGAAGGTGCTCATAGGGGTAGGGTGTGCGTGTGTGCGTTCATAGGGGTGAGTGTATGCGCGTGTATATGAGCGCTTGCATTTGTACTGATGCTAAAAAAAAACTAAACACGATATCTCCTTCTTCATCACGAAGAACGATACCACCTCGAGCAGCCCCCCTTGACATGGCATAGCTCCCATCGGTGTTAAGCTTCATCCAGCCTGACCCAGTGAGAATCCAACGCAGCTCCTGCTGCGGAGTGACACTCGGGGCTGCAGCCGGTCACGTCACATGAAGGACCATCTTCCCCTTCTCCAAATCGCCATGTGGGTAATGGTGGATGCATAGCAGCGAGCATATATACCCATGAAGGAAGCGGCAAGAAGCTTCTATGGGCGGTGGCACCTTCCCATGTGTGATCTCATTGCGGACATACCAGGCACGCCACATGATCACGAGCAATACCATCCGTGTCGTATCATCCAGGGGGTCTAGGAGGGTAAACAGCCACTCCGTTCCACTGTTGCATATCGCTTCAATCTTCGGGATGGGACACTCCACCTCCATGGCGTGCCACAAATCTGTAGCAAGAGGGCATCTGCAAAGCGCATGGAACCCGTCCTCTCGTTCCACACCACAAAGGGGGCATATGTCAGTAAGCTCGAGATGACGAGATAATTTATTGGCCCAGGTAGCCACCGAGTTGGTCACCACTTTCCATGCAAACACGCGTACCTTAGGGCGAGCAGGGCACCCCCATATGATCTTCCAGATGGCGCGACGACCATCCGGTGCCCTGCTCGTGGCGGTAGCCAATGGACGTTCACACTCGTCCATGGCAAAGCGGTAGGCGGAGCGAACTGTGAAGATATCATTCTTCTCTGGCGCCCATGCAATGATGTCGTCGGGGATACGAGGCGATGTGCGGATGCTGGTGATGGCGTCAATGTCCACCTGGAGGAAGTGGCGATGAAGCAGGTCCATGCGCCAGGACCCTTCATTGTCCAGAAGTTCTGCTACTCTCCTCAGCCGGCAGTTGCCTTGCTGTGTGATGGGTTGGCGTGAGGCCTCCCGGGGGATCCAGTGATCACGCCAGATGCGGATGTGCTGTCCATCGCCAACTCGCTAGATGATGCCCTTCTTCAGGAGCTCAAGCCCATGCTGGATAGCCTGCCAAGTAGGCGAGGCATTCCCCGAGAAGACAGTATCCTCAAAATGACCGTCAGGGTAGTAGCGAGCCTTCAGTACCTGCGCACACAAACTATTAGGTTTGGTTAGTAACCGCCAGGCCTGTCTTGCGAGTAGAGCCTCGTTGAACACCCTGAAGTCCATGAAGCCCAATCCACCCTGAGTTTTGTGCGCCAAATTTTTTGGCCATGCCAACCAGTGAGTCTTCCTCTTCCCCTCTGACGCTCCCCACCAGAAATTGCGAACCATTCTGTTCAGGTCATCACATACAGACATCGACAGTTTAAATGCACCCATAATATAAGTTGGGATGGCATGTGCGACAGCTGTAATCATAACCTCCTTGCCAACCAGAGAGAGGGTATCACCCTAGGCAATGATCCTCTTCAACAACCGTGATTGCAAATTTTGAAATTTACCTCGCGTCATACGGCCTTCTGGTGTTGGAAGTCCCAAGTACTTCTCTTCAAAATTAGCCACGTCAATGTGAAGGACAGCCCGTACCCTCTCATGTATATCCACGGGGCATGAACTACCAAATAGTGCACTGCACTTAGTTGGGTTAATGAGCTGTCATGTAGCATGCGCATAGGTATTTAGTACTTCCTTAACCTTCATTGCTTGTTCCTCTTCTGCTTTAGAAAACATCAACGTGTCATCTGCAAACAACAAATGAGACACGCCCGGCGCTCTGCGGCAGATTTTCAGTTGTGTGTAGTCACCATTCTCCTCACCATTTTTCAAGAGAGCTGACAGACCATCAGCAACTAACTAGAACAAGAACGGGGAGAGGGGATCACCTTGCCGAAGCCCACGCTACGGTGCGAATGAATCCAAGAGAGTTCCATTAAATTTTATTGCATATCTCATCGAGGTGACGCAAGCAATAATCCAGTTCACCCACCGGCGAGCGAAGCCCATCTTTTTGCATCATCCGCTCCAAGAAGATCCAGTTCACCCTGTCATATGCCTTGGATAAATCTAACTTATAAGCACAGAAGCTTCTGTTAGGGTCTTTCTCCTGCTGAATAGAGTGAATGCACTCAAAAGCAATTAACGCATTATCTATAATCATCTGCCCAGGAACAGAGGAGCTCTGTTCCGGAGAAACTATATCATCTAAAATAGGCCGCAAGCGGTTTACCAGACATTTCGCCACTACCGTATAAATGACGTTACATAGGCTGATGGGTCGGAATTCCGACAGCCTTTCTGGGTGGTCCACCTTTGGAATGAGGACGATAGATGTATCATTGACTCCTTCTGGCATTACCCCTGAACGGAAAAATTATTTCACGCCAGTAATGACTTGATCTTGCATGATAGCCCGGTTCCTCTGGAAGAAGCGTGCTAGGAAGCCATCTGGCCCCGGGGCCTTCAGTGGCCCAATCTGAAACAGAGCATCAGCAATCTCCTTGTCTGTAAAATCTGCGCACAAATCATCATTCATGTGGTCAGTAACATGAGTATTAATTAAATTGATTACAGGGTCTATGGACAGGGTAGTATCAGCCTCAAATAAGCTTGAGAAGTATGATGTCACAATAGCCGCCATAGATATGTGGTCCTTTTGCGCCACAGGAAATTTAATGTGATTTTTGCGGGCACGCCAAACCGCTTTCCGAAGGAAAAATTGGGTGTTCCGGTTCCCCTCCCGCAACCAAGAAACGCGGGACCTTTGCATCCAAAGCATCTCTTCCCAGTATAGGAGCTCATTCATATGGTCGGTTTCAGTCCAAATCTCCTTCATGTCTACATTCATAGACATAAGTTCCTCTAAACGGGAGCGAGATTTATTAATTTCCTTGATAACACTGCCAAACTTTTTACGACTCCATTGTTGTAATTGCTTCATTATGTTACCCAAACCAGCAGGTATCTCGCCCAGATTAAGCATGGAACCTAAATTAGTCCACGCATTCATAATTACCTAGGGGAGAGTATGATCTCTCTCCCACATAACCTCATACTGGCGGCATCTCCTCCCAGACATTTGCAATGGCTCCTCCAGCGCACATCGAAGTAGAATGGGGAGATGGTCCGAGCTGGGCGACACGAGGTGTTCCACCTTGGCGTGATAAAAAATGTCTCTCCATGAATTGTTAGCGACAGCCCGGTCCAGGCGCACCTTGACGTTCGCCCGACCTGCTCGGTGAATGTCATATGTGTAGGGGATGCCTACAAAACCAAGGTCGCCCAACCCACAAACCTCAAGAACATCGTGAAAATCAATCATCTGACTTGCCGCCCATGGTGTTTCGGAGAAGTGCTCAAAACTCCACATTGCTTCATTAAAATCGCCGATTACCACCCACGGCATGTCGGCCTGTTGGTGAAGATCCCGTAGTAAGGACCACATACGGTGACGGTCCTCCGTGCGAGGCTCACCATAGACACAGGTAAGCCTCCATCGTGGTTCTCCCACCGCCGCTGTCACGTAAGCATCAATATATCGTTCATTCACCTCCTTTACATCAAGATGCTCTGATTCGTGCCAATATAGAGCAAGACCACCACTAAGACCATTACTGTCTATAGCATCAAAACCACTTAAACCTAGCCTTATCGATACCTCTTCATCCTATCTTTCGACTGCCTAGTTTCACATAAGAAAACGATACATGGGGAATGAGCTTGCACCAAGCTCGCCAGATCACGAACTGTCTGGGAGTTCCCCGCCCCCCGGCAGTTCCAGCTGAATATATTCATTGCTCCTGATGGGGCGCCGCATGCGTCCCCGTCAGTTGACCGGCGCCCCCATGGCCGGTTGGTTCCAGAATGATTTGTCCCGACTCCTCCTCCTCACTATGATCATGCACCTTGTCCTCACCATCTTGCCCAGTTTCCTGCTTTTTTTAGTGTATTCGTCAGCGTTCTGCCCACCTCTGGCTGGGTTGCCGCAGCGGTACTGTCAACTGGCAGCGGCGGCCAGTTATCCTCCCCACAAGCCCATGTCTCACCTCATGAGATGTTCTGCATCAGCGTGGCAAGGTATTCTAACATGTCTGGATTTTGCTTCTCTTTAACCTCCGTAGACATGTCAGGTCTGGATCCACGTTCTGGGTACCCATGGGGACAGCAGCAGCCTCGGATCCAGCAGTGTCCGGCTTCGGGCGGGCGGCGTCCACAACGGGAGCCCCCACCGTCCACTAGTTTCCCCTCCTCCGCACCAGGCAAAATCTCTACAGCTTGCGACTTTGACGCCATCCCGGCTGGTAAACTACCCCCTTGAAGACGATCTGGCTGCTTGGTTAGATCTGGTGGTAAGCGAAGATTGATGGCATGGTGTTCCTTCCTCTCGCCGCCTTCTGGATGTATATTCAGATCACGGGAAGAAAACTTGTGCACAAGATTAGGGATTGTGACATCACTGGACTCCAACTCCTGCGACTCCTGATCGTTTGGGACTTCGAAGACCTGATGAGACTTAGCGGACAGGGCTGCCACGGGGTCGTAGTGCGGGAGGATCTCGCACACGACACGGGGATCGGCAGAGGCCAGGGCCTCGCCGGACGGGCGGGGCAGCGTGGCCGCCTCCGCTTGGTGATCGCCAGGGTCGCGAAACCCTAACATCGCCGACTGTCGTAAGGGCCAGCCCGAGGTCGCGGCCAACCATTGACGGAGACAAATGGCGCAATTCCAGTCCCCAATTAGCTCTTCTTCATCCCGTAGATTCTTCTCCATCCCCATATGGTTGAGAGATGGTACGGGTTCTTCTTTGTTCTTTCTAATAATCAAAAAAAAAAATGTCGGAGGCATGACACAGCAACAACCTGTGTAGTACCTCATAAGCTGATTTAATCAAGAAATTGCTTTTGGAGCAGCGGCTGGATGACACAGCAACACTACTAGCACGTCCTGCGCGTTTGTCATGCACATATTGCAGAAGCGTGAGCTGAGCACCTTTTCTGGGCTTTCCCGACATAAAGGAAGGTAGAAAGAAAAGGAAACCCCTTTTTTAGTGGTAAAACACCCAATGCAGACTCAACATCAACCGCTCATTACTACTTGTACACAGTATCACTGAAGTAAACTTTATCCAACCTGGATACTGTCCTACTACTATTACTGCAGGTACCAATGAACCACAACCAATGTAGTATAAGAGTTCTCAAGGGCTACATCACATAATATTCATTCATCATTGGAGTCGGATGTCTCTCTTCTTGTATCCCAAACTCTCTCCAGTTAGTACAAACTTCTAAGAATATGAGAAACTCGGCTGCACAGTAATCTTTCCTTGTTTTGCCGCAAGAGAAAACTTGTCCAGGGTTGTAGACATGGGAGGCACAAGGAAACAAAGAGTCACATGTGACATCGAATCTTTTACCAAGTATCTTAGAACCTCTATTGGTGTCTTATGAATCCTTAGCTAGCATCTTGGTTTTCAAACGACGTACAGAAGTTCTTGCACTATAATACTGCGTTGAAATACTAGAGGGAACCTTGTACTAAAGCTCTAATTGAAAACTCACTTTTCTATCAAGCGGTGAGCTTGGTTTCCTACCAACATAAACTTGCAAAAGAGAACTCTCTTTCCTGCCAATGGAAAGGGCAGTGCTCTGGCTAATCATTTAACAGAAAATTGGCTGTACAATAAACATATATATCTAGATGAGGTTATATATTTAGATTCATGAATGACCATGCATTCTTTGGCCGTGTCATGTGATCATCAGGAACAAATTTAGTTCGATCTGGCTGTACCTAGGTGACTGGATTCTAAAAAAATATTAGTCTGTAGCTAGAAAGCACTTCACTAGTAGAAAAAGGACCTTACGTGAGACACATTAGTCCCGGTTCGATTTTGGCCCGGTACTATTGGTACCGTTAGTTCCGGTTCGAACGGCTATGCATTAGTGCCGGTTCGTGTTGAACCTTTAGTACCGGTTCGTGTGGCAGGCTGGCGTCAGGCCGGGGCCCTACGAGCGCCTTTAGTACCGGTTTGTGGCACAAACCGGTACTAAAGGGCTAACCTTTAGTACCGGTTCGTACCACAAACTAGAACTAACGGGGTCTAACCAACAGTCTTGGTTGGAGACACAAACCGGTATTATAGGGTAATTTTCTAACTCTACACCCCCCTATCACCATTTTAGTTTTGAAAAAACAAAAGAAAATGATAAAAAGTTAAAAAATTAAAATCCTTCGAGACGTAGTTATGTTACTACATCTACAAGTTAGGAAAATTTAAAAACTTCAATTTGGACATGTTTTACAAAAAAGTGTGATGAAAAAGTAAAACGACTATATCTTTTGCATACGATGTCGAAAAAACGTATAATATATCAAAATATTCAGCACAAAAAAGCTTATGCTCAAATTTCAGTTTTTTTTGAATTTTATTCAAACTGTGGTCAAAATACTTATCCAAGAAATAATAGTGTTACTAAATAATTATTCAAAAATATTAGTGTTACTAAATAATGTTTGTAGTTTTTTGAATTTTGGTCAAATCTGGTCAAATTGCGGTCAAACTGTGGTCAAACTATGGTCAAACTATGGTCAAACTATGGTCAATCTAGTTATTCAAGAAAGATCAGTGTTACTAAATAATTATTGTTTTTTACAATAATAGTTTCAAACTCAAACGGTGAAACATGCGACCTAATGCTCAAGCTAAACTCTTGAGGGTTAATAGGATTAACAGCTTACTATTATGAGAAAAACAACAAGTGCATACTTGGAAACTAAGGCGAATAGAACTCCGAAGTAAAGCGTGCACAGGCTAGAGTAGTGACAAGATGGGTGACCAGCCGAGAAGTTAGACGATTTGGAATGAGTGATGAACACTTGAGCAGTTAAGAGGGGTGGTTAGAGACTAAATCGACAAAAAAAAATTCAAAATTTTCAAAACAAAATTCAAAAAAAAAGCTTTAGTACCGGTTGGTGTTACTAACTGGTACTAAAAGTTCCCATACCACGGTGCGAGCTCACGCCACGTGGTCGGCCATTAGTGGCGGTTCGTGCTGAACCTGTACTAGGGGGAAGCTTTAGTGTCCACCCTTTAGTGCCAGTTGCAGAACCGGCACTAAAGACCCTTACGAACTGGTAATCTCTACTCCTAATGTCTCAGTCGGTAGTCTCCAGTCACCGATTAATTTTCGTCCCACCAACACCGTTTTATTTTCCTCCTGTCCCACCTCCCTCTTTACAATTGGTTCCGCCCCCGACCCAGCTAGGAACCATAAAAAAAACTTGCGATAACCCCACTAGATCCAGGCGTGAATCGTCCGGTCAATTCATATAAAACGCGTGTAAAAAAAATCTACGAAAATAAACCTACGAAATTAAACCAGCGAAAAAAAAACACAAACGAATCGCACGAGCGATTCCTCCTGCTCTCGAACCAGTCATCCATCCCTACGTCCCCGTCGGCCGCCGGTCCTTCCCTTCGCCCTCTCTCCTATCGATCCCCTGGAGGACACGCCGCCGCCGTCGTGCGATCTTCAAACTGTAGCAGACGCACGAGATGACCGCCGCGGCCGATCTGCCAGCCACCACGTTGATGCACTAGGGTTAGCATCGCCAGCCGCCACGCCGACGCCCACCCGCGCACCGGCATCACCTGAGGCAAAAAACCGTATAGACGCTCCTCCTCTCCCGGACGAGGTCTCGAAGAAGACGCCGCCGCCGATCCGGGGATACGCCGTCGCGGATCACCAAGACACGGCTGTCGCGGACCACCAGGACCTGGGCGGCGGCGGCGCCTCGGATACGTCGTGGACCAGGACGCGGCCGTCGCCGATCAGGAACAGGACACTGCTGTCGCGGATCCCAGGACGCTGCCGGCGACGCCGCCTCAGATACCCACACCAACCGTCGGAGATGCCGCTGCCCACCACATCGACCAGCTCCAAGGTTTGTTCCTTCTCCTCTTCCTACCTTTTCTCACCAACGAGCAGCACGAGGATGCAGCAGCAGCCTGCTAAGAAAGAACCAAAGGCCCATATTCGTGCATCTCTCTCTATGTATGTGGATAAATGGGAGGCTGGGTTATGCAGTCTAGCTGTTTGATAAAATGTGCACAAAGAGCATGATCTATGGCTCTGTTTCTTCATGATTAATTCCGTCCTTCCTTGAGATGCACATGAATATTTTTCAGGTGGTGGTAAAAAATTGGTCACGAGCCTGATTTGTAATACTCTTACTGCCAATGGTTGTCTGCTGGAATTTACGAGCCACAATGTACATTTATTGATGTGGATGTCATGCTTTAACCTACTTAGTGATTATATAACCTTCATTTGAATAGAAATACTTCAATTTTATCGGGAGGAAAATGAAGTCACCTAGGTTATGTGCCACATATTCGATCTGCTGCTACATACTTGCTACTATAAATGCCAGTTGGGAACCTTGAAACCTATGTTATTCTTGTTCTGCTATTTATTGATGTGGATGTCATGCTTTAACCTACTTAGTGATTATATAACCTTCATTTGAATTGAAATACTTCAATTTTATCGGGAGGAAAATGAAGTCACCTAGGTTATGTGCCACATATTCGATCTGCTGCTACATACTTGCTACTATAAATGCCAGTTGGGAACCTTGAAACCTATGTTATTCTTGTTCTACTATAAATGTATGACCAAGAACAATAACTGCACAAGTGTGTGGTCAAGGGGAAACTTCGGAACAGATAAAAGCAGTCTCAAGCACCAATAGGATGTGAAAATAGCAATTCTCATCCAGAATTATCTCTTTGGTTCTAACCCATGTGCAGACCTCGCGAGCGACCGTCTCCTGGGAGTGGCGGCAGGAGATCTCGGGGCCGACGGAGCCCTCGTCGACATGTGCATCGGCGTTTACGAGAGGCGATGAGATGGCGGCGGCGGCCAAGACATCATGTGCCTCCATGCGAGCGGGTTGACCCG
>LR738712.1:890914375-890941934 GCA_902687465.1 Secale cereale | reverse complement strand
GGAGGGGGGAGGGCAGAATTAGGGATATCAAAGAGTAGGGCCGTGGCGGAGAGAGGAGGGGCCGGATGACGCCGTCGAGGGGAGGGGAGGCACCATGAATGGGAGTAGCTGTGAGGGGATAAGGTGAGAGGAGGCGACTCTAGGTGGAGAAAGTGAGGAGTGGCTGTACGGTGAGGATAAGTTTTTTTTTTAGTTTGTGTAGATGGGAAAAAATTGGTTTGTCTCACTTTTGTTTACATGTTTATAATATAATATGACATTTATATGTTTATATATTTATATGATTCACTTTTGTGGTTAAGTATTTCAACCGATGGATTAGGATGATGCTTTCAAAATGTCGACTCACACTAACACTGATGTAACGATATCATCAAGTTTTACTCAATGATGGATTATGTCGACGTTTGAAAAGAATCCATCGAGAAGGGTCCCGACGTGACGTTATTGGGAGGGGATGTACAGAGAGAGAAAACCGGGGAAGCCATGATAGCCCATAAGAAAAAATAAACAAAAAAATTATTACCCACTAGATATTTATTTTTATTGTGATTATCATTCTTTTCTTTCGCCCAGTTTTTTTGTATTCAAACGATTTTGCTCATTGTGGAATCATAACGAAAGATATGTCTGCCATCCTAAATATATTACCATCATTCAATCAATCATGTCTGTTAAAAAACCAAGTTCGCAAGACATTAACATTGCGAGTGAAATGGATTTCAACTATTTTCCCTTTGTTATCTTTTATATGCATGCAAATTTTAGTACCCGTTATGTTTATACATAATACTAGCAAAATATTCAAATGGTCGTGGTGAGTATTCTTCATTACACATTTTAAGAACTTCAACATGAAGTATTCGTGCTAACTGCATATATTGCTTGTGCAGGATAAGTATGAGTTGTGGAAGAAAATTTGATTATACTTGCTCAAATATCATGCAAATAAAGAAAACATTTCTAATATTGTACGAGCATTCCTTAAGCGCATCAACTAGATCTTAATTTGTAATAGGATTCTTAGCCCTGTACAATGCAAGGCGTTTAGAGAAGGTACTTAGATATATAAATCAGTAAAACTAGTGGCTCGATTGGAACACGCGAAACTAACGTACAGATAGATTTCTCACGTACGCAAGCAGCAACTGCCCCACTCGAGTACTGAGAACGTATCTGGTGAAACGACCGAATTGGTGCACCAGATGCACCAGCTATGTATGGGCCGTTGGATTCGAAAGAAAGGGACATGATTGATGGGCCTGATGGTACATTTGTAGACCAGTCCTTGCAGCTCAGCTAAATCCAACAAATTGGCCTCCCCGTACTCAGATCGTCTTCCTCCGCTTTGCCAGACTCTGTACCAGTACATCCTCCTCGAGCTAGGGTTAACCGGTTAAGGTCCAGCAAGCTCAAAGATTGATCTCAGAGCTTAACGAAATACGGTTGTCTCTCCCCCTTCTGTACCACTCAGGCGAATTAGGGTTATTAAATTTCGACGATCTCTCTCAACACTCTAGCGCCGGCGCCGGCGCCGCCGTCAGCACTATCCATCGACAGCACCTCAAGGATGTAGGTATGTTTGCTTCTTCCTCTATCCATCTTGTTCCAGTTGACTAAATGACATGTTTTTGTTGATTAAGAATTGGAATAGTGTGCTGTGAGCACCAAATTTAGGTATGAGCTGCGACTATATTTCTACAATCTGCATGCCAATTACAAGTGATGTACTCCCTGTTTTCATCCTTTATTGGTAAACAATATTAAAGAGAACGTGTACTTACAGAGTCTAACTGAATTTCGTGAAAGCATTACGAGTTCATCTTATTGATTTTGTTATCTAGTTCGACCTTTACTCATCATCAATTTATCTTTTCCGTAGTTACAAAAACATTTTTAGCTAACTACTGCTGAGCCAAATCAAATATGTATCACCAATGGTGCATCGATACTTCTCTAGTAGTGACTGTTCTTTGTATTCTAAAAATGTGATACTTTGGAATCCAATGTTATTTCCACACAGAGATGCCTATGGTTGTAGGTTAGGGTGTCACTACTAAGTTTAGCTTGGCTCCCCTGATGCGACCATTATTTTGTTTGAAGGTCACTGGAGTCTCATTGCTTGGAGCCGGTAAATCTGTTGAAGAGCCTGAGCTATGACTGGGTAATCTTCAGAGGAGTCATCTTCATAGGTCTCCAAGATGGCATTGATGAAACTGATAATTTCACTTCTCGTACTAGTCCAGGTCGTGTATGGTTGTCTCAGGCTTCAGTTTTTGTAGCACCATGTAATCATCAAGAATGTACATTTGCTAGAAAATCTTGTATGCAGGTTTTCTGTAGTTTACATGAGTGGTTGTTGTACAATATGCAGATGCTTGTGTTGTTCCGATGTGAAAGACGTGATGTTCTTGCATAGAAGCGTCCAAAGAAAATGTATTCATATATCTTTTGGTTGTTACCGGTACTGATTTAGCAGGGCAGCAATAAAAGTTAATTGATATGATAAACAAGAATACAGTATGAAGTCCCAGGTTGTGCGTATCTTTCCACTAGATATGTCCATCAAAATTTTCCAGAGATAATGGATGTCAGCTGCACAAATCTTGTGATTTATATCACATCTTCTATATATCCACAGGAAAAGATGTAACTGGGTTACAAGAAATAAAATAAACAGATTTCAATACATCTAAAACATTACATATTCTATTGCATTCTCTATTTTCAGATTTCCCAAACTTCAGGCAAGGGTCATGCCAGAATTTTCATCACTTCACTGCTGCAAAAATGCCCAAAAAATATCTATTATAGTAATTCCTTGCCAGGTCATACAATCTTTTCTTCCTGGTTAAACATGGCTAATGAGACAACATGGTTTACTGTTAGCGACTCCCTGAAGCTAACAGTGACCACATCCAGAGTTACAGACATAGAACATATGCATGCTTTAGTGACACATTTGCAAATGTGAGCTCCTGGTAACAACAAAGTCGAAAACCTCATCGCCTATGAATATCACTTCCATTTCCAGCAACAATGTAACCAGCTGAATGACTTCACATAATTATTCCAACATCAAATTAGTGAAACCACCACCCCTACTTATCTGGAACCTTTTGGATGATATTTGCCCTGTAAAGAATAAGAAAACCGCATTAGCAAAATTGTAGAAAGGACATCGACATTTTTTCAAGGTTGCTTACTTTACCTCTTCTACTTTTGGTTCACTGTTTGCTCTGAACCCCTTTTCAATCTCTTACCACTCCCTTTTGTGTTCGATATATCTGGTGGATAAATACTGATCACACTTGGGAATGATGTTCCGGCGAAGGATTCAAATTCTTGAACTTTACTTTGCTCACTACTGGCACCCATTTCATATCAGCAATGTGGAAGAAGTTCATATAGTACATTACTAGTTCATGTACAAGAACCCCACAGGAACAACCAGTAACTAACCCACTCTTGCCATGTAGTAGGCTCCTAGGAAGTCATTTCTTTCACATACATGCCGAGTTGTCCACCTTACTATCAAGTTAGCCAAGGTATAAGAAAATTGTATACAAAGGAACATAACACACAGAGCACAGCCCCTCAACTATTACCGAAAAAGGCTTTCGCCCCGCTTTATAAATAAAGCAAACCGCCATGAGCACATACAAGGACTAGTTCAGAAGCACACACCCAAGAAACACAACAAATAAGTTCAGAGGTACTGCTGAGGGCACAGCTCAACAAGCCCAAAACACACACGACACACAAGATAGGCTCATCCGGGGCTAAGGCCGGAGAGCAAATAGACGACTAATCAGGCTCCGGTGGAGGCGGCGGTGGTGGCGGCGACAGGCAGACGGCCATCGAGCGGAGATCAGCGATGAAGGCAGAGATGGTGTCCCGGTCCCGAGGGCGGCTAAGCGGCCGCCAGAGCTGCAAGTAACCAGACAGTTTGAAGAGAGCGTCAGTAGATCGTCGAAGAGGGGAGAGCTGAATCACGAGCTTTCCCCTCAACTATTTGCGCCGATTGTTGTGATTACTACTAGAATTTCACCAACATCCAACGGATCAATTTCGTGCCCATACTATTCATATTCCCAAATGACATTGGCTTCAAACACATGGGAAACTGAATGGCCTGGAAGCAGCAAATATGACTGTACATGGATAACAGAACAACCAAATTCGATGCTCATACCTTGGACCCTGAGAACACTTCCCGAACCCTAGCGCGCAGCTGGACGGCCTGGTACAGAGTATGGCAAGGGAATGAAGACGATGTGGGTACAGAGAGGTTAGATGGCTGGATTTAGCTGTACTGCAAGGACTATTTTGCAAATGTACCGGCAGCCCATCATCACACTGAATCCTGTCCCTTTCCTTCAAATCCAACGTCCCATACATAGCTGGTGCATCTGGTGCACCAATTTGGTCGTTTCACCAGATACGTTCTCCTCGAGTACTAGCCATGGAAAGCCGATGGACTAATATTACTCTCACAAAGTTCCTTTGTAGCTCAGGCTATTACTCTAGATTCATACAGGTTTGAGGATTCTGATGTGATGGTTACTTCGTTATGCAGATCGTTGCATTCCCATCTTGTTACTGAATTAAAGTGTTCTCTGGCACATGTATTCCTACAAGGTAGATTTCTACCTATTGAAGACCGTAATTACTTTTAAATTGATTCTCAACTCCGCATCCAGAACTGGCACTCTTATTTTAATGGAAACGAAGCTCCTCCACCTTTGAGGTATAATGGAGGGCATGACATCATTCAAGCCAAGAAAACATAAAAGGAAAGACGGTTTCATGCAGCAGGATTGATTAATGTTGGCCCAGGATGATAGCTGGGACTGGGCTGGATGAGTTGTACTGTGTGCATGTGCAAAAACTGAGCATATATGAATAGTTGTGTGTGCACTGATGCAGTGCATGTGAGAGAAATAAACCTCTTCTCGAACTATGGTAGCTATCTCTACTCACTGTGATAGTTGCCTAGGCAGGAAGGCGCAGAAAGGGAAAGTGGGAGGTCATGGTCATAGGGCTAACCATGAGGGCGTTTGGCACCCTCCACCCGAGATTGAGCAAGCCTCTCATTAAGGAATATAACCAGGAGAAAATGTGGAGAAGGGATCAGTACCTCAAGGATGAGCCCTTAATGATGGAAGTAGCTACTCTTGTGTTGGTGTCAATTGTGACTAGATTGACCCGCATGTCAAGATCATCATGTTCTATCTTTGCTTCACATGAAGGGATAAAATTTCAAGCCTTCTTGGCATGGGAGGCATGGGGAACGTAAGTGTCGGGTACAATGCCAAAACTTCTACTCTCACCTTAATTGCACCGGCCAAGACAAGACGGGAGCTCCATCAGCAGGATCATCTGAGCTGAGGCATTCAGCCTTCTCGCAAATTGCGGCACGATGCGATGTGGGCTTGTCCTGCACCACCGCCAATCTTGTCGTCCGCTCTGTGACAGTTAACCACTAATGTAATGTGGTTCTCCGGTACGGGCTTGGAGCCGATCGTCGACTATTATAGGTGCTAGCTAGTTTAGATTTTTAAATAGGGAAACACTTCCTATGGTATGTCTGATGTGAGACAAATGTCGGACCGCTTTTGTGTCATCGGTGAATACTTCATCCTCGACACCTCTTTTATGTAGTTTCCGTATTAAAGTGGTAATGTGTTGTGTACATACGTGTACGTGTTTCAGTTGTAACCGTAGGACCTAGTCTTGTGGGCATTCCTAGTTCTATGCCACATCGTGATTGTCCTCCCTACATGTAGGCAGGGTGGATGAGATGTTTGCTTAGGGAGCGCTGGCCGGACATCAAAGCTGTAGGATCCGACTCCAAATGATGGAATCGGGTGTGGAGGTCGAGGATCCTTGCGTGCCATCGGTGGTGGTGAAAACGCGTTATGACGAGGGGGGAGGCGGTGCGCCGAACATGAAGAACAGTGGAAGGGAGACATAACAATGGCGACAAACTATTTCCGGAATAGAGTCTGCTCCAAATATCCCCCACAACCACCAAATATGGAGGATTGGGGACGCAAAAAATTGGCGATCGAGGGTGGGATGACAACTGTGCTAGAGTGGCCATTTTGGACAAAATCCCCACAATGACTATCATTATGAGGAATCTGCTAGAGTTGTTGTGCATCTCCAACAGTACAGGCTAATTTCGTGATTTAACATGTGATTTCCCATCGGGCTACTTTCGCGATATACAAAACATGTGTTTTTTTTTACACCTATGGAGGCCGCTTAGCAAGCGGCATGCTCGTGCAGCATTGACTGGATCATCGCCATGCTAGGGTCCATCGCCTCGCGTCTTGCTCCCCCGACACCTCCGCCGCCTCCCAAGGCGAACAAGCTTTGTTTATTTATCTATTCAATGGTGTTTTGTGTTGTGCCTCCAGCGAGACATATTTCTTTATTTGCACTCTACTTATACACCTATGTACTTCTATATATACCCTACACAAGGGTCAGATCAATACAACACAACAATAATATTCTGCCTTCCTACAATTTCTACATACACAACAAGTACTCTAGCATGTCCTACTAGCATGTGGGTGTGCATTTGTGATAGAGACATTGTGGACCTTTGGGATTGTCCGTGTGCCATCTGACCCAAGCAAGTTTTCAAGGGTTGTCAGAATGGAAGAGAAAGAGAGAGAAATAAGAAAAAAAAACTAATAATTTTTAATGAAGTAAATGATACACGTAGCAGCTAGCAATAAAATTAGCCTCCTCATTAATCAAACGTAGATACTAGCCTACCAGTAGTACTAGAGGTTTGAATGCGGCACACCTAGTCTTTACGGTTACTCGAGGCTATATAAATCACAGAGCACTTGATTTTTCATTGAGACGTTGATCCTCCTTGCTGGTGCATCTCTTCTTTTCTGTCTAAACTCCCTATACTTTCCAATTAATATTTACCATGAAAAACCATATGATAATTCGGCGGGTATGATTTTCTCTCGTTCCTCTTCAACGGGTAACCATTTTGAGGCTGTAGGCATGGGAGGTATAGGGAAAAAAGAGTTGTTTGTAGAACTGAATGTTTTACACCATGCAACGGAAAACCAACTGATGCATCCCATATTGCCAAATTCTGTCAAGGTCTTTCTCTTGTCCACATGATCTACCACTCCTTGCACTCGTTTTGCTGAGTGATGCACTACGTAAAACACGTAATATGTTTAAAAGTTTTTTGCTAGGTTCTGGTTGCGTAGTGAGCTTAGTTGTGTCTAGCAATGAATGTATGATTTTTATTTAACACGATTTTGTTTGTGTCATCAGTTCCATAGAAATGAAGTAGGGACCATAGATATCCCTCCCTACCCCCCCCCCCCCTAAAAAACAAACTCCCTCCTAGTGTTGACGCAAAAAAATTAACTGTATTGAATGGATGAGCAGAGCTCTCATTTTGATACTCTCTTAGTCAGATGGACCTTCAGTCTAAGCATGAGTGGTACAAAATATTTCCTCTGCAAGCAAAACGTCAAGAAACCATGGTGAAAGAGAGTTCCGATATATTTATTGCGTAAAACATTGCAAGATATACATTGTGAGTTCAGGTTGCTATATGTGGTAGGTCTCTTTGATCATTTATGCATTTAGTCATACATGCGTGTACACCATTGGGACATAAGTTCCTCATCCATGAATCCCTTTCAAGACATGAAGCACCATTCAATCATTACGATATGAGATGTAAGTGGTCGGTCGAGCTCAACCGCACAACTTTTAGCTCGTTTGTCTGAGGACTTCACATCCATAGAAAAACATATGCTACCAAAACCCTTTTTTCAGCGAAGAACATACAGTGTGACTACTATAGGCAAGCAGACAAACAAACAAATCATGATTCGTTAGACATGAGCAGAATGGAAGACTAACGTTAACATTACAGATAAACACTTAATTGTAATGCCAATTGATAGAAATATCTACTTGGACTGCAAGTAGAACATGAGCACAATGTACATGCTAGGATAGCGTACGTCGCAGGAGTGCTATCTATATGAGTGCTTTCTCAACTCGAAGAGAGAGGGATAGAGAGAAGGGGAGGGGGAGGGGGGCTGTTACAACTGGAAATACCTAGGGAGCAATGAAGTTAGGTCCATCGTTTGGGCAAACATCTACTATATGTCTAGCTGGTGGCTTCAATATGGCGAGCCAATATATAAGAGAGCTCAAGGCATAGTGGGACACATGTTGGACTCTTCATTTTTCAATAAGTGAGTGATTCCCGTACATGGGCTCTATCTTCTTTGTGACAAAACTCTTTAGATCTCCCCAATCTATCTCTAGCTAAATTGCTATGAAAAAGTTGGTGGCCTTTATGTCCTTGTTTGCCTGAAGGTGCAGTGGGAGGGGATTTGTGATTCTAGGAAACTAGGCATGGGATGCATGGGGAAAGGAAGAATCATCTATTCCATCTAAGCACATGCTGCATCAAAAGCAAACTTCACTTGAAGCACATGATGGGAAAACTCATCTGGATTGCCGAATGCGTCGACAAGAGAGGGCTCCAGTGATCAATGTGTCATGTGTAAATCCGGAATAGAAAATTGAAGTCACCTGTTTGTGGGTTGTGCCATTGCCAACATCATATTTAAATCCAACTTCGGCCTTGACGTACTCGACCGACCTATGAAAATGTTTCAGGCACTTGAGGTTTAGCAAAAGCATTTTATTTAACACCGTAGCTACTCTTGTGATGGTGTCAATTGTGACTAGATTGAGCCGCATGTCAAGATCATCATGTTCTATCTTTTCTTCACATGAAGGGATAAAATTTCAAGCCTTCTTGCCATGGGAGGCATGGGGAACGGAAGTGTCGGGTACAATGCCAAAACTTCTACTCTCATCTTAATTGCACCGGCCAAGACAAGACGGGAGCTCCATCAGCAGCATCATCTGATCGGACGCATTCGGCCTTCTCGCCAGGGACGGAGCTGCTTGGTAAGCATTGGGGTCAATTGACCCCAATGAAATTAGGCAAACCTTCATTAGTTTAGTACTAATGACTATTCATTTATGGAAGATGATCCCATTATTATAGACATGACCCCAATAGAATTTTTTTCTAGCTTCGTCCCTGCTCCTCGCAGATTGCGGCACGATGTGATGTGGGCTCGTCCTGCGCCACCACCAATCTTGTCGTCCTTTCTGTGACAGTTAACCACCATGTCATGTGGTTCTCCGGTACGGGCTTGGAGCCGATCATCGACTATTATAGGTGGTAGCTAGTTTAGATTTTTTAAATAGGGAAACACTTCCTATGATATGTCTGACGTGAGACAAAGGTTGGACCGCTTTTGTGTCATTGGTGAATACCTCATCCTCGACACCTCTTTTATGTAGTTTCTGTATTAAAGTTGTAACGTGATGTGTACATACGTGTACGCGTTTCGTTTGTGACCGTAGGACCAAGTCTTGTTGGCATTCCTAGTTCTACGCCACATCGTGATTCTTATCCCTACATGCTTAGGGAGCGCTGGCCGGACATCAAAGCTGTAGGATCAGACTCCAAATGATGGAATAGGGCGTGGAGGTCGACGATCCATGCATACCATCGGTGGTGGTGAAAAGGCGTTATGACGAGGCGGGAGGAGGTGTGTCGAACATGAAGAACAGTGGAAGGGAGAAATAACAATAGCGACAGACTGTTTACAGAATGGAGTCTGCTCCAAATATCCCCCACAACCACCAAATATGAAGGCTTGGGGACGCAAAAAAAATTGGCGACCGAGGGTGGGGTGATGACTGATGACTATGCTCGAGTGGCCATCTTGGCCAAAATTCCCACAATGACGATCGTTGTGATGATTCTGCTAGAGTTGTTGTTGTGTATCTCCAACAGTACAGGCTAGGGTCCATCGCCTCGCGTCTTGCTCCCCGGACACCTCCGCCGCCTCCCAAGGCGGACAAGCTTTGTTTTTTTATCTATTCAGTGGTGTTTTGTGTTGTGCCTCCGGGGAGACATATTTCTTTATTTGCACTCTACATACCTGAACCTGTATGTTTGTTGAACTTGTTGTTGGTGGTGGTTGCTTTATAATATAAAGCGGAGCAACCCTTTTCCGTCATATGCATTGCAAAATCCTATATGTATAAAACAGCTGGCTCTTTTCATATATTTCACAATTATAGGACATATTGTTCCTTTGGAACCGATGTTTTGGTGCAGTGACCATAACTAATGACAACTTTCCACAGGAACTAAGTACTACAAACATTAAATAGGCCTAGTGGCCGAGAGGGGAATCTAATACGTATGCTACATCAGTCGAATAAAATGGATTGTTCGTCGACTACTTTTGAATGAGAAGTTCTGTAAATTGAACATGCAACTGCCTGCATGCAGTGTGTCCTAGTGCATGACAGTCACCACCGATTCCTAATTAAACGAATAGCCATTCCGTTGTTGGTCTATTACGCTTGGTTCTCCTTGAGATGAAACCAGGTAGTACTACCATCACCTCTCAATTTGCACGTACACTCTGTCTGGGCAGTTGTACACCTTTCGTTCATAAATAGAAGTCTTTTTAGAGAACTTAATAAAACCTATACACAGATATATATATATATATATATATATAGAAGTCTTTTTAGAGAACTTAATAAAACCTATGCACCGTATATATATACATATTTTAGAGTGTAGATTCAGTTATTTTGTTCCATATATAGTCCACATTGAAATTTTAAACAATACATTTATTTAGGAACGGAGGGAGTACATGGTAATTCAATCGTACACAGTGCTTTATGCAGTTCACGCAGTTTGCAGGTTGATTTGATACGCGTGTTTGGGGAAATGAAGGAAGGAGAAAAGCGGGGCTGTTCCTTCCAGTTGCATTGGGTCAGCAGCGTGTGCGACAGCAAAGTCCAATGAGGAGAAGGAGACGCCTGTTATGGTGCATGCCGGCCTTCACTTTTACGTGCACCTAGCTTGTTTCTGAAACCAACCAAATCGTCTAGTATTAGCTTAGCAGTTCGTCGCTGGTGAGTTTTGTGCATCGGGAGGTGGTGCTTCTGCGGGGCTCCACTCCGCGGCTGAACTTCGGCGTGGGTTCGCATCGGCAGTGGGTGGACCGCTTGACCGACCGCGGAGGGCGACGACTCCGGACGGTCGCGGCCGCGTCTGGCTCCAGCCGGCTCCGCTGGATCCGAGCCATGTGCCATGGCAGGCTTTGTGAGGCACGCTGGCGGCTGGCGGGGCTCCTGCTGGCCGGCGGCCTGGCCTTCTCTCGCCGGCATATGGCGCTCTGGCAAGGGCCCGTCCGGCGGTGGGCTGGGTCGAGGTAAATGGTGGTGGCTTGCCCAGACCTGGTTCAACCGGATCTTGGCCCTATCATTCTTCTTTCGCTAAGTCAACTCTCTACCAGACCTCTTGATAAGGCCGCTGACGAGTTCCGATTTTACGTGTCGAAGATCTATATGGATTGGCGTATGTCGCCCTTGAATATATTGATTTTAAAAGCTTTGGTTGCGCGCGCTCATATTATCAGCAAACACGGTCTTAAGAGGGCGCAACGTGAAGCTTTGCTTTCTTATCAGTGTCAAAGGACATGTCTAAGTCAAGGTTCCCAATGCATTGAACGAGCTGGGGAAAGTCATGTTGGATGTGATGAAGATTGTGTGCCATGTAACTGTGACGAGTGGTAAACGCCGTGCTACAGCTACTTCGGAGTAGCGCAGGCCGAAGCTGCGCTGTAGGTGAACATTACCAGCAGTAGAGGCCCATCACACCGACGCTACTACTAGCGCTTGGGGCGGGGCCAACGCTACAGCTAAGCCCATTAGCAGTAGCGCATGGTCCTTTATACGCGCTGCTACTATGGACACACGGCACAGCTCCCCGGCCTCACTTAGCAGCAACATGTGGTATGCTGCCTACGCTACAACTAGTCCCTCGTCCCTCCTCATCCCACCACCCTCCTCTGGCCACCGTCCTCCCTCCTCCTCCTCCTCCTCTCTCCACCCTCCTTCAGATGCCATCATTCCTCCTCCTCTCTCCTTTCTCCTACCTCATCCCCCCTCCTTCCTCCGTCCTCCGTCCTCCCCCAGCCGCTCTCCTCCTCCGACCTCCTCCTCTCTCGTCCCTCCTCCAGCCGCCATCCTCCCTCCTCCCCCATCTTATGTAGCTAATTCCTTAATGTTTCAGGTATTGAATAAAATATAAAAATATAAAAATGTTGTTTCTGATTATATTGTGAATTATTTTTATCATTATCACTTTGTCAGCAAACAATGTTGTATGAGACTTGATGACGTTTTTTTCACTTGGTGGAATATACCGGCTTTCTTGTTTCACGTACGTCTCCCTTTCCCGCTCGGCCCCGCCCCGCCCACCGTGAGCACCTCCCTCTCCTCTCTGTTTAGTTTCAGATTTAATTTTTTAATATATATGTAGATGGATGTATGTTTGTTAGATGGATGGATGCATGGATGCATTATTGATTGATGCAGTTCTGTTTTAGTTTGAAAAAAAAAGCTGAAAAAATGGATACATGAATGCATTTTGCAGGGAAACTCTGAGTGGCCTATGTGTTGCCAAAATGTTGTTTCATTTCCATCCCGGCAAATTTTAGGCGCTCGATATGTCATGTTTTCGTAATGGTCACGCCGAAATTTTCCGTTAATTTTCGCATGCCTTGTGCTAGAAAGTAGGACATATCGAGTGCTCGTGATTTGCCGAAACGGGAATTTAACGACATTCCGATAAAACATAGTCCACTTTTTATTTCACTACTCGATATATGGAATGGGTTGACTTTCAGTATGTTGGGGCTACTTGTGTGCCTTTCAGTCTGTTCATGAAGGGAGGAGCAACCATCACGAACGGTCGAAGAATCAGAGATGGGGTGTATACACCCCGAGGGAAAAGAGTGATATGTGTGTTGAGTTCCCGATATTTGCCATCGATTTTTCTATCTTTGAATTATGAGCACATAAAATGTCTGACATGGGTCTTCGAGTGCGATTACTGGACCGACGACGTGGGTATGTGCGATATGCCTCACCTCGAAAATGATAGGTCCCTAGCCTCACGCTGAAGGAGACCTTCAAACATTTTTACGATATGTAACGACGACAAATATTTTTCCGTAACTAAGAATGACTGTGATTTTTTTGCTTTAATATGTAATTTTCATTTTCTATAATCCGAGTAGTGTACCCCCTGCGATGCAAGACCTTATGTCTTAGATAATCCCGGTTTTGAAGACAGGGAGAGTATGGAGACGAAGAAAGATCACCTTAAGAAGAATCATGGTTTCATCTTTTAGGTTAAGCTATACAATGGAGTAAATCACTCACATTTTGGTTGTTCAAATTTGAGATGACTATGCAAGGTATACGGATTTCAGGAGGATTCGATCTTAGTCCCGAAGATAATATCGACATTTGGGTGGACATGGACATGATTCCACACTACAAAAAAAGACACATCCGTGACATTTTGAGCCGAACGAAACTTTTATCTGTCATACTTCATATACTACATTGAAGACACCCGATGCAAGACCTTCATATACTACATTGTAAATCTGTGATGTGTTTGTTTGTTTCTCCTTTAGAACGCGGATAAAATATTGGAGAAGAGTACCCCGTTATGCAATGGTAAAGGAAGTAATGTAGATCAGGTTCAAGATAGTGAGACGTCCCTGTTTTTCTCCAAGAAAGCTGATAAAAACTATATTGAAGACACTGAGACAACCCCAAAGTCCTGTCTTGATGCAGTGTTCGAGTTACTGGCTATTATTGCTGGCACCAGCTCTTCGAACTCGCTGCCTGAATCAGTTCGGCTTCTTGAGTCTCAACTTCAAGTTGAAAGACATCGATCAGATGTTATGCGACGGGGAGCCGAAGGACTGAGGAAGTCCCTGCGGAATTCAGATGCATACTTTCTGGTGCAACAACAAATGCTGGAGGATTTAAGCGCCAAACAAGAGAAAGTTTATAAGCATGCTAAGCATCTTGCCAACATTATGGGTACCTAGGATATTGTTTCTTGAGCTCTTCTAAAGTTGTTTCAGTTCTGGACTTGTTTAGTTGCGGCGTTTATATGCTGCTTTCTTCCCTATTTTGCACTGGTGGCGAACTTTGATGCCCAGTGGATGTAATATGTGTAATAGCCGTGATAGCCTAGCGTAAGTTGCTTGCCTATTTATTTCCTTATTGTCTTGTTTATTTGTTTTGTTGTAGTCAGTGCAGTTCTTTTTCCACGGATTGCTAGTGGCCGCAATAGCCTATTTTTTAAAATTAGGCCACATTAACCATGGGCTACATATTTACTGTAGTTAACATGAGCCTCTTACAGGACGTAGAAATAATGGGCCTAAAAGGGTCGTAGAAACAACGGTCCTTCTACGAGGCGTAGAAACAATGGGCCTGATACGGTCCATAGATACAATGGGCCTTCTACGGGCCGTATGATCGGTTGGCCAAACATGGACCAATAACAGAGCACATTATGGCCGTAAATGGGCTAGAGTTGAAATCGTCCGTTCATGGGCCGACCATAACGGGCCGACCGTAATGGGCCGTCGTTAATCGGTCGTATTTGATGACGCTATGAAAACATGTCAACGTATTAACGGGCCACAAACGGCCCGACTGTAACCACAGACTGAATTTGGCCCACAAGCAGAAAATGACAGTAACGGGCCTGAAGTAAACGAATGCTGGAAATGAGACCAAGAATACATGGGCCCTGAGAAGGGCGAAAGATAACATGGGCTAGGTACGGCCCAACGGAATAATGGACCGTTAATGGGTATAAAGTGAAACACTGTTCAATATGGGCCAGTTTTACCACGGGCCGTTAATGGGCCGAAGGTTACTAAGGACCTCATATGGGCCGAAAAACGTCATGGGCCATACATGGGCCGGAAGTTAAAATGGGCTGGAATTACATTGGACGGCCCAGATGACGCTACTGGGCCTAATTCGGATAGGCCGTAAACGGGCCCTGGGTTAGCGGGCTGTAAATGGGCTATATGCGAACATGCCGTTAACAGGCTTGTCGTGGGCCGGCCCGTCACCTTTTTACCAAGTCAAATATGCCGGCCTTTTCACATGAATGGGCCTCTGTTGGGCACTGTTCAATATGGGCATGTTTTACCACGGGCTGTTAATGGGCCGAGGGTTACTAAGGGCCTCATATGGGCCGAAAGACGTCATGGGCCATACATGGGCCGGAAGTTAAAACGGGCTGGAATTATATTAGACGGCCCAGATGACGCTGTTGGGCCTAATTCGAATAGGCCGTATACGGGTCCTGGGTTAGCGGGTTGTAAATGGGCTATATGCGAATAGGCCGTTAACAGGCTTACTATGGGCCGTCCCGCCACCTTTTGACCAAGTCAAATGGGCCGGCCTTTTCACAGGAATGGGCCTTTGTTGGGCCGTGCCACGTGTTGACGTATCATAGGCGCTTTTGGTCCAATGAGTGGATGACATCTGTCCGAACGGTGAGCTGTCACGTGTTTCCTCCAGCCAGTGATGATTTTACACGTGGAAAATCCCCATTGGTCGGTGCTGTTAACGGGTTATCGGATCCAAAACCGGACCTGATAGCTTAACGGCGTTCCGGTATGGTGGATGCCACGTGTCGGTCACCCTTGACGAAAGCACTTCTGTGACGCGCGATTTATCATCATGGAAGTGGACACTTCCGGGATGATCCTTTTGGTAATGTCATGGAACACTTCTACATCAACACAGGTATGACCTCATTCTGTCATAAATTTGTCATGGATGTATATGCATGACAGAAAACGTGACCTACTGTGACAAACACGTATTATCACGGAAGTGTATTTTTTTTGTAGTGCCAGTTGTACCTCAATGTGAGTTTGTCAAACTAATTTGCGAAGTAATTTATATTGTTTATTTAAAAATAGTTGGTATTCATCCCTACTAAACTTGTTTATTTATAATTGATAGCTTATTTTCCTTTCTCCAAGAAATTGACGGAAGGTAGTAGACAAGACCTACTATAGTTATGGCTCAGAGCTAACTTGGGAGGAGAAAAATTATCTTGTCTCATTTGTTAATGATGTTGAGACTTTTAAGATCAATTATGAAGTTAGCCAGAATTATGGTGGATATGTGCCACTAGTCAACGTCTCACTAGTCCATCTTTTGCATACATTCTTCTTAAGCAAAACTACATCGCTAACTATGTTACTATTGTGTTTTGATACAATATGAATCATGAATTTTGCATGGCCTAAAATATATGTCATCGTCATGGGATGAGTTGTTGCATTCAAGGGTATGCCCTTAACAAATTCGCCTCATACGATGATTCATTGAGTGTATATAAATAAAATTGCAGTATGCTTTACTAAACTTATATCAGTCAAGGAGCGCATTGTGTGTGAAGATTACCCGTTGGCTTCATGCCTAGGTTCTTCTGTAATCCAGTTCTTGCATTGCTCATTATTTTCCTTCAAAGTTTGTGAAATATTAATTTGTGAATGATATACAATCTTGGATTATGATTTATATTATTTCATATGGTCAACTCCGCTCCCACTACTAGAAAAGAATTTATCCTGATTATAATTTGAATGATGATGTCAATATATAACTTAAAATGTCTTCTCGAGTTTCAGCATGCTATTAGTCGGGACGTGCATTGCACGTGCATGCTTACTGGTTTATATAAACTGAATTCGACTGCGTTGGTCATATGCAGAATATTGGTTATCAAGTCGGTTATCTGCTTGTGCATGCCTATTTCGAATGACCTAGTTATGATGGTCATCAGAAAAGTCGGTTACTTCAATTGGCTAAGGCAAGGGGTCCGATAAGACTTCCTACCGTAATTGTGAATTTGACTTTTAGACTTAGTTACATTTATGTTTCATGGAAACTATGACTAGTTAACCAAGGCGTGTGTGCCACGAATCCCGATGCCACATATGTTCCCCTTCATATGGCATAAACACTATCGGAACCGAAGAGTTCAGGGAACTAATTCCAACTTGTGCACAAGTATTGAATAAAAAATGCGCATCTAGTGGGTGGATGTAGAAAAGCCTTGTAGTGAATTTGTGGTGATGGTTGAAGGAACTAGTATAGCAATGCATGAAGGAACTAGTAAGGTCGACTCCACCGCGCGACCCCAAACGAACGTCCACTTTGCCCGGATTCTATCCGTTTGGGTAGGGCGATTGGGTCATGTCCGGGCAGTTTCTGGGATGCGGTGGTCGTGCACCCAACGCGCGGACGCATGCAGGCCGATCCTGTCCGCGTGCATTTTTCTTTGCGAGTCCGTAACGTTTTTCATCATTGATTTTTGGTACATGGAAATACATCACCAATTTTTGACTAGAAAAGCAAGACCAAAGAAAACAAGAACCACAAGAATACATTTTAGAAGATATACAACTTCCATAACTCCTCCCTTGAGTTGTGTTAGTGCCTTCTCGATGCACTCATTATTGATCTGCAAAGGAGGCTCAATCTTGTGTGCTTCTTTCTTCTTCGAGTCTAAAGAAGTAGAGGTTGCTTCCTCGCATCTAGTCTCATGTCTAGGCTCTATTCTACCAACATATGCACTAGTCTCATCTCTAGCATCTATTCTAGCTAAAAGTGCACGAATATCTATTAAATTGCGCGCTATCAATATATAGATGTACTCTTCTTCTCAATACCAAAACTTGCATCCATACCACACAATAAAAATTTAAGTTAGCACAACTAGTCAAATCCGAGAGCACAACCAAAGCTAAAAATAGGACATACCCCATTGTTTAAGCACTTGATGAACACCCATCTGGGATGTTCCGGCGTTGTAGACGCGCGGCGCACGACCTTCTTTGGGCAGTCGTCGCACTTAATGAGCGGCAACGGTGCGCCGACGAGCTTTTGGGCTAGCACCGAGCCCGGTCGACCGCCATTTGTGTATTTCCCTGCGGACCAACGATAGTGTAGATCAGAGCGGCTAGAGGAGAAGCGATTGCCTGCGTGCGGCATTGCGGCCTTTCCAGGGCCTTCCGGCCCAGTGCCCGGCCATCCCATGTCGCGGCGCGGCCTCCCACAGCCGGGTGAGCTCAAGACCGACCTGATCCGTCCCAAATCCGGCCGGCGGGTGCGGAAATGAGGTGAGCGTGGTTGGGTAGCTCGGGGGCACAGAGGGGAAGGTGCTGGGCGAGCGCGCATCCGAGATGCACAGCTGCAATGGCAGCGGAGGCGGCGGCGGCGAGGGTAAGAGTGGGGAAGAGTGGAGGGGGTGCGGCCCGATGGAGGGAGGGGGGCGGATAGAAAAAGGCGTCCCTGTGCCACCGATGAGCGGGCCAGAGGAGGACACGCGCAGACGGCCCGCGCGTTCGCGTGTTGTCCGTTTCACCCCAAAAGCGACGTAAACTTGGGTCGGGGATGGGTCCAAAGCGGACTGAAAACAGACAAAAGTCCGTTTGCGCCCACGCGCTAGACCGTCTGGTTTGTCCGTTTTACCCCAAACGGACGCACGCGGATAGAATCACGCGGTGGAGTTGGCCTAATGTCGTCATTGAACACAATAAAATGGGTAGAACAGGGTAGTTTCATCTAGTAGGTTTTATTAATAATGAATGATGGGTAAGGTTGACATGTGGAACCCCGGCTGGATAAAGCAGTAGCATGTGCATGTGAGAACTCATCATATATTCATGCCGATCTGTATGCTCCATCGACACTCTTCACCACCTAGTCTGTAGATATCTGTCACACCTTCATAGGCTTCGCATCTCTAGGCAGTAGCCTCCCGCACCTTAAACTATCTATCTGTAGTTGAAGAGTGTGAAACGTGAGGAAAGAGAGTCGGAGTGATGAGCTCCCAGCCTCCCACACATGGAAGCTACCCTTCTAAGGTTGTCTAACGTCCTGCCAACTAGCTTGGCCCGCATGTGAAGAGCATATTTGTTGTTCTCTCCTTATTTGTGTGCAAGGGAGAACCATTTCGAACAACTAGGCATGGGAAGCACGGGGACAGAAAAATGGCCCGTCAGAGATACCTATAGAACTTGATGTTCGAGCCATACAACCATGCTCGAGGAGGTACGAAATCGCACGGCCGGCCCCTCAGCACCCTTCTCCGCCGCCGTCGTCGTTGTCGCCACTACCGGACAATACTTAACCCTAGGTTCGAGCGAGCCTCACGGATGCGTGCGGTTGGAAGCCTAGACGATGCAATCGATTGGGTGCGAACAACACAAGCGAGAACGGCTGAAGGCGAGCATGACGCATGGCTGACTCGGGCGTTGGGCGTTGGACGCAACGCGAGCGAGCTCCATCGGGCCGGTCCCGGTCGAGAGAAGCTGCGAGGGCAGATTCAGCAAGGAAAAAAATAGGTAGAAAAAACCCGTTGATGTGGCATGCCAGCTGGACCTAACAATTGGGACCTACTGGTCAGAAAGCTCACAAAATTTTAAACCGGGTAAATTATGGCAGAACTTTTGCTAAATGGCGTAAAACGGATGAAATCTCACTAAATGGGGTAATTAGTGTCAAAAATGTCAAAATAGGGGGTAAAAACTAGAATTTACTCTAAAATTTACTTCTGCTTGAGTTCGTCAAACCTTTTTATTCTCCTATGTCAGGTATAGATGATGCATTTATCAGAGGTTACTTCTACATATTCATCGAATCACAATGGTTGGCACCAATTTCTTACTGAACCAGCACCATCCTTATCCACGTGGAGTAGACATACCGGTGGTCTCAAATCAACATCTTCTTACTGTGACATTAGAGCTCACACATTGCTCACTAGAACTAATTTTGCAATTGAAGTCAAATTTTGTAGAAAAATAACATTGTGGCATTAGAGCTCACACATGGCTATTCAAGATACATGTACAAGCTAGCAATGAGATTGGTTCCACTACATCCATTATTAACCCAACGTACCTACTGCCCAACTACTGGAACTAGGGGCCAGAATAATGTAGTGTCTACTATATAAGAGGACTCCAAGCTACATAAATCCCAGATTCTTCGCACATCATTGAGATATCGATCTTTCTCGCTCAGTCCATCTCTTCTTTGTGTCAAGACTCTCGAAAGTTTTCAACTAATATCTGCCGCCAAAATTTATATGTTAACTCGGTGGCATGGTGTTCTATCCATGTTTCCCTTCAAGGTAGAACATTTCGATATTGTAGGCATGAGAGGTACATGGAAAGAGAGTGATAGGGCATGCCACTAGACCAACTCAAAACCAATGACAAGCTTTCGACCAGCAATCCCTAGGCGTCACCCTTTTTTATCCTAGATAGTTTTTTCCTAATGCTGACGAAGAGGTCTAGTTTATCTCGAAACATTGATATTGTATCCAACTTCCATTGTCTCATGGAGGAATCAAGCATTTTCTCAGGTTCGTTTACTCCTGTTAAAATGGTTTTGATGCTCAAAATAATGTGGTGTCTTAAACAACTATGGTGAATGGTCTAAACATGTCTTAACCATTAAACTGAATTTTACAATATGTTAGATTAGATGAACATACTATGTTATTGTCCTGTTTTTTACATTTATGTGAAAACTATCAAATTTTTCATTGAGGCAAGGTGCACCATGAATCAAATTGTAGCATAGATATTCTCTATTGAATGATGAAACAATGTCCAAAGCATATAGTCAACAGAACTACCTCCTACTTGTGCAGAAGTAATGGAAATATATTAAGCTTCACACGTCAAGTGTGTGAAGGTTAAAATAGGTTGCCAAGAATTTGGGGTAGAACTAATTGACTTATCAAAATTTATGGGTGGTTTGATTGCACATGCGCCTTATGGGGCCAATTGGAGGACACTAATGGAATATTGTTCCACTGTGCGCCTGACTGGACCCCTCCCCCCCATCTCAGCTTCTGTACTTATTGGTTCTGTCCTTGATATGTAGGGTTCGGATATTCAAAGGGTAGTTGTTTCGCACTACTTTGCTGCACTATCTTAGGTCAGTGGAATATTCAAAATCAAATTGCTATTGAAAAGGTTATTCCTTCTCTAATCTGGCTGTGACCTGATCTTCAAATGTGGTCTTTTCCTCTGACTGTGGGCCCTGCTGGGAAAGGAGAAGGACAAGGTGGTTGAGCCCACTGAACAAGCATCAATAGATCTATGCCAAAAATAGGGAGGCGATGTGACAATCAATGTTGCTGCTAGTTGCTTTTGTTGCATTATACCCAAGACTCTGTTTTACTTTCTATTCTAAATGTCGTTTTAAGTCTCGGTTTTTAGTTTAGCTGGGTTTGGGCTATATTACTTTAAAAGTCGGTGTTGCATGCCCCTTCCTGCTCAAACAAATTCAGAATTGAATGCATGCATGCTACTCATTCATAAGCCAAAGCAGGAGGCTCTTGGAATGTGAATCGGAAGAAAATACATTGGCCAGCCAAGTAGAATGTTGATTCCTCCATATGTATACACTAGTAGAAAATATGACTTTGGTCCAAGCCTGGCCAGCCCATTAGTCCCGGTTCAGTCATGAACCGGGACCCATGGGGGAAGGTCCCAGTTTGTGAGCCCAGGGGGACGGCCGGGCCTCGTGGGGCTTTGTTCCCGGTTCATCTGTCCCCTTTGGTCCTGGTTCCTGACACGAACCGGGACCAATGGGCCTCGCTCCTGGCACACAACCATTGGTACCGGTTCGTGGCTGGAACCAGGACCAAACTTGGGCTTTTAGTCCCGGTTCCAGCCACGAACCGGGACCAATGAGGTGCCTAAATATACCCCCTCGCCCACGAGCAGACCACTCCACTGCTCTATTTTGTCTGGCGGGCGAGGGGAGAGCTCTGTGTTGCTCTAGCTCACCTCCTATGCACTTGAGGTGTTTGATGAAATGCCCGAGCCACACTACTTAAGCTTTCACCTCTTGAAGCTCCTTGTCCAAGCTCCATTTTCCTCAAGATTTGTCTAGGTTTGCCGGTCCCTCCTGTCCCGTCGCTGTCCTCACCGCCGTTATTCGCCCGCGCCGATCTCGTCGCCGGCGCCACCGTGGTGAGCCTCTTCTTCTTATCTTCTTTCTAAAAGAAAAAAAATTCTTACTTGTATGATTTAGAAAGATATTTGTACAATTTTCTTACTTTTATTATTGTTTGTTAAATTATTTTCAGCACGTTAACCAAGGCACATAATTATGGACTATTTAGGACAAAATTACCCTTATCTAATTCGTAGATTAGCGGCAAGTAAATCATTTAGGCTAGGAAAGGATGAGATACACGCAATGGGGAGAGAGATGGTTTCCTTTTCTTTCTCTACAAGGAGAGATACATGCAATCAGGGAGATATACTTTCCTTTTTCTGGAGGGCCAAGATGGGAATTACGAGGAATTAGAACAAATGCACTTTACATTGTGGAATGTTATCAAAAAACAAATACACCTTGTATAATGGAATGGAGGGAGTATTATATAGTGCGATGGCCTTGGCATCCGCCCACGTCGGCCCTCGTCCTGTCTATGATTCAGATGCGGTATATTATTATTCATAACAATTTGTTTTAGTGTTTATGACAATTATTCCAACCAACGTGACATAGATATTTTTTTCTAGAAGCTATGTGAACCGGAAATTCCAACCGACCCCTCTTGTGGAGAGGTTAAATTTAGTTGAAAAGGAAAACAGGGACTTGAAGAAAAAATGGAAAAAACTGAGGAGGAGAAGATGGAATTGGAGTTGCATGTTGCGGAAGTCGTCGATGATCAAAATATCAAGATGGACCCTCTTGTGGAGGGGTTAAATTTAGTTGAAAAGGAAAATATTTACTTGAAGAAAAAATTGAAAAAAATAACGAGGAGGAGAAGATGGAATTGGAGTTGCATGTTGTGGAAGTTATCGATGATCACAAGATCAAGATGGATGCAATGCGCTTGAAGATCAGAAAGATTAGAAAATATGCCATCCATATTGAGGCTTGGTATCATTATGCCGTTGGATCAATTGTTACCTTAGTTGCGATTATGATCGCATTTGTTGTTGCATTGAAATGTATTACACAGTTTCAATGTAAGGTTTAATTAGATAATGTGGAGAGCGATATGTTGTTCAATAAGAACTATGTATGTACTTTAGTTTTAGAACATGCTATGTGGGTGAAATGATGATACCATGCCAACTTTCAACATCTTCAAAGTTCATTTGAAGTGCTTTTCAATTTCCGGGTCATTTAGCTCAAAACAAATCAGTAAATGCATGAAAAATACCAAATGAAGTCAGAAATGATTGAAAACTTATGATGTGGCTTTGAACGGTGGATTTTGAACACACAAAAAGTGTGGAGTTCAAATGAGTTTAATAAAATGAAAACCCTTTGTAACATATGAGTTTTCATCTGAAACCCTGATACTTCAAAACAGATTGTCTGTTTTGTACACGAAGTGAATCCAGTTTTTGCCGTAACCCTCACAACATTTGAGCACATGCTATGTGGGTGAAATGATGATACCATGCCAACTTTCAACCTTTTTAGAGTTCATTTGTAGTGTTTTTCAATTTCAGGGTCATATAGCTCAAAAAATAAGTAAATGCATGAAAAATACCAAATGAAGTCAGAAATGGTTGAACACTTCTGATGCGGCTTTGAATGGTGCATTTTGAACACACAAAAATTGTGGAGTTCAAATAAGTTCAATAAAATGAAATCCCTTTGTAACAGATGAGTTTTCGTCCGAAACCCTGATACTTCGAAACAGATTGTCTGTTCTGTACAAGAAGTGCATCCAATTTTTGCCGTAACCCTCACAACTTTTTAGCACATGATATGTAGGTGAAATGATGATACCATGCAAACTTTCAACCTTTTCAGAGTTGATTTGTAGTGCTTTTCAATTTTAGGGTCATACATCTAAAAACTCAGTAAATGCATGAAAAATACCAAATGAAGTCAGAAAGGGTTGAAAGTTCATGATGTGTCTTTGAATGGTGCATTTTCAACACACACAAATTCTGGAGTTCAAATAAGTTCAATAAAATGAAATCCCTTTGTAACAGATGAGTTTTTGTCCGAAACCCTGATACTTCGAAAGAGATTGTCCGTTTTCTACACCGAAGTGAATCCAGTTTTTTTCCGTAACGCTCTCAACTTTTTAGCACATGCTATGTGGCTGAAAAGATGATACCATGCCAACTTTCAATCTTTTCAGAGTTCATTTGTAGTGCTTTTCAATTTCAGGGTCATATAGCTCAAAAAAACCCAGTAAATGCATGAAAAATAACAAATGAAGTCAGAAAGAGTTGAAAAATGATGATGTGGCTTTGAATGGTACATTTTGAACACGCAAAAAGTCTGGCGTTCAAATAAGTTCAAAAAAAAATGAAATGCCTTTTGTAACAGATGAGTATTCGTCCAAAACCCTGATACTTCGAAAGAGATTGTCCGTTTTGTACACGAAGTGCATCATGTTTTTGCCGTAACCCTCTCAACTTTTTAGCACCTGCTATGTGGGTGAAATGATGATACCATGCAAAATTTAAACCTTTTCAGAGTTCATTTGTAGTGCTTTTCAATTTCAGGGGCATTTAGCTCGTAATAAAATTAGCAAATGCACGAAAAATACCAAATGATGTCAGAAAGGGTTGAATATTTATGATGTGGCTTTGAATTGTGCATTTTGAACACACACAAAGTCTGGAGTTCAAATAAGTTCAATAAACTGAAATCCCTTTGTAACAGATGAGTTTTCATCCGAAACCCTGATACTTCGAAAGAGATTGTCTGTTTTGTACACGAAGTGCATCCAGTTTTGTTCGTAACCCTCTCAACTTTTTAGCACATGCTATGTGGGTGAAGTGATGACACCATGCCAACTTTCAACCTTTTCAGAGTTCATTTGAAGTGATTTTCAATTTCAGGGTCATTTAGCTGAAAATAAAATCAGTGAATGCACGAAAAATACGAAATGAAGTCAGAATGGGTTGAAAATTTAGTATGTGGCTTTTAATGGTGCATTTTGAGCACACAAAAAGTCTGGAGTTCAAATAAGTTCAATAAAATGAATCCCCTTTGTAACAGATGAGTTTTCGTCCGAAAACCTGATACTTCGAAAGAGATTGTCTGTTTTGTACACGAAGTTCATTCAGTTTTTGCCGTAACCCTCTCAACTTTTTACCACATGTTATGTGGGTGAAGTGATGATAAAATGCCAACTTTCAACCTTTTCGGAGTTCATTTGTAGTGCTTTTCAATTTCAGGGTCATTTAGAGCAAAAAGAATGAACCAATAGCAAAAAGAATGAACTAAAAATAATCAATGTTAGTATATTGTTTTGATCAACTAAAACAAAATTATAATATACTTCCATAGCAAAAAGAATTAACTAAAAATATTTTATAAAACTCTAATAGCAAAGGAATCAACTAAAAAGATTTTATAAACCTCTAGTATTTTTTAAACTAAAATTATATAAAATTTATGCAACTAAAATTATATAAACCTCTAGTATTTTATTCGCCTCCTCGAAACTGGTCGAGCACTTGTTCCCCTTGGGAAGACGTTCGTGCCAGAATGACATGTTCTCGTCGAAGCATGCGTCGGTCATTTTGTGTTTTACCTTCATCTCCAGAGCCATGAGCGTTACTTTCAGGTGGGTATCCTCGGGCCTGCATCCTTCATACAATGGAGTAACCGCGTCTATCTCTAGTTGATCCAGCTTGGCTTTCTCTCGGGCGGCATCTCTTGCGTTACCCGTCTGCCTGAGAAGCAGCTCTTGAATATGAGGGTCCTGCACCCAGCCCATCGAGTGTCCATCGTCATCTGCTCTGGCATCTTCATCTTCATTATCATGCCCTTGGTCTTGATCTTCCTCATCATCACATCCGGCATCTTCTACACGATGACTGTGTCCTGCATCTACTTCCTGATCATGTCCTGGAGATTCTTTGTCTTCTCGCCCGCCCTCGCTGCTATTGTCTTGCTTCCCTTCCTTATTTATTGCCCGACCCCCATGGACGACTTCATAATCATTTTCATCACCTTGCCACCGATAGCCATCCATGAAACCACGCACGAGCAGGTGGTCCCGCACCTGTCTGGAATACGGGTCCATAAGGCTCTTCAGCTTGCAAGATCGACACAGACATTTTATCTCCGTCTCGTTCTTTTGAAGCATGTCCGCCTTCGCGGAGCTCAAAAACCTATTCACGATGCCTTCGGTCATCGTGCGGACCATGGTCGCCTGCGGGGTAGAGCAAAACGATATTTTAGAACCAAAAAAAATTTGGCATGACTTTGCCTAAAAATTGGACCAAAAAGAATGCGTAGTTCCAAATTATCGCCGAAATGGAAATCAATCAACATTCCGACAAAATATTGGCAACTATCGCATTTCAAATACCGGTACCTGCAAACACAAACATATGCAACACCACAAACATACGTAGATCTAGGCCATAAAAAGTGTGTACGTTGGAGGGAGAAAAAAGTAGATCTAGAACATAAAGAAAGCTTTCCCCTTATTTACCTATCAAAAAAAGGAAATTCAACCACTTAATTTGGGTGAATCTATGGTGCAAATGAGGTGAGGAGGAGAAGGCAGCCGAGACCAAACTAGAGGGTGGAGAGAATGAAGTGGGGAAAGTGAGTGTGTGGTAGCTAGGGTGGCTGTCAAATAAATATCTGCTCTCAGGTTACCAATGGCGCACCCCCTAAGAATGCGCCATTACTAGTTAAACTAGTAATGGCGCACTATACTCTGGTGCGCCACTGCTCAGTCTGGGAAGAGTTGTGGGGCCAGGACAAAACTAGTAATGGCGCACCACACGCCTGGTGCGTCATTAGTAACATGGCCATTAATGGAGCACATGTATCTGCTGCGCCATTAATGCCCATATTAGCTATAGCCGTTTTCCTAGTAGTGAGTCGTTTCTCTCCGGCTGGCATGTTACTTTGGTTGCACCCTAGTCTGATCTTCTGGATATGTAATAGGCTAGACTCTATTTTGTGTTACTCAGGTTTTCGCCCCATAACACTCGTTTCGATGGCGAGCAAGTATGTAGGGTTTCCTGGTAGTGCTCTTTCCATTCTCCGGACTTTTCTATTGGAACTGGTTGTATTTCCGTTCTATGCAATGGAAAGGGGTAAAGCTTGGTTCTAAAAAAAGCATCTCCTAACTAAATCCAACGTAACTTTCTTTAAATCCAAATCTGCTGACAACTTTCTCTTGCCACACAACCCTAACTAAGTCCTTCAATATGTCCTAACTAAATCAGACTTACACTTCCTTTGAATCAAAATCTTGTCACAACTTTCTGAAACCGTAAATCCTAACTAACTACATCAATATGTCCTAGCTAAATCCAACTTACACTCCCTTTGAATCGAAATATCGTCACAACTTTCTGAAACCATAAACCCTAAACCTCTCATGACATATCCTAAACCCTAATCAAATCGGACCCCTATTGGAACTATATGCATAAGGGACTAGAAAATATTTGAGATGGCTAGGCACTTACAACGAAGATCCGGCGTGAAAAAGTTGATGCACGATCTGGCGCCGCGACCCAAGTGGGGTGACTTGCGATGGAGGGGGGAG
>LR738712.1:890886901-890914312 GCA_902687465.1 Secale cereale | reverse complement strand
GGTAGGAGCAGGTGGAAGGAGTGAAACGGCGAGTGCGATCGGCGGCGATCGAGGGCACTGAGGTTATGGCTCGAGAGGAGGAGAGAGGGCGAACCGCTCGAACCGAAATTCAAAATAGTACGCACGTGATTGGACCTCTATAATGAGGTGTTTTATTAATGCAATTAATTTAATCAAAATATTTAGGACGGTAATACCCTTGAACTTAATTGGGCCGATTAAAGGTACAAAAACAATTATGTCGGAAATACCCTTGGGCTAAAAAAGGCCCAGTTATTCTCATCCGTTAGATCGCCCATAAAATACACGTGCTCTGGTGTATTATAATGCACCGTAAAATTTTCCAAAAACTAATTCTGGCAACAAAATTGCTCTATCCAAGAAACATTTCTAAAGAAACGTGTGGAAATAAGGAATCCGTTTGTACAATGTTTGTTTCCAGAGCTGGCCCTTCCTTTCCCCTTGTCTCCCATGCCTAGATTAACTAGAAAGGAAGCAACATAGCACAACTAGCATGATCACATAGAGTTACGAACATGAGCACGTGTATTTTATGGGCTACCATGCGACACAAAGAGAAGGTATGAAGAAAGTTGGCTAGAATGGAGAGGTTAACAAGCTGTGATGAAATTTAACAAGGAAGGAGGATGTGCGGATCATGAAGAGTGGCTGGAGTCAAGCGCACATGGTATGCATATATCCCGAGTTTTCACACATGCATGGTGTGCAACTTCATCTTGGTCGGGCCCACTTGTTATCCTCAACCAACATCAATAAGACAAGCTGCATGCAGCATGCAAATGCCTCTTCCGTTGTCTTAGATGATACCACTACTCCTCAATGCATTCTCTATAGACTATAGCAGCAATGCTCCATTACTTCAGTTATTAATGGTTTATCAAGCGTCACACCATTTTTGTATCACTATGGAATATTGGCCAAAATAAGCCGCGGCTCCGGCTCGGACGCGTCGGACGCATGTGTGCGGGCGCGCTGAGCGTGTCGGACGCGTCGGGTCCGTAGCGTAGGTGTGCGTGCGTGCGTGTGGTGCATGGGCGTGTCCATGCAGGAGTACACCGTGTGCGTGTGTTTAGGCCCAGGATGTTGGCAAGTCGCATTGTGCGATCAAGGGCGATTCCGTTGGAGCTCACTGTGGGCCGCGCGCGTCGGAGCCTGACGCCGGCATGATCAGAGCGGGCAGAACGCGCGCGATCAGTGGAGTGGAGGCGTGGGTGCGTGCCTAGTGCTTCAGAGAAACGGCCGTTGTTGCGGTGGCAGCGTTCATGCGCCGGAAATTCTCCTGTGTCCATTGAGTCATCTTCTTCCTCCCTTCTTCTTCTGTGCATGAGTGAGAGAGGCAAGACAGAGAGGGAGAGAGGTCAACGTTGAGCTAGGGTTTAGGGCTGGCTGCACTAACAATTGATATTGGTGCTTCGGTTCGGGAGTGATCGCCGGCGGCCATTGCGCTCGTTCCTCACGGCAGTGGTGGCGGCACGATGTCGATGCAGGTTCCACCTCTGATGCCGGCGAACTACACGTCCTGGGCCATCAAGGTTGAGGCGATCCTTGATGCCTAGGGTTTGTGCTGTGCGGCGGCGCCAGCGGAGGGCGCGGCGGTCGATGCCGGCAAGAGCAAGACGGCGCGAGGGAGGTATAAGACTCCCTCAAGGTTTGCTTCGTCGGCGCTGATCGAGTGTGGGCGAAGCGGCTCGCGACACTCCGCGGCGAGTTCGACCGCCCGTGGATGGAGGACGACGACGACCTCGACGCGTATGCAGGCAAGGTGAATGGCATGGCAGCGAGGTACGAGAAGCTCGGGTCCACACTGGATGAGGAAGCCATGGTGAAGAAGCTGCTCGACACAGTGCCGGACTGGCCGTACACCGCGGTCGCCGGCATCGAGCAGTTCTGCAACATGGAGGAGATGGAGTTCGAGGAGGTTGTTGGGTGTCTGAAGAAGTTTGAGGAAAGGACGCGGCGGCGTCCACGGGCCGGTGGGGAGCGCGCGGGTGAGCAGCTTATGATGACGGTGATGCAGTGGGCGGTTCGGCAGCGACGCCAGGGCGGTGGACACCTCGACCACGACGACGACGGCGCAGCAGCATGGCATCGGGCGGCGGAAGCAAGCAGCAAGGACGCTGTTACAGCTGCGGCGTGGACGCTGTTATAGCTGCGGCGTGGACGCTGTTATAGCTGCGGCGAGCATGGCCATTTTAAGCGCGAATGCCCAAAGCTACGGAGGGCGCTGGCAGAGCGGCCATAGCTGGCGGACATCGACATCGAGGACGATAGCCTCCTCTGAGCCATGGCTTAGGGGTGAGTGTTGGCCAAAATAAACAGCGGCTCCGGCTCGAACGCGTCGGGCGCATGTGTTGGCGTGCAGTGAGCATTTCGGACGCGTCAGGTCCTTGGCATAGGTGTGCGTGTGTGCGTGCGTGTGGTGCACGGGCGTGTCCGTGCATGAGTACACCGTGTGCGTGTGTTTAGGCCCAGACTGTTGGCGAGTTGCGTGGTGCGATCGAGGGAGATTCTGTTGGAGCTCGCCATGGGCCACGCGCGTCGGAGCGCGATGCGGGCACGATCTGAGCGGGCGGAACACACACGATCCGGGAGAGTGGAGGCGTGGGTGCGTGCCCAGTGCGCCGGATCGTGTATAAAACCATGTGGTGACTGTTGTAACAGCAAAAGGGGTGCTCGAGTTCGTGCTTGAGAGAAACCGTCATTGTTGCGGCGGTGGCGTTCGTGCGCGGGAAATCCTCCTATGTCCACTGTGTCATCTTCTTCGTCCCTTCTTCTTTTGTGGATGAGTGAGAGAGGCAATACATAGAGGGAGAGAGGGAACCGGCGAGCTAGGGTTTAGGGGTGGCTGCAGCAACATGGAATATATGGTGGTTACTGTATCATTAAATCTTTATGCCATTTTACCATTTCGAGAACATTGAAACAACAGAAGCATACAGCTCTCTAGTAGAAATAGAGAATAGACCCATAAACATCAACTATAGATTTAGTGCATGAGGCGGAAGGGAGATAATTGATGGATGTTGCTGAGGAGATTGCCGACCGTAGGTAATCCCTCCATATCTTTGGCATTTCGTGCAGCCTGTGTGTGCGCGCGCGCACGCGCGATTGATGGATGGACGACTGCTGCCGTGTGTCCATATGCAGTTTGTTTGCAATATCATTATTATTGCTTGAAAAATTTAGCCCATTGCACTGATGCCCATCTGCATTTGTATTTGTCGCTGCCGCTGATTTTACAGGGTCAAACCAAGCGTTGATGGGGAGACAGAACAGCCACCGGATGCCATATCCAAGGTCCTCGGTAACGACAACCTCCTCAGGGAGATCATCGTCCGTGTCGGCTTCCCCACCACCCTTGTCCGTGCAGCCCTTGTCTCCCGGCGCTGGCTCGGGCACGCCTCCAACCCAGCCTTCTATCCGCCGTTTCGGCAAGATCCACCCACCCGCCTCCTCAACTACTACATATCCGAATGCCCGGTCTCCTCGAAGAAGCTAGGTTCTCCATGCTTTGTCCCGATACCGCCTCAGCCCCCAGAGATTGCCCCGCCATCCGTCACCTTGATGACTACACGCTTGGTGCCGATGACGGCCGTCTAGAGATCAAGCACTGCAAGAATGACACCATCTTCACCGAGAACTACAAAAGAGGAACAAAATTGACTCTTGGAATGTACCGCCTGCTCTGCCCAGAGAGAGGCATGCCCCATCGTCCCACCATTCCCGTGTGTCCAGGATAGCAATCTCCAGTTGTTCAGCACAGTGCTGTTCAAAGAAGGCGTCCACGGTGGCTTGTTCTACTTTTATGTGTTGGGCACCAACCACCAAGGAGTTGACGACGTTTATGGTATGTTGGGCACCAAGGAGTTCAGGACGTTCATGGTGCAAGATGGTGTCTGGTGCACGCATCTTACCTTACCACAGACCAGCCCCATCGTATGAATTTGAAGACAAACGCTCTGCTTGTCGACAACAAAATCTATATGCCGGTCGCCTACAATGGCTATATTATTATCTTGGATTTGATGGCCTGAAGTTTTCCCACAACTCAGCTTCCACAAGGTGTGACATATAAATATTTCAAGACCATGTTGTCACTAACCAATGATGGTTCCGGTGTATATCTCATCCATGTCAAGAAGTTTCATCTTCGCATTTGGCTCTACAACGGGGATAACTGGTCGCTAGTCGATTCCATTTGTTTGAAGATATTGGATCACACGCTTGAGGACAATCATTGTGTCGCTATGCTGATAGACCAGGTGGGAGACAATGCTGAATTTGTGTTCTTGAGAATGAGTGAGGTTTCAGTGTTGTCAGCCCTTTTATGATGATTTGGCCGCCCATATTTCTTGTCCTCAAGGATGATCCTCCAAGGTTTGATTTTTGAACATTAGATCAAATGTATATTGCTCTTGTTGAGGTTACATAGTTTTACAATATGAAGCATTTATTGTTGTTTGGTAGCTGTAGAATGGTTTTACGTAATTGGTTGATTCCTTAGGCCATGTTAACAGTTATCACGCGACATTGCATAATGACTGCCTCAAGTTTTTCTATATCACTTATATGTAGGGGTAACAGTACAAGTATAAAACATGTATGAGTGCTGAGAGTTCGTAGCCTCTTTCATGTTGACCACTGTATTATCTTGTCCTAAAAAATCATCATAATCTATCAAGCCAGGAATTTTGGGTCACCATTATTTAAATCATGGTGCAATTTTCTACAGTATACATTTGAACTCTGAGCCTCAAGCCAAGTATGAGAATGTTTTTCTCGACGTATGCATTAGGTTGTCTTTTTGGATACTTGTGCATCGGATCTTTTTCTCTCTGAACTTACCCATAAGATTGTTAACTCTCGTTTTTCCCCAAATGATGCTTAGTGGTTGTTGAGTATATGTGTTATGTGCATAATCGTGTATCTGGCACACCTCCAAGTTCCTTGTATAGTTGAGGTCGTGGCGACCATTGTACATCATATATACATACGTGCGATTTGCACCTGATCAATACATCATGCAATTCCATCATCATACAAGGTACCAGTTTCCGGGTTCTAACCCTAGCTTTTCGCCAGCCGCCTCCGCAACCCACTCTTGTGTCGCCGCTGCCTGAGCCGCCGACGACGCCGCGTCATCCCACCGACGCCGCCGCGCCATCCTCTTGGCGCCACCGCCGCCTCCCATCTCGCAGCAACAGCCTAGCTCCGTCGCCGCCGCGATCTCTCGCCGCCGCCGCCTCTCTAACTTCTGCCGCTACCGCCCCTCAAGCCGCCACTGACCCTCCTTCTGCGGTCGCCGCTTGCTCTCCCCGCCGCCGCAAGCCGCCGCTGCTTCCTCTTCCCACCGCCGCAAGCCGCCTCAACACCCTATCCCTAGCCTCTCATCATGTATTCCGTCACCTCATCCACCTCCAACCCGTTCGCCGAAGACAACCCCCCTGATGCCGCCAACATCCGCAACATCAACATCTACGAGTGGGTTTCGGTCCGTCTTGCTCAGACAGACTCCTCCTACCACGCTGATACGTCTCCAACGTATCTATAATTTTTGATTGTTCCTTGCTGTTATATTATCATTCTTGAATGTTTTATAATCATTTTTGGTACTTAGTGCCAAGTGCCAGTTGTTGTTTTCTGCATATTTTTTACATCGCAGGAAACCAATACCAAACGGACACGAAACACAGTGAAACATTTTGAGGATTTGTTTTTGGACTAGAAGACATCCAGTGGGCCGGAGAAGCGCCTGGGCGGTGGGGTCCTCCGAGGGGAGCACAACCCACCAGTGCGTGGCAGGAGGCCCAGACGCGCCCTGGTGGGTTGTGCACACCTTGGGTGCCCCCGGACCGCCTCTTTTCTCTATAAATACCCAAATATTTCAGAAACCCTAGGGGAGTCGACGAAATTTTGTTCTAGCCGCCGCAGAGTCCAGAGCCACTAGAGCCAATCTAGACACCGTCACGGAGGGGATCACCACTTCCATTGGTGCCTCTCCGATGATGCGTGAGTAGTTCTCTGTAGACCTACGGGTCCGTAGTCAGTAGCTAGATGGCTCCTCTCTCTCTCTCTCTCTTTTGATTATCAATACAATGGTCTTTTGGAGATCGATATGATGTAACTCTTTGCGGTGTGTTTGTTGGGATCCGATGAACTTTGATTTAATAATCAGATCTATCTTTTTATATCCATGAAAGTTCTTTGAGTCTTCTTTGTTCTCTTATATACATGATTGCTTATAGCCTCGTATTTTTTCTCCAATATTTGGGTTTTGTTTGACCAACTTGATATATTTATCTTGCAATGGGAAGAGGTGCTTTGTAGTTGGTTCGATCTTACGGTGCTTGATCCCAATGACAGAAGGGGAACTGACACGTATGTATCGTTGCTACTAAGGATAAAACAATGGGGTCTATTTCTACATAAATAGATCTTGTCTACATCATGTCATCGTTCTTATTGCATTACTCCGTTTTTCCATGAACTTAATACACTAGATGCATGTTGGATAGCGATCGATGTGTGGATCACTACGGGAAACACCAAATTTGACGTCAGGGGGCATCTTTGCCGTCAGCTTTTCGTCGGGCAGACGGCAAAGAAAGGGTTTGCCGTCATCTACAGACGGCAAAGGAAAACTAACGGCGTAATATATTTTGCCGTCTACGAAAAAAAATATAGACGGCAAAGAACTCACTTTGCCGTCTAAAAAGAGAAACACAGACGGCAAAGATCTTTGCCGTCTGCGTAATTTATTACATACGGCAAAGAGCTCACTTTGCCGTCTGCAAGAAGAAACACAGAAGGAAAAGATCTTTGCCGTCTGCGTTTTTTATTACAGACGGCAAAGAGCGCTCTTTGCCGTCTGTAATATAAAACGCAGACGGCAAAGAAGAAGCACACCACGCGGATCGATCCACGGATCGATGACGTGGCGTGATCTGGTCCACCCAGTGTGCACTCCCACGATGGGCAGCCCAACCCACCGATTTCTCTCCCTTATCCCACGATCTCTCTCTCCCACGTGACTTTGTCTGTCTCCCACCGTCCCACGTACCCATCTCTCTCTCTATTACGAGCAGACTGCAGCGGCAAGATCGAGCGGCGCAGGCGAGGAGAGAAAGAGACGTGGGCGGCGCGGCACAAGCCGGCGAGCTCTGGCGCCTCCTCCCTCTGGCGCCTCCTTCCTCTGACGCCTCCTCACTCCGGCGAGCAGCGCGGCGCGGCCTCCTCCCTCTGACGACTCCTTCCTAAGGCGCCTCCTCACTCCGGCGAGTAGCGCGGGCGGTGCGGCGTGGGCCATTGAGCAGCGCGGCCTCCTCCCCCCGACGCCTCCTCACTCTGGCGAGCAGCGCGGGCGGCGCGGCCTCCTTCCTCCGGCGCCTCCTCACTCCGGCGAGAGCAGTGCGAGCGGCGCGGCGCGGGCCGGTGAGCAGCACGGCGTCCTTCCTCCGGCGAGCAGCGCGGGCGGCGCGGCGCAGGCCGGTGCGGCCTCTTCCCTCCAACAAGCAGCACGGTCTTCTCCATCCAGCACCACCTCACTCCGGCGTGGCCTCCTCCTCACCGTCCGTCGCATGAACTCCCTCCAGCAGCGGCCAGTGAGATCCTTTTCTCAGGACGAGGTCGGGCGCGGCCAGCAGCTCTGATCCAGCGAGGTCGACCTCTGCTCCGACGAACTCTGGACAAGATGTTCTGGACGTGCGGGGGAAGGCGGCCTAATCAGGGGGAGTCTTGACCGCCTCGCTCCATCGGCCAGTGTTGGCCGCATCGGCTTCTGCCCGTCGTACTCGGAAGGTCGCCATGCAAGCTTCGGGGTGAACTTGGCAGCCTTGTGTAATCTGATTTTTTTGTCTTCACTGATGATTGTCAGACTATTGAATGATTGATTGTCAGACTACTAGTAAAACGCAAAAACGCAAGTGAAGATTTTGCCTACGCCTTGTTATTAGCTGTTTTTATAATGAGCAAAAAAAATCCTACGCCTTCGACCATCTAGTGCCACTGTACCTGGACTATTGTTACCTTTTTTAAAAAATAATAAATTATTTGCCGTCTGGGATGTATGAGGTTGACGGCAAAGGCATAGTCTAGCTAACGGCAAAGATGGTTTTCTTTGCTGTCTGCTACTACTGGGCTTGATGGCAAAGAGAGAGTTGGCTGACGGCAAAGTCTTTGCCGTCTTCCCTATGATAAGCTGACGGTAAAGTATTCTTTGCCGACTTATCTTTGCCGTCTGTGTTTGCCGTCTGCTTCCTGACGGCAAAATCTTTGCCGTCTGGATTTAGGTCTTTGTCGTCTGGGATTCACAGACGGCAAATTACCTGTTTCCTGTAGTGGATTAATAGTAGTAGATGTAGGCAGGAGTCGGTCTACTAATCTTGGACGTGATGCCTATATAATGATCATTGCCTGAATATCGTCATGATTATTTGAAGTTCTATCAATTGCCCAACAGTAATTGTTCACCCACCGTTTGCTATTTTCTCGAGAGAAGCCACTAGTGAAACCTACGGCCCGCGGGTTTCTTTCTCATATTATTTGCCTTTGCGATTTATTTGCCTTTGCTTTTATTTTCAGATCTATATTATCAAAAACCCAAAAATACCTCATTGAATTTTATTTCCCGTCCATCCACTTACAATTATCTATCTATCTATTTACCAATCCGTTACCCGAAAGGGATTGACAACCCCTTTAACACGTCGGGTTGCGAGTATTTCTTATTTGTGTGCAGGTGTGTAGGATCGAAAGTATGTCTAGAGGGGGGGGGTGATTAGACTACCTGACCGAATAAAAATCTAGCCTTTTCCCAATTTTAATTCTTGGCAGATTTTAGCAACTCAACACAAGTCAAGCAATCAACCTACACATGCAATTCTAAGAGTATAGCAGCGGAAAGTAAACAATTGCATATGAAGGTGAAGGGAGGAGTTTAGAGGGAGCAAACGTAAGTGAAGACAACGATGTTTTTTGTCTTGGTTCCGATATGTGGTGCTATCATACATCCAAGATGATGGAGACATCAATCCACGAAGGGTAACGGCTACGCGAGTCCACGAAGGGCTCCACCCACGAAGTGGCCACGAAGAAGCAACCTTGTCTATCCCACCATGGCCATCGCCCACGAAGGACTTGCCTCACTAGCGGTAGATCTTCACGAAGTAGGCGATCTCCTTGCCCTTACAAACTCCTTGGTTCAACTCCACAATCTTGTCGGAGGCTCCCAAGTGACACCTAACCAATCTAGGAGGCACCACTCTTCAAATGGTAATAAACGGTGTGTTGATGATGAACTCCTTGCTCAAATGCTTCAAATGATAGTCTCCCCAACACTCAAACAATTCCTCACAGATTTGGATATGGCGGAAGAAGGATTTGAGTGGAAAGCATCTTGGGAAGGCTAGAGAACAATATTCATATAGTAGGAATGGAATATCTTGATCTCAACACTTGAGTAGGTGGTTCTTTCTGAGAACATGAATGATGGAAGTGTAGGGATATATATAGCCTCCACACAAAATCTAACCGTTTCACACAATTTACCAAACTCGGTGTGATCGATTCAAAGAACTCGGTCAGACTGATTTAGTTCATAATGTGACCGTTAGGTATTTCGGTGGGACTGACATGATCTACTATGTGGGACCGATTTCATTAGGGTTAGGGCATAACGTAATCTCGGTGGGACCGATTACACAAACTCGGTGAGACCGATTTTGGTAATGAGCACAAAGAGAGTTGGTCAGGCAAACTCGGTGGGACCGATTCGCTCATTTCGGTGAGACCGAAATGTTACGAAGGGAAACAGAGAGTTTGCATTACAGATTCGGTGGGACCGATTGCATATCTCGGTTAGACCGAAAGTATTGCAACAGGCAACAGAGAGTTTGCAATCCCATCTTAGTGAGACCGAGATCCCTTTCGGTGAGACTGAGATGATTAGGGTTCCTGGCAGTGGCTATGTCAAATCAACTCAGTGGCGCCGGATAGATATTTTCGGTGGGGCCGATATTGACTTTTGGTTTGGGACATATGTGGATATGGGAAAGTGGATCAGGGTTTTGGAGCATATCACTAAGCATCTTGAGCAAGCAAACCATTAAGCAACACCTCATCCCCGTTTAATAGTATTGGCTTTCCTATGGACTCAATGTGATCTTGGATCACTAGAATGGAAAAATGTAGAGTCCTGAGCTTTGAGCTTGAGCCAATCCTTTTGTCCTTAGCATTTTGAGTGGTCCACAATCCTAATCCATGGCATGCAAAACATTGAACTTTCCTGAAATATTATCTTGATATAGCATTCACTACTAGGAAAAGGCCTGTTAGTGGCGCACCTGTTTTGGCCATTAATGAAGCACTACAGGTGCGCCATTATCATCACGCCATTAGTAACAAGTAGTAATGGCGCTCCCCTGGTGCGCCATTAGTATACCAGACAATAGTGGCGCACCTGGCAGTGCGCCATTACTATGTCCCAGGTGCGCCATTAGTATGCCTCCTAGGGGGCATATTTACCTTCATGTATGCCCCCAAGTGCGCCATTACTATCCCCCGCAATGCGCCACTGGTATTTAGCGCTGGTGCGCCACTAATACTCAACAAGGTGCGCCACTACTATGAATATTAGGATTCTTTTTTTTCTTTTCTGATATTTGCACAGGTTACAAAATACATTACAGCACAGAATATAAACAACACAACATATAACAACAGATTTATCAAATACAATAGAAGATTAGTCTCCGAATACAATTCATCGTATTAGACTTCGAATTCAAAATACCGAACAACGTTAGAACATTACAAGTCTCGAGACCGCGAGTAGCGAGTTTGTCTTTACATTACAAGTCGATATCTAAACTACCATCACAAAGAAAAGAGCTGCGGTCACGATGAGCATCATCGCGATGAAACTGATGGGATACCCTATGCACACAATTTAATGTCATGGTTGACTTTTTCTTTCCCTTGCCTCCCAGGCCTATCTGCAGGCTCGGAATGGTTCTCACTCGAAGAGAAACAAAGAGAACAAACCAAGCCATGGAGTTTATCGTCGAATTTTAGTAGATATTAACTGGAAATTTGAGAAAGTACTCACAGAAAAAAAGACGGGCCGGATGAGGAAGATCGATGTTGAATGAAGAGTTAAAGATTTATGTAGAGGAGAGTACTGACAGAAAAAAAAAGACAGACCGAGTGTTTTTTGCCTCCAGGTTGCACGCACGTGCGGCTCCACCAAAAAAAACCTAACCACCGCATCACTGGCCGGCGCCACGGCCGGCGCCGGCGGTGGTGGTGGCTGCGCCATGGCCGTCGAAGGTGGTGAGGGCGAGGACGGCGCACCCCTGTTCTTTTTCTTCGCGTAGAGAGGAGGAGCTGATGGGTCGTGCACAATTTGGCACGGCGCCCGATCCGGCGAGGCGGTGGGTTCTTGTGGTGGTGGAGCGGCGGATCAGGGCAGTGGCGTGGCAGGAGGTGGTCTGGATCTGGCTGGGCCGGAAGGGCCACAGCTGCAGCGCCCTTGCGTCCGTCTCGTGCTCTTCTCTGCCGCATCGTGGCTCGTCGCGGCACTTGCGGGCGTGGCGGCCAGGGTCGCCTTCCTTCTGTCGGCCTCTCCCGGTGGGACCGGCGGCCGGGGATGGCCGATAGCGTGGGGGCTGTTGGCCATGTTTCAAATATAGGGGTCCGGCCTTGCGGAGTTTCAACACGGCTTCATGTCGACCTCCTCGATCTGGCCGCCGACTAGTTTCGGTCTTCTTCTTAGTGATCTCCGCAGTCTGGCACATGATGCTACTAGAGATATAGAGAGGAATCTATGCGGTCTGGATGGGTCGATGGAGGCCAGTGGGGGCCGCCCAGGGGTACGAAAGGTCGGACCTTTCCACTCGTCGCGTTGGTTCGGGTAGTGGAGGGTCTCGGTGAGGTGGTGTCTAGGTCTTGGATGCCGGGGCGGCGGCCCTGGTGGTGGTAGCGCGGTGCTCTTGGACAGAGGTTGTGGCTTGGTGCTGCCCGGTGGCCATGGTCGTGTGGGCGGCGTGGTGGCCAAGGTGCGGCATCCGGTGGCGGTGAGTATTGGCCGGGGTGAAAACCCGTTCTTTCTTCGGACAGATCGGCGGCGGTGAAGCTCGTTCCCTTCTTGAGTTTCAGGGGAAAATCTGATTCCCGGATCGGGTGGTGGCAACGCTCCGGTGCCATATCCTTTCTGAAGGCCCCGTCTTCAAGCCCACGTTCGTCGTATGCGGCTTCATCTCTTCTCGGTGCTAGTTCTAGGGAGTGTTGTTGTGCTCAGCGCCTATGTATCCTGCCTTGGATGTGTGCGTATGTGGTGGTGGCGTGTGTTTGTGCCGGGTGATGTTGATCTTTGCTTTATATATAAAACGGAGCAGATGCGTTTTTGGGTATTAGAAATTTCTATGAGCGATAATAGAGCAGAATACTTCCGGATCCTAGAAAAAACTTTCTTAAGACAGTGGTCAAACTTTCCGATGCTCTATGTAAAAGATTCACTTATAGGCTATGTTTTATTTCCCTGTTCCTTACATGCCTATTTGCAAGCAAGAAATAGTTCTTCCCTGAAGAAAAATAAGGAGAGAATACCGTGTTACCGATTTCCTTATGTACTACTCTGTCCGTCCCAAAATACTTTTCATAAAAATGGACAAAAAGGGATGTATCTAGAACTAAAATACATCTAGATACATCAACTTTTATTCATTTTGATGACAAGTATTTCCGGACGGAGGGAGTACTAGATTGATGCATACGGACATTTTATTAATAATCAGAAAGGGTCAAACAACCAAGTCCTCTGGTCTCAAATAAGGGGAAAGGCTCACAAAGAGCAAGAACACTAAAAAACCAGGATAGCCACAACCGACAGACAAAAATTAAGATAGGAAACTAAACACCTATCCTATTACATGACCGCCAAAGAAAAGAACGTGGTCCTGAAATGAAAGGATGTCACTTTGCATCTAGAGGAGGGGCGACTCGGGCGGTGATAACCCTAGCCGCCGCCAGCCTCCTCCCCCCACTCCCCCTCTCCCTCGCCACCACCGGAGGGGGTCGCCGGAAAGCCGCGCGTCCGCCGGGGAGGGTGGTGGCGAGGATCTGTCCGCCTGCTTTGCGGAAGGTGCTTTGGAGCCGGGGCGGCGGCTTCGGGTGCTGGTGCGTTGCCGTCTTCAGCTAGCGGCCGTCGCTGGTGCTGGCCGTTCCCCTTGGCCAAGCGGGTGGCAAGGCAACGGCGGGTGGTGGCTGTGGGGCGTGGTGGCCGTGGGGGCACCCGCCCGGATCTGACGCCTCCGCCCCCAACCGTTTCAGCCCTGTCAGATCTGGTATCCAGCTGGCCCAGGTTCTGGCACCGCGTCTGTGGCAGGGGTGGGGGTGAAGTGGGGCTGGGAGAAATCCTCGGCTGGCTATGCCGGCCACGACGACGGCGACGCCTGAGGGCGCCGTCTCCTTCTTGTAGGCGCCATCAAGCTGCCCCCTTTTTCCCCCTTCTGCCTCTCTCCCCTGCTCGTAAACCGGGGTGAAAACCCAAATCTCTCTGGATTGGGCAGCAGTGACGCACGCGGCGCCGTCACCTTCATGGTGGTGCCGCCTTCGGTGAGCATGGGGTGGTGGCAATTTCGGTCTGGTTGGTGAGCGTGCGGCGGCGGCATGGTCGGAGTTGGTGGTGTCTTGGAGGTTGTTCTCAAACTTCAGTGGCTTCCCACCATCGTTGCTCTGTCATCAGCAGCCCCGCCGTACTTTTTGCTTCTCCTTGAGTGTTGGTTCCCTCTCAGTATCTTGTTTGCCTTTGTGGAGCTCGACGACGCGTATTGGTGGTGCCCTGGTCAGGCTTTCCGGGCGGCAATGGCGTCGGTGTACACCTTTGCTCTTGGGAGAGCATTTGCATCGTCCGACGGATCGGCGCCTCGAGCCAGGCGAGGGGCTAGGGAGCCCCTTCGGAGATGTAGGAAGTTGCCAACGGTTCTGATAGATGAATAAAACTGATTCTTATTGATTGATTTGGTGCGGCATACAAGTGTATATAAGAGGGTACAAACCGACTTGGGGTAAGGTTACAAAGATGACTTGGACCAGGAGTCGTATACGATAAAGACTACTCTAACATCCCCCCGCAGTATCAACGGCAGGCTCGACGACGTTGAGACTGAAACAGATATCTTGAAACGGCTTAGTAGGCAGTGCCTTGGTGAAAATATCAGCAAATTGAGCCGTAGAGGGAACATGAAGCACCCGAACCTGACCAAGAGCGACCTTCTCACGAACAAAATGAATATCAATCTCAATATGCTTTGTGCGTCGGTGTTGAACTGGATTGCCGGTCATGTAGACTGCTGATATGTTGTCACAATAGACAATAGTGGCCTCCTCAATAGGCCTGTGTAGGTCGGATAGTAACTGCCGAATCCAGATTGTATCTGCAACAGCATGTGCCACGGCGCGATACTCAGCCTCGGCCGACGAACGTGAGACCGTAACTTGTCTTTTTGAGGACCAAGAAATTAAATTGTTACCAAGAAAAACACAAAAACCGGAAGTGTACCTTCGAGTGTCATGACAACCAGCCCAGTCTGCATCAGAGTATGCGGTAAGAGAGTTTGGAGAAGAATTATTTAGGTGGAGACCATGATTGAGAGTTTCTTTTAAATACCGAAGAATGCGTTTAACATGATTATAGTGAGGAACCCGTGGATCATGCATATAGAGACATGCTTATTGAATAGCAAAAGAGATTTTAGGACGAGTAATGGTGAGATATTGGAGAGCACCTGTTAGGCTACGATAGAGAGTAGGATCTGAAAAGGGTTCATCGGCAGCCGAAAGTTTAAAACTAGTATCGACAGGAGTGCGAGATGATTGACAGTCAAGCATACCGGCACGATTAAGTAGATCAAGAATATACTGGCGTTGGGAAAGAAAAAGGCTGGAGGAATCTCGAACAACTGTAATGCCTAAGAAATGATGAAGGAGTCCTAGGTCAGTCATAGAAAATTCAGATCTAAGAAGAGAGACAATATGATCTAAGAAATTTTGAGAGGATGCGGTGAGAATGATATCATCTACATAGAGAAGTAAATAGGCAGTGTCGGAATTTTGATGATACACAAAAAGAGAGGTGTCCGAGAGAGATGGAGTGAAGCCTATTGTTTGGATGAAGGAGGAGAAGCGTTGAAACCAAGCTCTTGGGGCCTGTTTAAGACCGTAGAGAGATTTCTGAAGAAGACCGACATGAGTTGGAAAGGATGGATTTTCAAAACCCAGAGGTTGCTAACAGTAGACAGTTTCTTGAAGGGAACCATGGAGGAAAGCATTTTTAACATCAAGTTGGTGAATAGGCCAGGAAGAGGAGACAACAACACTAAGAACGGTACGAATGGTGCTAGGTTTAACAACAGGAGAAAATGTTTCATCGTAATCAATTCCTTGTTGTTGAGAAAAGCCACGACAAACCCACCTGGCTTTATATCGTGAGAGGCTCCCATCGGAGTGAAACTTTTGGCGAAAAATCCATTTGCCAGAAACAATATTTGTGTTGGGAGGACGAGGAACAAGTTGCCATGTGTTATTTTGAAGTAAAGCATTATATTCTTCTTGCATGGCAGCGGCCCAATGTAACACCCCAAAAATTTTAACCATGATTTATTAAAAGTTTGCCAGGAAATTAAATTTTCCTTTTCTGGACTTTCTTTTGATTTCAGAACCATTCTTTTCTTCTGAATTGTGGAGTTTTCCCTCCAAGGGGAACTTTTCAAAAATAAATATTGTTGGACTTGTATACCTTCTCAAGATCAATTCTTTTATCAGTGGAATTATTGCTATAAATATTTCCCTGAAACTTTATTGCTTTTAATTGGTTTCTCATAAGTTTTGGAGTCCCTTTTGCACTGCAACCCTTTGATAAATTCTTCTAAAAATTCCACCAAAATTTGGGGATGTTAATAGAAGTATATAATTCATTTCTATGCAAAAACCCATTGATGTTCTTTGGAAAATTTGAACAAACAATCCTCATTTGTATTCTGGTCCAGTTTGACATTTTCTACTGCAGCACTATTTTTTTTCTTGCCCTATTGCCCATGGGATGTTTCCTGCTTGTAGTCCACCCTATCAAACTCTTAAGTCCAGGAGATTGAGACCATTGGAATATTTTTGGTCCATGCAATTATAGTCTTTATTTTCTGTCCAGTTTTGGTTTTCTCAAAAACTTGCACTAGGAAGTTTTTGCTTTTGGCAAACTAACCTTGCCACCCCCTTTATCATCTAAAGAGAATATGATCTGGAAATTTTGATCTCTAGCAAAACCTTCTGGATACCCCTAGCATTTTGTCGAACAGCTGGAGTGCATGGACTCTTTTGGCATGATTTTTGCTTTGCATTGGAGGTTAGCTCATCTGGCATTATCAGTTTGTCCCTTAGCTTTGCCTTGGCCTTCAAGCCATCCCTGTAGAACCCCATGTGGAATAGAGTCCCCTGGCAGGCATTGGCATTTCACCGAGCACCTGCCGTGCATGCCCGGAGCGCGAGCAGAGCGCGCGTTTTGCACGTGCTCGCGTCCGAGCCGACACGCCCCTGGATAAGCCTCCCCGAGCCCGTCCTAATCCTCTCCCCTGTCCCCTAGTGCGGCCCCTACTCGCCCTGCTCCTCTCAGAGCGGCAGCGATGGCGCTTTGGCAGCACACCGGCGCCCGTGACCGGCTCTGCCATGGACGGCGCCGCCCGAGCCACTCTCGCTCGCCAGCTCGTCCCTGGAACAGGCCGGCCTCATCCGCTTGCCCTGCAGACCCCGCTAGCCTTCGCCACGTCGCCCTGCCGCAACTGAGCAGGCGGTTCATCGATCTTATCCTCGGCCGCCGCCGTTCTTATCCTCAGAGCCGCGGAACCGACCTTCTGGCGCTATAAAAGGAGCCCCCGAGCTCGTCCAGATCCTCAGGCAAGCCGTAGAGTTCTCCCCCTCGCTCAGAATCATCTGGAGAAGGCTTGTTCCCCAACTCCGGCGAGGTACAGCCGCCACCACCATCCGGATCAATACGCCGCAGACCGAGCCTTTCCCTCCCAGCCAGCCTCACCGTTCGACTCCAGATGACCTTGCGGAGCTGCCCAACTACTCAAAGAAGCTCTAGGACAACCGTAGGACGGAACCCCTTTTCCAACCGAGACCGCCGCCCGCCGCGAAGCTCGTCGCCGACGCGTTCCTCCACCTCCGTCTCCCCCTCGACCACCGGAAGGACCGCCCCAGTCCGGCGGATCCATCCCCGCACTAGAACGTCCTCGAGGCGCCACCGTTCGCCGGCGTTGATCGCCGGAGCAGCGCCCCTGTTCGGCCAGAGGAGGGAGAAGACTGGTTGGACCAGTCAAATCTGACGGGTGGACCCGCGGGCCCACCGTCAGTGGCTCTGGTCGTCCCGCCGAGGCGCTTAAGTGAAGGCGTAAAGCGTCGGGTACGCTTTCTCTCTGCCGAAAACGCTTTCCCCCATCGAAACGTTTTCCTTTTTTCTATTTATTTTAAAACAGAGTTTGACCCAAACTTTGACTGGCTATAACCTTTTAAATACAAGTCCTTTTGACTTGATTCTTTTTCTGTTGTTTCTCAAATTTTGTCTAGTTTATTTTCATATTTATTTGAAAAATTTCTGAACAACTTTTTTGTACTGTTTTTGAATTATGTATTGATTTGAATTTTCTTAAAATAGGATTTTGGAGAGGGAAGCGACTTTCAAAAATGCAACCCACCCTCACACTCTCAGAAGGCAAGCATCTTGAACACAGATATGATATTTTGTTGAATGCTTGCTAGGAGTAGTAAGCTATGTTTATGTCACATGAAATAATGAGTTTTTGCATATAATGGCAAGTCATGCAAAGATGCATTTGATGAGAAGTTGATTTGCGGTGATCATGTTATATACATGTGAAGTGGTTACTGCCTCATGCCACGTATGCCTGAGCTGGCCCGGACAGACTTCGGGGAGAAGTTTTGTCATGGATAAAGTATGACCATGAAGATGGTACCTCATGGTGATGAGAGAGATCAGTGAGGGCATGTCGAGGCATGATGAGTGGTGATTCTGTCTGTTGGTGTGAAATATGTTTGCTATACTAATCACGTAGGTGATGCTTTAACCTCCTGAGTCGACCATAGATCGAGTCTTGTTCCGGTAACCCCCATACTTGCTTCGTACTACCACTTGTCCCTGTCGCAGGTAGGGTACAGTCCAGTAAGTTGTCAACCCCTTTTCCTGGCACACACCGTACAGAGAGGCCATGGTGGAAGATACCGGCTGCATCCGGTAGGCAGGCCACCTGGTCCGGGGGCATGGGTGTTTTCGGTTGGAGCCGAGGGGGTAGCTCCCCTAGTTTGCGCGCATTATAAATTCTGTGATCCCATGCTACTCGAGGTTGTAGCCTCCCCACTTAGAGTTTTACTTAACAGGTGTCGTGGGTGATTCCAGTCACCGGTAAGTTAAGCTGGTGTGTGCAGGTCAGGTGTGTTTTCAACTAAAAGACCGTAAATGGCATTAGTCCCGATGGACTAAAGGAATCCATTACTCGTGGGTAAAGGGTACATCCTCTGCAGAGGTTATATCTATTCGAATAGCCGTATCCGCGGTTAAGGATTACAGTCTGGGATGGGTCAAGTGTCGGTCTTAGTGTCGGTCTTTGGAGGAAAAACTTCTAAACCAGAACATTGATCATAACATATGACATATGATTATTATTATTATTATTATGGACTAACCATTTGTATTATTTGAATTATTGAGTATCCCTGGGATGGTTCTACCTCCTGGATATTCCCGGTGATTATTTTTCCTATAAGCCCTTTATGTGGTGTCGCACAGACGCCCGACTGTGGCATGCTTATTATTTATTTTTCCTATAAGCCCTTTATGTGGTGTCGCTCAGACGCCCGACTGCGGCATGCTTATTATTTATCTTCCCTATAAGCCCTTTATGTGGTGTCGCACAGACGCCCGACTGTGGCATGCTTATTATTATTTATTCTTATAAGCCCTTTATGTGACGTCGCTCAGACGTCCGACTGAGGCATGCTTTATTTTATTATCCTTTCGAGGCGTCGCTTCAGACACCCGATCGGTGCATTTTATTTTGTTCTCTGATTGCTTATTCATGTTTTATAAGGATAACCTGCTTGCGTGCGTCATGAATTTTAGTTCGTGACTAACAAAGTGATCATGGAATGTTTTTAGTACATCATTTGTTATATTTTACCTGTGTTCATAATGTTTGCGAGTACATTCAAAGTACTCACTGGCTTGTCCCTGGCTATTGTCTTGGCCAGATTTCTTGCTTGGAGAGGAGCGCTGCGATGACAGCCCCGGAACCTAGGCAATGGAGATAGCAGCCTCGCGAAGATAGGAGTTATCCAGGTCAGCTGTTCCTGTGGGAAATGGAGTCCCATAGACGCTGATGTATCGCAACCCGCTTCCGTCATCAACCTCTAGAAACCTTTTGTTGTACTCATTGACCAGAATGGTCTTGTACTACATACTTGGTATTTTTGCTTGGAATTTTTGTATCAAGTTTGTGTCTCATCAGCTAACAGTAATCCTGGGGCTGGTGAGCACAAGGGCCATTTACTGGGAAATTAATATCCCGGAAAACCGGTCCTGACAACCTTGGTATCAGAGCCAGGCTGACCATTGGCTAACCCTATCTTAGCCAGGTCGATAAACCTAGGTTAGGCAACCCACCAAACCTTAACCCAAACCCAGCCAGACCTCTCGTGCAAGATAGCCACATAGTGACCCCGACACCTTTCGGCAGTCGGTGCCTAACCTATCAGTCTAGTATGTCGATCACGCGCCAGTGACCGACACCTAAATTGTCTCATTCGCAAGCGTGCGAAGGAAGACTCCGTTTCCTTTTTCTATAAAAAGGACACGCTAGCCCCAACCCAGCACAGCACAGCCTCTACCCCAAAACCAAGCCAAGATGCCTGGCCCCGTTGTTCACAATGAGACCACAGCAACCAACCTTGGAGGTTTTGTGACCGTGCTAGCAAACCTCACCCGCCGTGCCTTTGCATTAGAAGAGCCCCCAGAGTATGTTGTGTACCAAGGACCCATGGGCGGTGAGAGCCGTCAATTCTGGGCCACGGTGCACGTCTATGGTAGGGGTATTTTGCCCGAACGCCCCTACAGGTTCACCGGAAGGACAACTTCCTTTGAGCCACAAGCCATCCAGCTGGCCGCTCGAGAGGCGTTAGTGCAACTCCGGCACCTGTCGCCCAGAGTTAACTGCCGTTCGTTCTACTACTACCCCAGCCGTGAAGGGTATGGTAGGCCACCCCAGGTTGCCAACGGAGACCACGAGACGGACCCTGCGCTGTTGCACCTGGTGCGCTATGTAAGTGCACTAGAGGCACTGTTCGACCAGATCACCCTTGATCTGATCGCCGCTCGTGGGGAACTTGCTCGCCGGGCCCCGGCAAGAGAGGAAGAGGAGCCCGACGCCAACAACCCAGTTGTACTGTTCGGGCAACCGATCGAATCCTTAAGATCTGCCCCGGCCACCGACCAAAATGCTTTGGTGTCCCCAGGAGTGTTCCGTCGCCTTTTGGGAACACGCTCCAGCGGGATTATAGCCAACAATCCCCGCGATGGTCATCATCGCTACCCCGACCCTGCAGATCCTCAACCCCATCCAGCTAACCCCGACGGAGAAGCCCATGGAGAGGCCTCGACGTCCACAAGGCACGCCCATTTAGATATTAACGCAGTAGACTAAACCACTCGAGTAGTACCGAGTTTTAGTATTTCCACGTTTTGTGGTGATGTGACCTTGTATCGCCATAAATTATTGCAGTCCGCTTGTGTGCCTCTATTTTATATAGTAGCCGCACATAAGTATGTTGGCGTACGGTTACAATTTTAATTCCAGGCGTAGCTACCAAAAACCACCCCGTCGGTGCCACAGTAAAACGTCACTTTTATGAGATATGTGTATCTGTGGCATTGACCCCGACCCCATAGGGCAGAATCGACAAACTAGTTGCCCTACACCATCCTCGATAGCCCAGCCCTGATGCTTTATAAAGGGCCACCTCGTGACCTTACCAAGCATCCCTCACTTTGTGCACAGCCCGCTCAACCATTTTCACAATGCCGAGCCCCAGTATTCATCTGAGAACTCCAGATGCAACCCCCGGTAGTTTTGTTAAATTATTGTGGGACTTTACCCGCAGTACCATGAGTGCTACCCATCCACCTCAGTACGAGCTGCTCAAAACGAGGATCACCCCATCCACCTCGAAATATTGGGCAGTAGTGCATATCCCTCCCACAAACCCAAACCAAGACCCAACGGAAGTATCCTTCATGGGGAAATCTATGCCGACTCCGCAAATGGCCATAGAAGCCGCTGCATATGAAGCGCTTGCTCGCTTACGATTCGCAGTACCCTATGCCAGCGAACGGGGGTATTATTACTTCCCGAGTCGAGCAGCACCCGGAGGAGTAGCATCTTTTCCTGGTGGACGAATTGGGAAGGACCCAGTACTGGCCAACCTTGTCCAGTATGTCATCGCTCAGGAGCGTTTGACACAGCGAGTAATGGGTTATCTCCAGAGCCTCGCTGATTTAAATCCTCGGATCGCCATTGGCGAGCCACTGAGGCCAGTACGGGGGAGACGCATTTTTCGACTAGTCAATCCGCTTCCCCCGATAGAAGAGGAATGTGTCCCAGTACCGGAGACATTTCCTCAGGACCTTGTCCATTTTCCGTTTATATCATAGACATCACTACTATGTTTGTTATCCTAGCACTTATTTATGTATTTCAGCTCATGCGTTGTATCCTAAGTCTGTGCGATGAATTAAATGTTTGTTTTCGATTAATGTGAGTGGTTTTTACTGCTGTTCCTTTTGATTGACTGTTTTTACTCTCGGTAAATTCAGAGGTGGGATTGTCCTTTTTCCTTAATGTTATTGCAGCACATAAATTCTACATGACGTGTATCTTAATTCCCGCAGCACCACGACAGCAGGCTCACAACCATTCGACTGCATGCACTAATTGCATGACCACGTGCATATTTTTGCACCTAACTGATCACCTCGCTAACACACCACAGTATCTAAAGGAGAAATTTGTGGATGATTATTCGAATACAAGTTGCCTCCAGCACGCTGACAGCAGTCAGAACCTAACAACCACATTTAATCCTCATGATCACCGCCGCCGCGAAGAGCTAACACTCGAGCAGCAGCATCACAACGATCACTGAGGATCATCGCGCACAAGAGCACGGAGAACCCCAGCAATGCCGCCAACCCTCCGCACATCAGGATCACGTACCAGTCCGGCATCACCTCCGCCATTAGAGCCTCGTCGCGAGCTCCTGCAAACAGAAATGGAGGAGAAGGAAGGAGAAGAAGAGGCGAGGCCAGGTGTGAGGAAGAAGAGAGGAGCACCGCAACCATTTTATAGCTCGAGATCGGCGTACGGTGGGCTAAGTCCACCAGCATCGCTCGTCGCTCGATCGCCGGTGTTCGGAGGCGAATCCGCGAGCAGTGCCGACAACGCACTGGCCCGCGAGGTGAGTGCATGCTGCACCGGCAGCTAGCACGCCGCGCACTACCGCAGTACGGCCTAGATGCCCTACGCGCTAGGCGTCGCCGGTGGAGAAAGCGCGGGAGAGCACGCGAGAGAGAGAGGGAGAAAGAGAGCCAGAGGTAGAAGAAGAGACTGACAGTGGACCCCGGGTCCACCTGTCAGCCAGAGAGAGCTCTATGCACTCGGGTACGACCAGCATAATTCGTGAAATTAGATTATTGTTCTAATTTTACCATAGCCGAAAGTAGTAATTTCTCGGTTTCCCCAACCCAAGTTTCTTTTTCCCACATAGCACCAGTACCACTGTGGTTGTGCCAAATTATTTCCCCTCTCGCAGTAACCTCAGTGTATTGCGTGTTTAGAACGCTCGTTCCTTTTTCATACTTTATGATAATAGGATGGATATTTTGAGATCGTCCTTAGCAAATCTCGAGGACGAGATTTTTCTTAAGGGGGGTAGTGTTGTAACACCCCAAAAATTTTAACCATGATTTATTAAAATTTTGCCAGGAAATTAAATTTTCCTTTTCTGGACTTTCTTTTGATTTCAGAACCATTCTTTTCTTCTGAATTGTGGAGTTTTCCCTCCAAGGGGAACTTTTCAAAAATAAATATTGTTGGACTTGTATACCTTCTCAAGATCAATTCTTTTATCAGTGGAATTATTTCTATAAATATTTCCCTGAAACTTTATTGCTTTTAATTGGTTTCTCATAAGTTTTGGAGTCCCTTTTGCACTGCAACCCTTTGATAAATTCTTCTAAAAATTCCACCAAAATTTGGGGATGTTAATAGAAGTATATAATTCATTTCTATGCAAAAACCCATTGATGTTCTTTGGAAAATTTGAACAAACAATCCTCATTTGTATTCTGGTCCAGTTTGACATTTTCTACTGCAGCACTATTTTTTTTTCTTGCCCTATTGCCCATGGGATGTTTCCTGCTTGTAGTCCACCCTATCAAACTCTTAAGTCCAGGAGATTGAGACCATTGGAATATTTTTGGTCCATGCAATTATAGTCTTTATTTTCTGTCCAGTTTTGGTTTTCTCAAAAACTTGCACTAGGAAGTTTTTGCTTTTGGCAAACTAACCTTGCCACCCCCTTTATCATCTAAAGAGAATATGATCTGGAAATTTTGATCTCTAGCAAAACCTTCTGGATACCCCTAGCATTTTGTCGAACAGCTGGAGTGCATGGACTCTTTTGGCATGATTTTTGCTTTGCATTGGAGGTTAGCTCATCTGGCATTATCAGTTTGTCCCTTAGCTTTGCCTTGGCCTTCAAGCCATCCCTGTAGAACCCCATGTGGAATAGAGTCCCCTGGCAGGCATTGGCATTTCACCGAGCACCTGCCGTGCATGCCCGGAGCGCGAGCAGAGCGCGCGTTTTGCACGTGCTCGCGTCCGAACCGACACGCCCCTGGATAAGCCTCCCCGAGCCCGTCCTAATCCTCTCCCCTGTCCCCTAGTGCGGCCCCTACTCGCCCTGCTCCTCTCAGAGCGGCAGCGATGGCGCTTTGGCAGCACACCGGCGCCCGTGACCGGCTCTGCCATGGACGGCGCCGCCCGAGCCACTCTCGCTCGCCAGCTCGTCCCTGGAACAGGCCGGCCTCATCCGCTTGCCCTGCAGACCCCGCTAGCCTTCGCCACGTCGCCCTGCCGCAACTGAGCAGGCGGTTCGTCGATCTTATCCTCGGCCGCCGCCGTTCTTATCCTCAGAGCCGCGGAACCGACCTTCTGGCGCTATAAAAGGAGCCCCCGAGCTCGTCCAGATCCTCAGGCAAGCCGTAGAGTTCTCCCCCTCGCTCAGAATCATCTGGAGAAGGCTTGTTCCCCAACTCCGGCGAGGTACAGCCGCCACCACCATCCGGATCAATACGCCGCAGACCGAGCCTTTCCCTCCCAGCCAGCCTCACCATTCGACTCCAGATGACCTTGCGGAGCTGCCCAACTACTCAAAGAAGCTCTAGGACAACCGTAGGACGGAACCCCTTTTCCAACCGAGACCGCCGCCCGCCGCGAAGCTCGTCGCCGACGCGTTCCTCCACCTCCGTCTCCCCCTCGACCACCGGAAGGACCGCCCCAGTCCGGCGGATCCATCCCCGCACTAGAACGTCCTCGAGGCGCCACCGTTTGCCGGCGTTGATCGCCGGAGCAGCGCCCCTGTTCGGCCAGAGGAGGGAGAAGACTGGTTGGACCAGTCAAATCTGACGGGTGGACCCGCGGGCCCACCGTCAGTGGCTCTGGTCCTCCCGCCGAGGCGCTTAAGTGAAGGCGTAAAGCGTCGGGTACGCTTTCTCTCTGCCGAAAACGCTTTCCCCCATCGAAACGTTTTCCTTTTTTCTGTTTATTTTAAAACAGAGTTTGACCCAAACTTTGACTGGCTATAACCTTTTAAATACAAGTCCTTTTGACTTGATTCTTTTTCTGTTGTTTCTCAAATTTTGTCTAGTTTATTTTCATATTTATTTGAAAAATTTCTGAACAACTTTTTTGTACTGTTTTTGAATTATGTATTGATTTGAATTTTCTTAAAATAGGATTTTGGAGAGGGAAGCGACTTTCAAAAATGCAACCCACCCTCACACTCTCAGAAGGCAAGCATCTTGAACACAGATATGATATTTTGTTGAATGCTTGCTAGGAGTAGTAAGCTATGTTTATGTCACATGAAATAATGAGTTTTTGCATATAATGGCAAGTCATGCAAAGATGCATTTGATGAGAAGTTGATTTGCGGTGATCATGTTATATACATGTGAAGTGGTTACTGCCTCATGCCACGTATGCCTGAGCTGGTCCGGACAGACTTCGGGGAGAAGTTTTGTCATGGATAAAGTATGACCATGAAGATGGTACCTCATGGTGATGAGAGAGATCAGTGAGGGCATGTCGAGGCATGATGAGTGGTGATTCTGTCTGTTGGTGTGAAATATGTTTGCTATACTAATCACGTAGGTGATGCTTTAACCTCCTGAGTCGACCATAGATCGAGTCTTGTTCCGGTAACCCCCATACTTGCTTCGTACTACCACTTGTCCCTGTCGCAGGTAGGGTACAGTCCAGTAAGTTGTCAACCCCTTTTCCTGGCACACACCGTACAGAGAGGCCATGGTGGAAGATACCGGCTGCATCCGGTAGGCAGGCCACCTGGTCCGGGGGCATGGGTGTTTTCGGTTGGAGCCGAGGGGGTAGCTCCCCTAGTTTGCGCGCATTATAAATTATGTGATCCCATGCTACTCGAGGTTGTAGCCTCCCCACTTAGAGTTTTACTTAACAGGTGTCGTGGGTGATTCCAGTCACCGGTAAGTTAAGCTGGTGTGTGCAGGTCAGGTGTGTTTTCAACTAAAAGACCGTAAATGGCATTAGTCCCGATGGACTAAAGGAATCCATTACTCGTGGGTAAAGGGTACACCCACTGCAGAGGTTATATCTATTCGAATAGCCGTATCCGCGGTTAAGGATTACAGTCTGGGATGGGTCAAGTGTCGGTCTTAGTGTCGGTCTTTGGAGGAAAAACTTCTAAACCAGAACATTGATCATAACATATGACATATGATTATTATTATTATTATTATGGACTAACCATTTGTATTATTTGAATTATTGAGTATCCCTGGGATGGTTCTACCTCCTGGATATTCCTGGTGATTATTTTTCCTATAAGCCCTTTATGTGGTGTCGCACAGACGCCCGACTGTGGCATGCTTATTATTTATTTTTCCTATAAGCCCTTTACGTGGTGTCGCTCAGACGCCCGACTGCGGCATGCTTATTATTTATCTTCCCTATAAGCCCTTTATGTGGTGTCGCACAGACGCCCGACTGTGGCATGCTTATTATTATTTATTCTTATAAGCCCTTTATGTGACGTCGCTCAGACGTCCGACTGAGGCATGCTTTATTTTATTATCCTTTCGAGGCGTCGCTTCAGACACCCGATCGGTGCATTTTATTTTGTTCTCTGATTGCTTATTCATGTTTTATAAGGATAACCTGCTTGCGTGCGTCATGAATTTTAGTTCGTGACTAACAAAGTGATCATGGAATGTTTTTAGTACATCATTTGTTATATTTTACCTGTGTTCATAATGTTTGCGAGTACATTCAAAGTACTCACTAGCTTGTCCCTGGCTATTGTCTTGGCCAGATTTCTTGCTTGGAGAGGAGCGCTGCGATGACAGCCCCGGAACCTAGGCAATGGAGATAGCAGCCTCGCGAAGATAGGAGTTATCCAGGTCAGCTGTTCCTGTGGGAAATGGAGTCCCATAGACGCTGATGTATCGCAACCCGCTTCCGTCATCAACCTCTAGAAACCTTTTGTTGTACTCATTGACCAGAATGGTCTTGTACTACATACTTGGTATTTTTGCTTGGAATTTCTGTATCAAGTTTGTGTCTCATCAGCTAACAGTAATCCTGGGGCTGGTGAGCACAAGGGCCATTTACTGGGAAATTAATATCCCGGAAAACCGGTCCTGACACCCAATTGGGATCAAGTAGAGCAGTTTTGTAATTCTTTGGGAGGGAAGTGAGAGATACGGTGGTATGAAGGTTTAGGCGGTCTTGGGGTTGTTGAAATCCTGATTTGGCCCTAGTACGCATGGGATGATCATTAATCGGGACTGCTGTAGGAATAGCACGAGGGGGTAACGTGGGTACGGGTGAGTCCGGCGCAGCGGAAGAGTCGGACGAAGGAGCATGGTTGGGTGGTGGAGAGGGAGCAGGGACCGGGGGTGTTGGGGAGGGAGCAGGGGTCGAGGGTGTTGGGGTCGAGGGTGTTGGGGACGTCTCGGGT
>LR738712.1:890870491-890886800 GCA_902687465.1 Secale cereale | reverse complement strand
AACGTGGGTACGGGTGAGTCCGGCGCAGCGGAAGAGTCGGACGAAGGAGCATGGTTGGGTGGTGGAGAGGGAGCAGGGACCGGGGGTGTTGGGGAGGGAGCAGGGGTCGAGGGTGTTGGGGTCGAGGGTGTTGGGGACGTCGCGGGTGGGGTGGGGGGAGGGTTGGTATTGGTTGTGGCTGGTGTTAAAGTTGTTGGTGGTATGTTGTGTTCATCGTGAGGGGGTGCAGGAAGGGGAGTATAAGTTGGAAAGGACGGGGAGTGGGGGTGTTTGCCGAGCTAGGGGTGTTCGATGATGTAGTAGTGCGTTGTGAGAAAGGAAAAATATGCTCAGCAAAGGTGACATGACGAGAGACATGAACGTGTCCTGTCTGAAGGTCGAGACAACGATAGCCTTTGTGCTCGACAGAGAAGCCGAGAAAAGCACATGGGATAGATCATGGTGACAATTTATTTGTAGAAGTGGCATAGGCATTTGGAAAACAAAGACAGCCGAAAACACGAACCGCAGAGTAGTCGGGGTGGGAAAGAAAGAGGGAATAATAGGGAGTAGTGTTGGGTTTAGTTTTAGAAGGTCGAATACTTAGAAGGAAGGTGGCCATGTGTAGGGCTTCAGCCCAAAACTTGGGAGGCATAGATGATTGAACGAGAAGAGTGCGAACTATATCATTGAGGGTGCGAAGAGAACGTTCGGCTTTACCATTTTGCGGGGAGGTGTAGGGACATGAGAATCTAAGAAGGATGCCATGTTGTAAGAAGAAAGTACGATTTTTAATGTTATCAAACTCGCGACCATTGTCACATTGGATAAATCGAATTGGGAGAAAGAAGTGGACAGACACATAGCGTTGAAAATTAAGAAAGAGAGAATGGACCTCAGATTTGTTGCGTAGAGGAAAAGTCCAGACAAAGTGTGTGAAATCATCTAGTATAACAAGGTAATATTTAAAACCCGAAACACTTGCAATGGGAGAGGTCCATAGATCACAATGTATTAATTCAAAGGGATACGTGCTACAAGAGCTAGAGGAACTAAAGGGAAGACGCACATGCTTGCCTAATGGACACGACTCGCAAAATGCAGAATTATGAGAATCCCTATTACATGGTATGGTAAATTCACTAAGCATAGAAGCTAAGACAGCAGGGTTGGGATGGCCCAAGCGACGATGCCAGAGATCGACGGAGGCCAGCATGGATGTTGGAGGGGCGGCGGCAGGAACTCCATTAAGAGAGTAAAGATCACCGGAGCTATTGAAGCGAGCGATCTCGGCTTTGGTCAGGTAATCTTTCACAGATAAACCAAAAGGGTCAAATTCAGCCGAAACTAGATTGTCGCAAGTAAACTGGCGAACAGAAATAAGATTTTTAATGAGGGCGGGTGCAACTAGAACATCACGAAGTAGAAGAGGTTTAGCGGAAGAGGGAAGTTGAGCCTGACCAACACAATATATAGGAATAGATGATCCATCTCCGAGGGTAATGGAAGGGAAAGGAGATGTAGTGCAAGATGATAACCAATTACTAGATGCAGACATATGACTAGAGGCCCCTGAATCAAAGATCCAATCCGTACCTGAGTTTCCTTGCGCAGAAAAGTTATTCATTGCTTGGAGAAAAGCAGCTTGATCCCAGCTCGGCGTCGCAGGTGAGGGTGGCGTCGGGAGCAGTGCCGGTGGATATGATGGTGAAGGCAGCAAGGCCGGCTGGGGTGTGTAGTAGACGCCGCCATCGGTGGAGTAGTGACCATAGGGAGCATACGTCGGAGCGGCTTGAGAGGCATTGGCCGGCTGTGGCGTCGGGAGCAGTGCCGACTGAGGTGTGTAGTAGGCGCCGCCGTCGGTGGAGTAATGACCATAAGGAGCATACGTCGGGGCGGCGTGATAGGCATTGGCCGGCTGTCGGGGGTTGAGAACCCCGGGAGCACCAGTAGGCGGCCGAAGGCCGGGTTGCCAGGCACCTGAGTATGCCGGCGGAGCACCGAGTGGGGACGCAGCGGACCAGGGCATGGGCCACGCCTGAACGAGCCCCATCCAAGGATCATGAAGAGGCCGCCATGCAGCCGATGGAGCACTGGTGGGTGGTGCAGGACTCGGTGCTGTCGTAGGCGGAACTGAACGAGTCGACGACGGCCTGTAGATAGGATTTTTGCTGCGGTAGTTCGGACTAGGGCGCCAGCCTGGGGGTGGTTGAGCGGATGACGACGCGGATGGCCCGGCGACAGGAGCCGGCATGGGAGGCGGTGCTGCTGTAGGCGGCGGAGGAGGGCGAGCCACAGCATGAAAGACCTTGGGGCGAGAGTCCTTGCGAGCTTGTGTTTCCACCGCGAGTTGGAGCAGAGAACGAACTTCAGCGAAGGTGGGAGGAGGCCGTATCATTGGTATGAACGAGGCTTGCTTGTCAAAATCCTCGCTGAGGCCGACGACGACGATGTTGATGAGCTGTGAGTCGCTGACGGTATCGCCGAGTTCGCGGAGCTCATCACCAATGGTCTTGACGCGCTGGCAGAACAGGTTCACCGGGGCGTCTCCTTGCACCATATTGCGAAGCTCGGTGTGGAGAGCGTTTTTCCGAGCGTCGGTGTTGCTTTGGAAGAGCTGGCGGAGGGAGTGCCAGATGTTGGCAGCGGTGGCGCCGTCGTGATCGAGCATGTTGAAGATCTCGGTGGTGATGCGGGTGTAGAACCACTGGACGATTGCGAGATCGTCTTTCAACCATTGCGGATCGTCGGGGCGGGGAAGACAGTTGGCGGCGATATGCGAGCGCAGGTTGCAGCGGCCGAGGTGGAGATCGAAGAGATGTCTCCAATGGTAGTAGTTATGGGCGGCGAGATCAAGAACTATGGGGATGTATGGGCTGACGTCGGAGATTGTGTCAGCAAGAGACAATGGTGCGGCGAGGATGGGTGTAGGGGAGTTTTGTGGAGCTAGGGAGAGGGCCGAGAGAGAGGCGGCTGCGGCGTTGGCAGCCTTGGCGATGAGCGCGGCCCGGCGCTCGAAGTAGCCGGGCGGCGGCAGCGACGACGGCCTTGGCGGAGCCATAACCTAAACCCTAGGACCGGTATCTGATACCATGATAGATGAATAAAACTGATTCTTATTGATTGATTTGGTGCGGCATACAAGTGTATATAAGAGGGTACAAACCGACTTGGGGTAAGGTTACAAAGATGACTTGGACTAGGAGTCGTATACGATAAAGACTACTCTAACAGGTTCGGCCCGAGTCTATGGAGCTGTCAGCGTTACCCTTACATGCTAGTTGGATCTCCTCAGGGCTTGCTGGTGTCTCGACGGGGTGGATTGCACTCGGTGGAGGGCTTCTTTGTCTTCAAGCTGGGCTTGTTCTTAAGTTTCTTCATCTTTGCTTGTAGACGGTAGGAAGCCTATTAGCTGCTTGCACATCACTATGTATCGTTTTAGCCTATTAGCTGCTTGTAGACGGTAGGAAGCCTACGGTTCTTTGTTCTGTCTTTGTAAGTTTGACGGTTGATGTAATCCTGGCCCGTTGATGGCTTTGTTAATTCAAAGCCGGGCTCGACTTGAGCCTTCGTTCTAAAAAAACTTTGCATCTAGAGGAGGTCGTTTCCCTCCTTTGACGCATCTCTCAGTTGCCCGCTGGGGTTGTGTTGGCTGTAATTCCAATTTGGTTTGTGCAGACCTTTTTTTTTGGAAAAGGGGGAATACCCCGGCCTCTGCATCAGAGCGATGCATACGGTCACCTTTATTAAAGCAAGAAAAATCAAACAAGGTCTTGTAGTCTGCAGTATAAGGCTCCCTAGGAGCAAGGAAAACAAAAAATCAGCCAACAGCCACAACCGGCAGGCATAAGCACGATAGGAAAACTAATTGCCTATCCTATTACATGACCGCCATCCAAATCGGTTGAAGATAGCCCGCGCTACCATCTCCCACCGGATAGATCCAGTAACCAAACGCTCCCTGGCCTCCGTCGGAGTGAGTAGCGACCACATACGGATCAAAGCAGTGGCTCGGAAGATAACCTGCAAAAAATGAATATTTCTCCCCCGTCTGATCTTCTTGTGTTGCAGGCCTGCTTGTGGTTCGACTTCTTCTGCAAACTGATGCAATTTGTGATGACACTTGTACAAGTGTCCTGTTCATCACTCCTAGCTAATTCGGTTTTAGTTAGCGATTATGTGTAGCCGTCTTGCTGCAGTAAGTTATATGCCACACTCTGCCTCTAAAATTAGGTGTGCTAGTTCCATAGCCTGATATGGTAAATGTGTCATAGATACCAGCAATAAGGGGCGAATTGTGTAATAGGAAACATATATGTGTGCATGCCAGTAGTTGGACTGAACAATAAAAAAAGGGGGTGAAACCATTAGTGGAATTTCCAGTCAGTGCTTGACCCGATCTTGATCGATTATTGAAAGGGGTGATTCGAGAATGCTGAAATGATATGTTATGTTGTGGGGAATGATTTATTTTAGAGACTTTTTACGGTGCATCATACTCCTATAAATAGTGAGGAGTATATAATTGATCCAATGGTCATTATTCATCCCTGTTTTTTTCTCTTGAGGACATTTTGGTAATTGGCTGTAAGGATAGATTAGTCCTTTCTTAATGATAATTTTATTGATTAATAATATGGGTAATTGCAACGTAAGTAATCACACCTATCTTAGTTCGTAGGTTTCCTTCTCATAGGTTCGTCATTTTTGTGCCGCTGGCATATCTGCCCGGTGGCCGCTCCTTCTCCCAGCCACAGTCTCCTGCCCTGCGGTCGCCATTGCCTGAGTCGCAAAGGGCAGCCGCTCCATCTCCCGCCCTGCGGTCGCCGACTCGCCGTTGCCTGAGTTGCAAAGGGCAGCCGCTCTGTCTCCTGCCCTGCGGTCACCGTCGCAAGATCTTGGACGGGCCCCAAGATCTTCAAAGGCGCAGCCGACCCGCGCCGCCCGGCGGCCCTCTCTCCGTCGCAGGATCTTCGGACGGTTGTTAACGTACTGGCCTAGTCTCTAGTACATGATTACGTGCCCATCTTCTCTTTATGATTGTAACAGTTGACAGGGGAATGAACATACTTGCAGTTTCTCTCGTGCTAATCCTTCTCACTGCGGCCATGCATGCCCGTGGCAGTCGTAGATTATATGTAACTGATCTATCATGTTTGGATAATTGATCTAAATGTGCGAACGCTTTCTGTTGGACCATAAGCATATGATGAATCAGTAAGAGCAAGAAAACCACCATGATCTTGTACGTTCATTCAGTTCAACCATGGGGGGCAACACCGCAGCGCCCGCTCATCCCGCCGAAGGCGGGGCACCAAACCCTAGCACATGCACTGACTGCGCGGAGGGCGGTCACAGCGAGCGGGGCTCGCCATCGTCCTCTCGCCCTAGCGCCGCCAACGTTTGATTGGGATTTTTTTCCCCTCGTTCGAGGTCTGTTGCCTAAACAGTCGGCCTCATTTCCCTCAGGGAGCGGACGGGGATGGCTAATGAAAAAGGAAATTGAACACGTGAAATTCCACAAATGCCGTTCACTCGTTTTCTAAGGGAACCAGCCCGCATTTTTTTGGTAAACAGCGAACTACCGAAATTGCCCCTGATCAGAAAATATACTACCAAAAATCTGTAGTAGTATTTCCACATCTGGACCGTCCAAACGAAAAAATAAACGGTCAATATTGATCTGATGCACCGTAAAAGGTCTCTTATTTTAATGATTTTAAAAAAAATTAGGTGGGATATTAAACTTTTGTCGATAGTTGGAAACATGCTCAGTAGTTATTGATCGGTGCTTGCTCCAGACGGAGCTCCTGGCTGAAGAAATTCTCGAAGAATGTTGAAGATCGCTACAGGCAATCAGGTCAGCACATAGATGCTTCAGCGGTGACTTCGTAGACGAGCCCAACGTGTAGCTTCAGGAAAATAGGTTGTCCTACTACATTGTGTTGTCCATCGCTAAAGATCAACATGATGTGCGCCCAGACCACGGACCCCGCCACTGAGCACTGTCATTTGTAGAAACTATACACATGAGATCTAGTCATTTGCACAAGATTCCACACTACAACTCGCACCTTCTTTACCCGTGTCTCCCATGCCTTACATCAATTGCATGAGGTTCAAGGAGAAGGGATGGGGTGCATCCACTGGACGCTTGAGAAAAGAGGATCACCAGGAGTGGATGGAGTCAAGCAGACAGTGGTATGCATAGATGCTCAGTTCTCACACATGTACGGGGTACTATACTAGTCTATCTAGCCAAGTCCCACTTATCATTCTTAACCAGCATCAATCAATCATGTGGCATATGCAACTACCTCTACTATCCACTTCTGTTGTTTGGGCATGTGTTGGATGACGCCATTCGTCCTCCGTGCAGTGCTACATTAGGGATGCTCCTTCACTTTTTTTTAATGGTTCATCAACCATCACAATGTTTAGCAGCACTGTGGAATATGAGCTCTTTTATGGTGCAATTCACTACACCTACGGGCTAGTAGCATGGATTAATCAGAACAGTCCATTTGCATGGGTATGACCATTCACCTAAGCTATCGATTTTAAAGTTTGCTTTCGTGATGATAATTTAATCCAGGTTAGAGGCTCTGCATACAGAAATAGAGCGCCACGCTGCCGTTGTCGCGTTTGCCTCCGCCCTTTGCCGGGAGATAGAGCACAGCGCTGCCATTGCCGCGTACGACCCCACCCTTGCCAGTGCCCAGAAGGGAAGTCGATCCAGCTGCTTCCTGGTTATATAGCCTACCCTACTAAATGCGCATGCGTGCGCATCTAGCCAGAGTAATCAATCAGGTCAGCTCGATGAGAAGGTGTGCCGATCTCCTGTACGATGCGGCAACAGGGAATGTCGAAGCAACGCACAAGATTGAGCCTGCCCCAGCAGACCCTGCCACGCCTGACCCAGAACGACGCCGTTGCCGTTTACGGCTGGAAGCAAGCATGGTATAGCACGCCACGTTTGACTGCCTACATGCGTAGGTTGGCCCTTGCCCTGTGTGCCAGGTTTTTCCAACGTGAAGTTTCTGTATTAGATGACGGCTTGCAGACGTTGTGGATGACAATGATATAGTTATCGTTGTTGCTTGCCCTTTATCCACCGCGTGGCTGAGTGAGATGGTGTCATTGCTGCCGGCTTGCCAGGGAATATGTGGAGTAGGTGTATGCGCCGCCTAGTGAGTCTGCGAGGGAATGGGTGCCGAACCTGTTAGATTGGTTGGAGAATTTTCATTCTCTCAAGAAATCCTTTGGACGTGTTTTCTCATCTACCGAAAATGCCATGTGGTGAAAACATACTGTTCATTTGCTCACTAAGTATTGATTTGCTTGTTGTATGGTCTATTTACCTGTCCCTACCGCAAGTAGTCTCGCCTTATTACATGTTTTTGGAGTCGAGCACATGCTAGCCTAGACAACCCCTTATGCTTTGTGCGTCACATGATCTTTTCCGAAAGGTTTTTACATGTTACAATTGAGACCACACATATGATCCAAAAGTTTGAACCGAAAGGTCTCTACATGTTACTGATTTATACAATCATGACTTCATGAGCGTCAGGACTAGCAGACAAAACATAAAATTCCAAGATGCTAGCAGATGATTCTTAAAACATCAGAAGTTCTATGGATGAATACGGTAAAAGATTAAATACCACAAGTAAGTCTTTCTTTCCCCATGCGTGGCATGCCTATCTACAACCTATATGGTCAAACTTGAAGAAAACCAAGGAGAGAGCACTGTGCTACCGAGTTCCTCGTATTTTTAGAAGTAGATATTAACCGGAATGTCTATGAATTTATGATTGATCGAGAAGATGGACCAGGCATGGGAGAGTGTTGTCACGATAGTGAATGAAGGTTTTATTTACCCCTTGAGTACATTTTCTGTGATGCATTAATACACATAGTACCAGTAGCAGGCCAATAGGTTGGTTGGATAAATGACGGAGCTTATTACACGAGAACTGCTACCAATACAACCAAAATATATATTTTTGTCTCTCTTTTGTTGGGAAAACACTATAACCGGTACTCATGTCAGGTGGCTACATCTCTACTCCTAAAGGTGGCCTTGGTAGCTTCCCCCTCACGTTAATATTAACTAGCAAACATGCCCGGGCATTGCACCGGGAGAAAAACAACCACACTGCCCTAACCCAATGGCTCAAGACCATATTTTGCTGCATCACAAAGATATTTTCTCACTCTTCCTCCATTGCTGAGACATTCCTGGGAGCATCAGTCATGTAATGTACTTTATCGGCAGTCTTAAACAAAAAAGATGCATGTATGAAGTGATACACTTCAATCAGGAAATCATGGAACAACCGAACACGAAGCATTGGTTTTGTGTAGACGTCGATTATATGTTTTTTGCCCACACAGACATGTGCATCCTTCAGAGAGAAAGGAAAAAAGAAGAGTTATATTCACATAGCACTGCTCATAAACGACGTGTTCATTGTCATTGTAAAGAATTAGTTAATTTCAATATCTAAATTACCTTGGCAGTCAATATGCCAAGTGTAAAGAGCCATTACGTTCATCGGTTGATATATTATTGAGATCCTAAATCATTAGGATCATACATGTATGTACACATCTATGAAATTTAGGTTTAATTAGTAAGTCAGCAAATGCCCGTTATTGATTACAAAGTTTCTTCTAACCGTGCTTGCACGACATACCTAAATAGATTAAAGTACAACTCAATTTTCTTTGATGCAGAAGGAAACATAATAATCGGATTTGCACGTACCACACCAAAACAATTTTCTTTCCTGTGTAGAGTTTGTAAAAAAGATTACCCTAGCTATATCACATCGATTAAATAACATTTGCTAAGCTTAATAAGATGACAACGTTTCATGCTATGGCAATTTACTTTGAAACGTTGTCCTTCCAAAGATGGCTTTAAAACACATGCATTGCAGACCTTTTTTGTTGCACGCCGCCTCCATGATGCCTGTTGTTTTGATGCTAAATTTTAAACATGCACTTAAGAAGTGTGCGGCCAGCCATAATTTCCATGAAATCAAGTGCGTGATTCAGGTTTTCTTTTTTAGCCATGCATGCTTCCGACTCCAAGGAAAGACATTATTTAAAATTGTTTAAAAAATTAGATAATCGATTGTCGACAAAGCTGATCAATCTATGAAATCAATTGCATGCTTGGGATTCTGAACGACATGATCCAGATATTTAGACAAAAGGGCGCATTGATGTTTCGGCGAACCTGATTGCTCCCTACTTTTTAACAATGATTCCCACGAGATTAGGATCACCGGACATTCTGACAACATTTTTAACATGATTGAAATATTGACGCAAATGAATTGGTAAGATGCTCACCATAGAGAACTTGACGATTCAATGGATGGGAGGGTCCTTTCTTTAATCGAGATGGACGGGATGGTCTTTGATAGGTGTCAGACCAGTATTCAGGTTCGTCGTGTTGGCATAGTCCACCTATTAGTTTGGATCGATGAGAGACGTCTCTGTTCCCTGGAATCAAGCTGCGCCAGCATCAAGTGAATATGTAGCAAGAAATTAATATGGCAATACATGCATGTGTCAAGAGGCAAAGTATTTACCTTTTTGTGCATGTGTCAAGGAGCAAAGTATATACCTTTTAGTACCTTGTGCTCCCACTGCTTTGTATAACCAATCAACTACAAAATTACCAAAAATCTAAATGTCAATACGTACTGGTTAGCCGCTCGTCCCGGTGAGCCACCCCGTCTAACAGAGCATGTCCCTGGCTCTAGTTCAACCAAACAGGGTTTGCATGCGGATGAGCCGCCACGATAGCTGGCCATGGCTGTCGTGGCCAGTTGATGTGGGAACAAGCCAGAGTAGCCAATTGACGATGTCCGCGCATTGGCGACGGAGGACCCCCTGGACAGCTTTGTGGCGTCATCGTTGTACCCCGATCATGTCTGGTGGGCGTTGCAGTTGCACAATTCAAAGGACGATGACCTGGCATACGCTGACGCCGCCGAGCGAGTGGAGCTCATGCTCGTCTAGATATCACCTGGCAATTCCCTTAAGTTGGAATTGGGTGATCAGTGACACTGTGCTGGAGCTAGGCGACCACATGCTCCCACCGGTGACCCCCATCCGGATTTATTTGGGGCAGGTAGGCTGGTTGGGCATTATTGTGCGGTAGCCTCGTTGGGGCTTCCGCGTGGAAAATACTGAGAGATCGTGTGCGTGGCTGTTATTTTATTTTATTTTGACAGAGAGATCATGTGTGAGGCTAGCTATAGATCTGGGCTTACATTTTTTGATAGTAGAGAAAACAGGATGCACGATGATGTATGAAAGCTGAGTGAGGCCCAAGCTAGCCGGTAGGTTTTCTTTCCTTGTGTGTGCATAAACCTTTCCTTGCGTGTACGAAAGCAAGCTGAGTGATCCGTGGGAAGGAGTTTTTTTTTTCCAAACTGTTATGTACATCTACTTTAAATCTCAGTCGTCAAATTTTATGGTTAACATCAAATTAACGGATATGAAAGAGCGACGTATGAAGAACTATGAAAGCTTCCGTCCTTTATTATTAGGTAAAGATAAACATGTGGCATGACACATGCTCCCAAATTATAATGGTGTTGCACTAGGACCCAGCATCCCCCTTTAACTAGCATTACATCCCGGCCTACCCTGCCCCGATGAAGATCATGACGCTGCTGGTGCTCGAGAACCCCGAGGACGGCCCCCTAATTCTCGTTGTACAGGGGAGGAGGCGGCGGTGCTGGAGGACGATCTCATGATATGATGCTGGCCACCAACCAGCCAGCGTCCACAGGACCGCTCCTATAGTAGGTCCTACAGCACACATAACTTTTGATTAGTACTAACATTCATGCAAATGAAGGACACATGATCTGCCTAGTCGGTAATCCTTGGTTCGTCATTATTTTGACCATAGTTCATGATTTTGTTTCGATTATGCAATTTAGAAAATGAGTATATTATTTTCTAGGTATACCATGTCAGTATAGGTTACATAGGACGACAAATTGATTATTAGTTACAAAACATTGGCCATGCCTGATATGTTTTAATCCGTAATTATCAAACTTTTGTAGGTTTGTCATAAGCAGGGCTGGCCAATAGTCAAGCAAGATGATGTCCATTGATTTTGACAAGCGATAACTATCTAGGCTGTAGGGCGTATCGGAGAAGACATTCAAAGGAGCAGAGTGTGCATGTATTATTGTTTTGAATTGTTCACTAGTAGAAAAATGACTTTACGTGAGGACTAGTCCCGTGTTGTAAACAAACCGGCACTAATGTGACCATTAGTGCCAGTTCCAACGGCTAGGCGGCCGGGTATCATTAGTCCCGGTTCGTGTTGAACCTCTAGTACCGGTTCGTGTCACAAACCAGGATTAAAGAGCTGGTAACAGGCTGGAGCCACACCAGGCCCTTCAGTCCCGGTTCATGGCACGAACCGGTAATAGAAGCTCACATTTCGTCCCGGTTCATATTATGAACCAGGAATAAAGGTTTTCCTATACAAACCCTTCGTCGTCCAGATCGATCTGTTCTTCCCCTTTCCTTCTCCTCTCTGTTCCTCCCCAAAGCTCGAGCTCATCCTTCATTTTGTTCAAAATTTGTCAAGATTTGAAGGCCCCCATCCATCCAAGTGATCCCGTCCCAATCCTAACCACCGTCGATCGCCCGCACGGTCCCGTCGCTGGCGCCACCTTGGTGAGCCTCTTGTTCTTATCCTTTTATTAAAAAAAGTCGTGTTTGTGTGATTTAGATATATACTACCTTCGTCCTGGTTTATTGGTCCCCTTCAAATTTTGTGCTTAATTTTGACCTTGGATTTAACTAATAAAATGTTAATGCATGTAACCAAAAATACTATCATTGGAAAGTAGGTTCAAATACGGATCCAAAATATAATTTTCGGTGACATGCATTATATTTTTTTAGTTAAATATATGGTCAAAGTTTGGCCCAAAATACTAAGGGGACAAATAAACCAGGACAGAGGTAGTAGTTATAAAACCAAAAGAGCTAAACATAATCTGTTTTTTGAATAAAACACCTATTTATAGTAAGTGTTTAATAGAACTAGTTTATTTAGTAAGTGGTTAATATAGAACCGGTTTATTTAGTAAGTGGTTAATATAGAACATCTATTTAAAGTAAGTGCTTAATATGGAACTAGTAAAGGTCATGCCAGATGTTTCCGAGAATTTTGGCATAACTTGTGCTAGAATATGTAGGAAATATCGAGTGGCCCGCATTTTCTAGAAAGATAATTAAACGGCATTTTGGGTTGACTTTTAGTCTCCCGGGGTCAAAAAATCAGTGAGGGAGAGTCTCCACCATATATCAGAGAAGAAGAATCCCAGTTGTTGTCGTGGGGGTCGCTTCCCTTCGTTCCCGTGTGCTAGAATTTTTTGTGTAATGCACTTGGGGACGAAGGGAGGAGCGACAATCACCGACAGTCGAATGTATACACCACGTTAGCTGAGAGTGTTCAAGAAAAGACCCGCAGACCGATAGTCAGCCCATGATGAATGATAATGATCTAATTTAGTTTTTGTAGTACATATATTTAATTTTATAAGTTTAATCTTTGAATTATGAATATAGGAAATGTCGTCCGACGACGATAGGCTCCCGCGGTGCGACTGGTGCGGCGATGACCGGGATCTGTGAGATAGGCCTCACCTGGTAGAAGGTCGGCGCTTCATTATTAAGCATCAGGAGACCTTCAATGTTGAAACAGTACGCAATGATGACAAGTGTTTTTTCATAATTAAGCACACGCGACTTCTGCTTCTTCAACGTGTAATTTCTGTCTTTTCCAATTCGGCTAGTTATCCCATGCCATGCAAGACACTATGTCTTGGAGAGGATGGATTTTGAAGATCGTGAAGACATGGAGACAAAGATAGTTCATCTAAGGACCCATCATGGTTATAATTTTGCTGTAAATTTATACAATTCTGAGAGCGTATCTCATTTTGGTTGCCCGACTTGGGAAGCACTCAGCATGACGTATGATTTCCATGAGGGTATGCTTTTCACCTTGGATCTTGGTGATCCTGACATCGACGAAGATAATATGAACATTTGGTTCTTTGTTCATACGCTTCCAATTCTACCGGTATGTGAGTTTCTCAAACAAATTTATTAAGTAATTTATATATTGTTTATTTCAAAATAGTTGACACCTTATTTCCATTAACTGTTTATTTACATTGTTGAAAAAATGTACGGAAGATGGTAGACAAAACATATTGCACTGATGGCGCAGAATTAACTTATTAGGAGAAAGATCATCTTATCTCATTTATTAATTATCTTGAAAATTACAATATCTATTATCAAACTCCCCCACATTATGGATAATATGTGCCACTAGTGCACGTGTTGAACTACCGTAACATCCTAGGAGATCGCATGGTAAGATTTTTTTACTATTACTACGCTTGCGCATCTTTTGCATAAATTCTTCTAAAACTAAACTGCATTGCTAACTACGAAGTTATTACTATGTTTTTCGACAAAAAATCCCGAAGGATTGTGTGGCCCATATGATGTTTCCGAAAGGTCGCCTTGATGTTATGAGCATACAGCCAGGTCATCCTAATAGCCATCACTGTTGTTCATACCGGGTGTCTAAACTCGATGAAGACATGACAATCAAAGATTGGAAAAAATGTATGGTCAATCGTAGGGAGGTACTTGGAAGAAACATTGTGCGAATGCAAGAATTGGAGACAGGATAATCTCCATTCTCCATAATGGAGAGTCAGGGCCTATCTTGTTTTATAATATTTTACCTAAGAGAGGGTAGTAGGTCCTACGTATTATGATGATCATGAGGAGTTGTTATGTGACAGTGATCTATTATGATGATAAGTTGTTAATGATATGATGATGATGATGATAATGATGATGATGATGAGTTATTATACCATTTTTGACTTGATTTTCTATTTTTCATGCATTTACTGATTTTTGTTTGAGCTAAATGGCCCTGAAATTGAAAAGCACTATAAATGAAGTCTGAAAAGATTGAAAGTTGGCATGGTATCATCATTTCACTCACCTAGCATGTGCAGAAAAGTTGAGAGGCTTACGGCAAAATCTGGATGCACTTCTTGTACAAAATGGATAATCTTTTTCGAAGTATCACGAGTTTGGAAGAGAACTCGTCTGTTATAAAGGCATTTCATTTTTAAAGACTTATTTCAACTACAGATTTTTTTTGTGCATTGAGTATGCACCATTGGAAGCCATGTCATCAATTTTCAACCTTTTTTTTGACTTGATTTGCTATTTTTCATGCATTTACTGATTTTTTTGAGCTAATTGACCCTGAAATTGAAAAGCACTACAAATGAAATCAGAAAAGGTTAAAAGTTGGCATGTCATCATCATTTCACCCACATAGCATGTGCAGAAACGTTGAGAGGGTTACGACAAAAAGTGGATGCCCTTCGTGTACAAAATGGACAATATCTTTCGAAATATCAGGGTTTTTGGCTAAAACTCATCTATTACAAAGGCATTTCATTCTTATTAACTTATTTCAAATCCAGACTTTTTGTGTGTTACGTCATCAATTTTCGACCCCTTCTGACTTGATTTGCTATTTTTCATGCATTTGCTGATTTTTTGAGCTAAATTACCCTGAAATTGAAAAGCATTAAAAATAAACTCTGAAAGGTTGAAATTTGGCATGGTATCATCATTTCACCAACATAGCATGTGCAAAAAAGTTGAGAGGGTTAAGTAAAAAACTGGATACACTTCGTGTACAAAATGGACAATCTCTTTCGAAGTATCAGGGTTTTGTGCTAAAACTCATCTCTTACAAAGGCATGTCATTTTAAAAAACCTATTTCAACTCCAGATTTTTTGTTTGTTCAGTATGCACCATTGGAAGTCATGTCATCAATTTTCAACCCTTTTTGACTTGGTTTTCTATTTTTCATGCATTTACTGATTTTTTTGAGCTCAACGACCCTGAAATTGAAAAGCACTACAAATGAACTCTGAAAAGGTTGAAAGTTGACATGGTATCATCATTTCGCCCAAATAGCATGTGTAAAAAAGTTGAGAGGGTTACGAAAATAACTGGATGCACTTCGTGTACAAAATGGACGAAAACTCATCTGTTACAAAGGCATTTCATTTTTTAAAATAACCTTAGAAATACCAAATTGAATATAATGCTAATACACAGTAATATTAAATAGTGAAAAAAGAATCACTAAAAAATCTAGTTTTAATTTCAATGTGCGTGAAATCATCACCTTTATATACAAATTCTCCAGACATGGAAAGCATTGCAGCAAGCCAATAATCGTGTTCACATCAAAACACCACATACTGATATGTAAGGTCTTGACATAATCCACCACCATTGATAGGATGGACAAGCTCTTCATTGAGCATAGAACATAATATTAGTTACAAAAGTGTACTCCAAGAATATACTTAACTTATGCGCACAAATAAAAAAGTCAGATTACAAAAGTTTACGTGAATAATATACAGTACCTCAATCGGTGTGGAGCCAAACACCATCTTGAACCATCTAAAAGGATCACGCCCAATGTCTCCAGTTTAGGCGCAGAGACTATAGTTATTTGCGAAGGTACAATACCAGAATCAAGGAGCAACCATTGAAGTGAAGGGGCATCTTCGATGATGATATCATGTCAAAAAAAACAAATTCCCATGCTTACAAGGTGGGGCGACTTTATTTTGAGACAACGGATACGAATTTCCATTGCAAAAACAAGCAGCAAGCGCTCCAGGGCAGGGCAGCTGGAGTGGATGATGTTGTGCAGTGCGGCCTTCGACAGATCAACCACCACAAGCGCATGTTTTTTTAGCAATGGGAGTCGAAGCATTTGTACCAGATTGTCTGCGAGATGGCACCGGGCAAAGGTGGCGGTGTGGAGAGAGGAGGAAAACCACGTGATGGACATCGGTGGTGAGGGCACAGATACATCGGTTCGTGGTATGTTACATACATAGTCATGGTAGAACTCAAGCTGCTGGACTTTATCGAATTGACGGGATGTCAGCCAGGCGGCCACCGTGCAGGGTTTGTCCATCAGGTAGCATGCCGGGATGCAGATGCGTTGAACGGAGCCCTAGTGGGAGGAGATGATGGCTCTGGGGAGTTCAGAATCATCATCGACAGATAGCTGACGGCAATCGAGATTAAGAGGGGCGGTGCGCCACAGAGTGCACCACCGAGATGCGAGGACTTGTGTGCGGCTTCCATCCGTGGTGGGGAGAAGGGAGATGATCTCCCCAATGATTCCGTCCG
>LR738712.1:890828770-890869947 GCA_902687465.1 Secale cereale | reverse complement strand
GGTATATAGATGACTAACCGGTTTTCCGTCAGAATCGCAGTTGTTGCCGGAGTTGCTGTTGACCTCCGGCTCCGGCTAGGGGGGGGGGCACGATAGCGCCGACGAATTCAAGGTTGTGTTGCTACCCGCGCAAGACCTCGTTGGCGGCGACGGAAACCTCTGTGGCCAGCTTCACGCGTTGTGCGGGTTTTCTCGACAATTTGAAGCATGTTCAGTAGCTATTGATTAGTGCTTGCTCCAGACCCAGCTTTTGGCCGAAGAAATTCTCAAAACAATGATGAAGATCCCTATTGGCAATCAGCTCACCACATAGACGCTTCAGTGGTGACTTCCTAGACCAGCCCGACGTGTCGCTTGAGGACAATAGGTTGACCTACTATAATGCGTCGTCCATCATTCAGGATCAACATGATTCATGCAAGATGGAAACGTCGTGCGCCCAAACCATGGAGTGCAACATGACTCATGCACGTTCATCAACAGACTGTCGTAGAGAAACTGTACGTACAAACAATCGATTCACTTGTTACAGATTCCACACTACAACTGACACCTTCTTTCCCCATGTCTCCCATGTCTAAAGGAGCAGACGAGTCATGTGCATGTTTGACATCAATTGAAGTAAGCATGAGATGCAAGGAGAAGGGATGGTTCGCATCTACAGGACGTTTGAGAACCAGGAGTGGATGGAGTCAAGCAGAGGGGTATGCATATATGCTCAGTTCTCACACATGTACGGGGTACTATAGTAGTCTACCTAGCGAAGTCCCACTTGTCATCCTTAACCAACATCGATCAATCATGTGGCATATCCAGCTACCTCTACTACTCTCTTCTATTGTTTTGGCATGTGTTGGACGATGCCATTCGCCCTCCATGCAGTGCTACATTAACGATGCTCCTGTTGGCATTGGTCCCGACCTCAACGACACTGCTGAGTACTTTCCGGCAATACGAACGAGCTGGTCGATTAACTTCCGAGCCACCGGTCGACGAAGAACGCAACGTTCAGTAAAGAACTAGTCTAAGCTAGCAAGCAAGCAGCCTGGTGGATGCTTTTGTCTAGCTAGCTTAACACGTAGCTAGATCAAGTCGCCGGCTTGTTGCTTGGCAACACACGCGAGACTGGATACAAAGAGTACAGGGGTACATGAGTAATTATATTAGCTAGCTAACCTGCCAACTAATCTAGTCCTACTCGGTGAAGGATAGGAGACCTACACGGACACATGCATCTATACGTGCACCAGTCGGACACAGACAAAGATTTTGTGTTTAATCCTAAACACGACGTTGTCACGTCACAGCTCCGATGCCGATCCTTCTTCGCATCTCCAAGAACTTCTCTCAATCCAAAGCCTTGGTTAGGATGTCCGCTAACTGATCATTAGTGCAACCGTAGTTGATCTTCATCCTACCTTTTTCCACGTAATCCTTGCAGTGCTGTGAGCTCCTTCACTTTTTCTTAATGGTTCATCAACCATCACAATGTTTGGCAGCACTGTGGAATATGAGCTCCTATACCGTGCAATTTACTACACCTACTGGCTACTACTATGGATTAATCAGAATCACCCGTTGCGTGGTACAATAGACAATTCGTCTAAGGTATCAAATTTTAAGTTATGCTTTCCCAATAATAATTTAATCCAGATTAGAGGGTCCGCATACAGAAATGGAGCTCAACGCTGCCGCTGTCGTGTGCGCCTCCGCCCTCCGCGCTGCCATTGCCATGTACGCCCCCATCCTCGCTGGTGCCCAGAAGGGAAGTCGATCCAGCTACTTCCTGGTTATATATGTTGGAAACGTGACATGCACCCTCACCCGCACGTGCAACAGGATGGCCCGAGTCCTACGGCGCCCACGCTCCCGCTCACGTCGCCTCCGCCCACGTAGCCACGCACGGCGTGATCTCCGATTCTGTTGTAACAGTAGCCTCTTCTCCCTCTCGTGTAAACTGCTATATAAGCAGCTGTAATGTGTACTGATGAGATATACAGTGAGTTTATCTATCCAACTTGGTATCAGATTCTTTTCGATCCTCTCCAGCTTCCGCAATGAGCATCCGACGCCCTCTCCGCCGCACTCGCTCGTTCGGGGACGCCGACGCCGTCTTCATCCTCCCGGAAGTCGCCCCCCACCACGCGCCGGCCGCCGCGGCTGCCGCCGCGGCTGCCGCCCCGGCGTCCGTCGCCCCCGCGCCCGTCGCCCCGGCGCCCGCATCACCCAACGCCCGCGCTCTGCGCCGGGCTCCCGCTGCTCCGGTGGTGCCTCCTCTTCGCGCCGTGCGACCCAACGCCGATATCCTGGTCCTTGCGCCGCCCCAGGTTCCACTTGCTCCTGCCCCGTCCATGCATCATGTTAACATCACGTCCTACATCCCGTTCAAGCTCTCCATCGACTCTGGGAATTACTCGAAGTGGCGCCACCTCTTCTGGTACGTGCTATGCAAGTACCGCGTCGAGGACCACGTCCTGGAGGAGGTGGAACCGCTGCGCGCCAACGCGACCTGGCGCAACGACGACATCACGATCGTCCTGTGGGTGTACGGGACGATCTCCGATGAACTCTACGACACCATCCAGTCGCCGGAGAGCACCGCTTTCCATCTCTGGCAGCAGCTTGAGATCTTCTTCGGCGACAACGCCGCCGGCCGCGCCGTCCACATAGGCGCCGACTTCCGCGCCACCATCCAGGGCGACATGACGGTGGCCCAGTACTGCCATCGTCTCCAGCAGCTCGCCTCCGCCATGGCCGACGTGGGTGAGCGGGTCACCGACCGCTCGCTCACGCTCCAGCTGATCCGCGGGCTCAACCGCCGCTTCCACGTCATGGCGACCCTCCTCCCGATGCAGGAGCCGTTCCCGACCTTTCTCCAGGCACGTTCGCGGCTGCTCCTCGAAGTGATCGCCATCACCGAGCGCGAGCGGGCTGTGGGCGCCACGGCTCTCGCCGTTGGGCACGGCGGGTCCTCCTCCTCCGGCAGGTCGTCCTACGGTGATCGCGCGCCCCCTCCATCGCCAACAGACAAAGGCAAGTCTCCCTCCACTGGGAGCCCGTCGGCCGATCGGCAGCGCAGCGGCCGCGGTCGTGGCCGCGGACGTGGTCGCGGGCAGCCTGACGCTGGCCGCGGGCGTGGCCAGCCAGGGCAGACGCCCTGGATGGGGTACTTCGCCCCCTTTGGCACCCCGCTGCCCTCGCCGCAGCAGTGGCGCGCTACCTGGACTCCGCCGAATGCCGCCGGAGTGTTGGGGCCCCGCCCTGGCGCGCCGCACCAGGCCTACCCCGTCATCGGCTCGTCTTCCTCTGCGCCGCACTGGGACAATGCCGCCATGATGCAGCAGCAGTTCGCCAACCTGCAGATGCAGCAGCCGCCGTCCGGGTCCGAGTGGTACATGGACACCGGCGCCACTTCCCACATCGCCAGCTCGTCAGGTAACCTCGACCGTGTTTCCTCTGCATCGCATTACCCCTCAAACATTACTGTTGGCGATGGTTCTGTTCTACCTGTAGTTGCTCGCGGCTCCACTTCCCTCTCTCCCTTTCATCTTAATGATATACTGGTTTCTCCTGGCATCATCCAAAATCTTATTTCTGTACGTCGTTTTACATCTGATAACTGGTGCATTGTGGCTTTTGACCCTTTCGGCTTCTCTGTGAAGGACATGGCAACGGGGAAACTTCTCATGAGGTCCAGTAGTACCGGTGATCTTTATCCGTTCCTTCAGAATAATGGCGGCGCGCGGGCTCTCTCCCTTTCCAGCAACGGCGACTTGTGGCACATGCGGCTTGGCCACCCTAGTCGTATTTCCCTTTCTATCTTAGCCAAGAACTTTTTAGATTCGTGTAATAAAATTCAAGGTACCACTGTTTGTGATGCATGTATGATTGGAAAACAACCACGTTTACCATTTTCCAGCTCTCACTCCTGCACCACTGCCCCCTTCCAACTTATACATTGTGATTTGTGGACCTCTCCCGTTTGTAGCTTTTCTGGCTATCAATATTACCTTATTGTTACACTCACTATTCATGGGCCTTCCCTCTACGCCACAAGAGTGACACTGCCGCCACCTTACAACGTTTCTTCTCCTACGTGCTTACTCAATATAACCTCTCTATTAAATGTGTGCAGTGTGACAACGGCGGCGAATTTCTTTCTCACTCCCTTCGCGACCACTTCTCGCACCTGGGCGTATCGTTCCGCCTATCATGCCCTCATACGTCATCCCAAAATGGTAAAGCCGAGCGCCTCTTACGCACCACCAACGACGTTCTTCGCACTCTACTCATCCATGCCCACATGCCGCCCGAGTAGTGGGTCGAAGCCCTGCACACCGCCAACCATCTCATCAACCGGCGCCCCTCCTCCGCGGTTAACCAACTCACTCCATTTTTCTTACTCCATGGCCACCATCCTACCTACGATCATTTGCGCGTCTTTGGATGCCTCTGTTTTCCAAACCTTAGCCACCTAGCTCCACATAAACTCGCGCCCCGCTCCACCCCTTGCGTTCTCCTCGGCTACCCTCTCGAGCACAAGGGGTACAGATGCCTCGACCTTCGCACGTGACGCGTTCATATTTCTCGTCACGTGATTTTTGACGAGCACAAATTCCCCTTCGCCACACCGGATCCCTCTGGCGCACCACCCGCGCCGGATCCCGCCCCGGATCCCGCGCCCCACCTGGCCCCGATCCCACCTACCTCGTACTGGCAGCCGCAGCCCACGCCAATCCCCGCGCCAATCGCGCCAGCTCCCGCTCAACGCCCGCCCACTCCCCGGTCTCCGCGTCCACCTCCCAACGTGGACCGCGCGCCCCGCACTCCCGCTGTGGACCCGCCGCCTGGCCCCCGCAGCCCGCGGCCCCCACCAGATCGCACTCCCGTCGCATGTACACCACCCCGATCCACCCCGGATCACGCGCCTGCCGCTGATTCCGGGCCGTCTACACCGGATCCCGCGCCCGCATCCAACACTGCACCCGCACCAGCCACTCGCGCGCCACCAGCCCCGCCCATCCTTCCCCCGCGTGCTGTCCCGGTTCGTCCGCCTGCCAATCTCCACACCGTGCGCACGCGTGCAAAATCAGGGTTTTCCATTCCAAAAAATCCAGTTAGTCTTCTCGTGGCCAACACTATCAGCCCCATCCCATCTTCCTACCGCGCTGCACTTGAGGATCCGAACTGGGCCGCTGCAATGCTTGATGAGTATAATGCGTTGTTACGGAATGACACTTGGTCGTTGGTTTCCCGTCCTGCAGGTGCGAACGTGGTGAGCGGCAAATGGATATTCCGGCACAAGTTCAACACCGACGGCACGCTGGCTCAGTACAAGGCTCGGTGGGTACTCCGCGGCTTCACGCAGCAGGCCGGTGTCGACTACGGCGAGACTTTCAGTCCCGTCGTCAAACCGGCTACAATTCGCGTCGTCCTCGCCCTCGCCACCGGCAGCTCGTGGCCGGTCCACCAACTCGACGTCAAGAACGCCTTCCTCCATGGGCATCTTGCTGAGACGGTGTACAGTGCACAGCCAGCTGGCTTCGTCGACGCCGGGCGGCCTCGGGACGTGTGTCGTCTCAACCGGTCGCTCTACGGGCTCAAGCAAGCCCCACGGGCGTGGTTTACGAGGTTCATGTCGTACCTCTTCACCCTCGGCTTCCACGCCTCAAAGGCGGACTCGTCCTTGTTCTCGCTTCACCGCAGCACCGACACGGCTTACCTCCTACTCTACGTTGATGATATTATCCTCACTGCCAGTACACCCTCCTTCCTCCAGTCCATCATCTCATCATTACACCGAGAGTTTTCCATGACTGACATGGGTTCCCTCCACCACTTCCTCGGCATAAATGTTCACCACACATCCACCGGTCTGCATCTCTCCCAAGAGCAATATGCACTTGAGATTTTGGACCGTGCAGGCATGCTCAATTGCAAGCCCGTCTCTACGCCCGTCGACACCACATCCAAACTCTCTGCCACCGACGGTCCCGCCTTCCATGATCCATCGTTATACCGCAGTCTTGCCGGCGCCCTTCAGTACCTCACCCTCACGCGGCCTGACTTGTCATACGCTGTGCAGCAATGTTGTCTCTTTATGCATGATCCCAAGGACGCCCACTTCCAGATGGTGAAGCGGATTCTTCGGTATGTGCGTGGGACAACCCACCTCGGGCTACACTTCTTCCGCTCCGCCACCACCGAGCTGACGGCCTACTCCGACGCGGACTGGGCCGGATGTCCGGACACTCGCAAGTCCACGTCTGGCTTCGCCGTGTACCTCGGCTCCAACCTCGTCAGCTGGTCCTCGAAGCGCCAGACCACAGTCTCCCGGTCAAGCGCGGAGGCCGAGTACCGCGGCATCGCCAACGCCGTCGCCGAGGCATCCTGGCTCCTTCAGCTCCTCGCCGAGCTTCGCCGTCCCCCGTCGCGCGCCACCATCGTCTACTGCGACAACATCAGCGCCATGGCGGACGAAGCACATCGAGATCGACTTGCACTTCGTCCGAGAGCGCGTCTCCCTCGGTGAGGTGCGTGTCCTACACGTGCCGACCACCTCGCAGTTCGCCGACATCTTCACGAAGGGGCTGCCCACGAGCGTGTTCGTCGACTTCCGTTCCAGCCTCAACGTCGGCGAGCACCACGTTTCGGCTGCGGGGGGGTGTTGGAAACGTGACATGCACCCTCACCCGCACGTGCAACAGGATGGCCCGAGTCCTACGGCGCCCACGCTCCCGCTCACGTCGCCTCCGCCCACGTAGCCACGCACGGCGTGATCTCCGATTCTGTTGTAACAGTAGCCTCTTCTCCCTCTCGTGTAAACTGCTATATAAGCAGCTGTAATGTGTACTGATGAGATATACAGTGAGTTTATCTATCCAACTATATAGCCTACACTACTAAATGTGCGTGCGTGCGTGCGCATCTAGCAGGAGTAATCAATCGCGCCAGCTAGATGAGAAGGTGTGCCGATCTCCTGTACGTGCGACAACACGGCAAGTCGAAGCAACACACAAGATAGAGCCTTCCTCGGCCTAGTGAGTCTGAGAGGGAATGGGTGCCGAACCTGTTAGATTGGTTGGAGAATTTTCATTCTCTCAGGAAATCCTTTGGACGTGTTTTCTCATCTACCGAAAATGCCATGTGGTGAAAACATACTGTTCGTTTGCTCACTAAGTGTTGATTTATCTGGACCATTGGATCTGCTTTTTGTATGGTCTATTTACCTGCAAGTAGCCTTGTCTTATTACATGTTTTTGGAGTCGAGCACATGCTAGCCTAGAGAACCCCTTATGCTTTGTGCGTCACATGTTCTTTTCGAAAGGTTTTACATGTTACAATTGAAACCACATATATGATCCAAAAGTTCGAACCGAAAGGTCTCTACATGTTACTGATTTATACAATCATGACTTCAAGAGCTTCAGGACTAGCAGACGAAACAGAAAACTCCAAGATGCTAGCAGATGATTATTAAAACATCAAAAGTCCTATGGATGAGTACGGTAAAAGATTAAATACCACAAGTGAATATTTCTTTCCCCATGCATCGCATGCCTATCTACAACCTACATGGTCAAACTTGAAGAAGAACAAGGAGATAGCACTGTGCTACCGAGTTCCTCGTATTTTTAGAAGTAGATATCAACTGGAATGTCTAGGAACTTATGATAGATCGAGAAGACGGACCATGCATGGAGAGTGTTGTCTCGATGGTGAATGAAGGTTTTATTTACGCCTTGAGTAAAATTTCTGCGATGCATTAATACACATAGTACCAGTAGCTGGCCAATAGCTTGGTTGGACAAATGACGGAGCGTATTACATGAGAACTGCTACCAATACAACCAAATAAAATATTTTTGTCTCTCTTGTATTGGGAAAACCCTATAACCGGTACTCAAGTCAGGTGGCTATATCTCTACTCCTAAAGGGGGCATTGGTAGCTTCCCCTTCATGTGTTAATATTAATCTGGCATGACACATCCTCCCAAATTATAATGGTGTTGCACCATGACCCAGCATCCCCCTTTCCCTCGCATCCCATCCCGGCCTACACTGCCCCGATGAACATCACGATGCTGCTAGTGCTCAAGAGCCCCGGGGACGCCCCCCTCTCCTCCTCGTCGTAGATGGGAGGAGGCGGCGGTGCTGGAGGACTATCTCATGATATGATATTGGCCATCAACCAGCCAGTGCCCACAGGACCGCTCCTATAGTAGGTCCTAAGGGCATCTCCAGCCGTTGGCCCCCCAGGAGGGGCTAAAAATCGCCCCCTGGGGGCGCATCGGCGCTAAACCGCGCACTGGGGGCGCACCGGCGCTAAACCGCGCACTGGAGGCGCACCGGCGCTAAACCGCGCACTGGGGGCATGATGCCCCCCAGTCGCGGCGCCCACGGTTTTTTTTTTTTGAAATGATCAAATTCGGCGCAAACACGGCTCAAATTTAACGCAAACACCAGCGAGTTCTTTCAAATTTAAACATATTTTACAAAAAAATAAAAAAAACTAGCGCGGGCTGCCCCCGCCTTCTCCATCGTCGCTCCTCGCCGTCTCCCTCGCCGCCCGCCGTCCGCCCACGCGGTTCTACATGCCTGTAGAACCGCGTGTAGTCGCCGCTGCCGTCGTCGTCGTCCCCGCCTCCGCCTCCGCCGTCCCTGCTGCATCCCTCACCCGGTTGGCGCGGCGGGTTGGACGGTCCGGGGGCGTCGTCGTCGTTGTCGCTATCGAGGACCACGACGCCGTTTTCGTCCTCGCGCCCACGTTTGCGAGCGGCGATATCCTCCAGGGCCCGGCACTGCCGGACCATCTCGTCGCGGAGGTAGTCGTCGCGTGACCACCGCAGGGCGTCCTCGTCGGAGAAGCCGCGCCGGGCTATCTCCTCGTACTCCGGAGGGAGGTCGGGCTCCGCCTTGGGCTCGACGAGGACGCCTGAGCTGCGGGTACGCGTGCTGACAGGCGTGTCCTGGGGCTCCGGCTTGACGGGGCGGAGGCGGAGGCAGGGAGAGCCACCGGACGAGGAGGAGGACGCCCCGGGCTCCATGCGCCTCGGCGTCCAGGAGCTTCCACGGCGGTGTGAGAAGGACGGGGGAGCGGGGTACTCCAGGCGCGGCGTGTTGCCGCCCTCGATGTACTCGAGGACGGACTCCAACGTGCGGCCGGGCACGCCCCACCAGCGCCGCCGGCCGTCGGAGTTGAACCTGCCGGAGGGCACGACGCCGTTGGTGGCCTCGAGCTGCTCGGCGTGACGGCGACGGAAGTAGGGCTGCCAGATCGGGTTGTTGGGGACGTACCGGGGCCCCTCCCTCGCCGCACGCGGCAGGGACACGCGGATATGTGCGATCTCCGCACGCCGCGCCGCCCCGGTGGGTGGCGGCGGCACCGGCACGCCGCCGGCGCTGATCCTCCAAGTCCCGGGCACCCGCATGTCCGACGAGACCGGGTACTCGGCCTCGAAAAGGAGGCGAGCCTCGTCCTCGTGAAGATGGCGGCGCCCGAAGCCATTCTCCGCCGCGCCGTCGCCTGGAAAGCGCTCGGCCATTCTTCTCAACTGGAGACGGCGAGAGGAGGAAAGGGGGAGAAATGGGCGCGTCGACGGTAGAGTATCTGTGCGAGTCCCCGGCGCGCTGGCGGTCGGCTTATATAGGCGGAGGCGTCGCGTGGTAGGCTTGGCCGGCGCGTTACGTGTGGCGTGATGGCGTGGCGTCCGAGAGACGCGCGTCGCCGGGCCTTCACTGCACCGCCCGTGAGGCATCAATGGAGGCTGACCGGCGCGGCAGCACGCGCAGCTTTGGCATTGATTCGCCGCGGGAAACGAGGCGATGAGGACGACGAAGCGGCGAGAAGAGAGTCGAGTCGCTGACGCGGCGGGCCCGTGGCTCTTCGCGCCAAAAAAGATCCGCCCGGCGCCCCCGAACGACCCCCAGCGCGCCGGGTTCGGGTTGGGTCCGCCGGCGCCAATTTCGGCCCGAGTTGGCGAAAACTCGGCTCTTGGGGGCGTGACTGGGCCGATTTTTTGGCGCCGGCGGTCGAAAAAACGCCTGGGGGGCCTTCTTGGGGGCACGGCTGGAGATGCTCTAAGGTACACATAACTTTTGATTAGTACTAGCATGCATGCCAATGAAGGTCACTTGATCTGCCTAGTCTGTAATGCTTGGTCTGTCATTCTTTTGACCATAGTTCATGATTTCTTTTCAATTATGCAATTTAGAAAATAAGTATGTTATTGTCTAGGTATACCAGGTCAGTATAGGTTACGCAGGACGACAAAGTGATTATTAGTAAAACATTGACCCTGCTTGACATGTTTTAATCCGTAATTATCTAACTTCTTCTACCAAGTAGTCATGCATTTTTGGATCATCAAGCTTCAATTGCATGATGCTTTCGTTCATTAAATGTAACTTTTATAGGTTCGTCAAAAGCAGGCATGCCTCATAGTCAAGCAACATGATGTCCATTGATTCCGACAAGCGACAACTATCTAGGTTCTAGGGCGTATCAGAGAAGACATTCAAAAGAGGAGAGTGTGCATGTATTATTGATTTGCATTGTTAGATCTTGCATTCTATCCTAAAGAAATCAAAAGATCAGTTATGTCCTGTCATTAGTAAATGACTTTTCATAGACCTTTTTTCTTTCTTTCACAATTACATATTAACCACATAGATTCACGATTTGTACAAACTATCAGATTTTTGGTAATGTAAATATTGTTTTTTAATGGATATGTGTGGCAATGAACATTCCAAAAATTATGTAAGCAATCACTCTTGATAAAAAGGTCATGCATGTATAATTAGTGAATTGTATTTTGTAGCTCAATTTTTTGTCCAATAGTGGATATGTAACTTTTATAATTAATGGATATGTAACCAATACAACAAAGAGTGCATTTTATAAAAGTAGTAGGTGTAATAGATTAGATTGAGAGGCATAATTACACTATGTGTTCAGACCAGAGATGTTTCCTAAAGCCCATTGTAACGCACATGCGTTCTGGTACAATAGATGGGGCAAATCCCATGAGATGGATACATAATTCGATTGGTACATAGCTTGAGAACCAAGGAAAGGAAACACATTTAAACAAGCAAATAACAACTAGATATCCTATGCTAACAAGACAGCTAACGCACGCCTGGACTCCTGGAATATGATGCATGTTAACAAGGAGCACCAGAACTAGTACTCTATGAGTGAAGTAATTAATTTTTTGGCACCATTGCCAAATTGTTACTTCGATATACTTCTATATGCCGAAATGCAGCTATTCTCGACATTGATAAAAAGGCTAAATTAGTAGAAATATTTCTCTACATTTATCAGTAATACTTGTCCATATACTAATACTACACCAGACAGGATCACTTAGTTTAAGTGCACATTCCCAGTGTAGATAATACACATGTACTAGTAGTCAAGTATAGGACAATTTTGAGGATGTGTGTTTATGATGAGAGTGCTATTACCCAATGAAGAGATCTTAACTACCCTTGTCCAAGAGCAACTCAGAATATTTTATACCACTCAAAGTTCATCTGCTACATACAGAATAATCTAGCACCTAGGAAAAATATCTACATGCGTTCCTACAATCATCCTATATGTCCTGATGTAATTGTTTTGCCTTTTGTTTCCCTGAAATAGCTCTATATGCCTGTTACTTTACTGACGACTCGAAAGAGGACCTGCATCTTCTTGAGAGCAGAAGCGCAGGTCTGCTGGGGATCATCCTCTAGGTAACTCGAATTCTACTGTTGTTAGATGTCAATGATCACCTGAAACAACAATTACATGCTATAAAGTTTTGATGGCATTGCCAAGTGCGGCAGAAAAAACCATGTCCGGCAGGACTCCAAAACATTGATGACGACTCAAAAAACCATCTCAGCATGAACATGAAAATAAAATGGTTCGCAGAACACCGTATCACAAAACATTGCCTCCTGATCAAGTACAATGTTATGTTGTCTCGAAAAACAACAGCACATCAAATAAGGATGGTTCTCAACTATAATAGGTTTTGCTATTTAAATTGTTGATAATGACTCGGAAAAAAACGCTCGACAAGAAAATGGTTCTCACAACTCTAGTATAGCAAAGAAGCACTTTCTGATACAGAACTATATTCTAGATAAAGTTGGTTCTTGATTCTCTAATACATTTTTTGCTACGAGCAAGGGAGGAATGCAGCCCACCCTCTTTTTACTGCTGATTTGTCCTCCAACAGAAAAACATCAAGAATCAATTATTCCAGGAACAGTGAATTCCACCGTTAGTTTCCTTAATTCGGTCTAACAAACTGCAAGATATGTGTATGTTTCCCACTACTGATTATGTGTACTACGAAGTGATTCCACCTACCGTGGTCAGCTTTCAGAGTGTTTTCTCAGGAATGTGAATACAAATAAATATCTATATCGACTCCGAGTAGAACATGAGCACATGACACGTGCTAGGATAGAGTACATTATGTGAATGCTTTCATAACTTTCCATACACATGGGCAGATTTACGAGAAACTTATCGATGTCCATGGACACAAAGATAGAGAGAGACTCACACACACACATAGACACACATGTGTACAAGTGGTAACAGCCAGGTAGCAACGAAGTTGGCTCCATCATTTCGCCCAACCTCTCGAATATATACTAGTAGCTAGTGGCTTTAATGTGACGAGGGAGTATGTAGGAGGACTATAGGGCTATGCGCATCGCACATTCTTCATTTATAAATGATACATTGATCACCCTACCATGGATCCACACTTCTAGGTGCCAACCCATACTTTGTTCTTTTGGTTTTCCAACATATTCCCTAGTAGTATATTTGTTCTTTGATAGTTAGTGTTTCTATATCCTATTTTGCTTCTTCGGTCATCGTTTGTCGATTTCGATCGACACATACTTTCTTACTCAAGTTTTCGTGCCTTTTCCCCCTTGCAAGGGTATGCCTTTCTATCTGGTCTTTTGAATATTTGTAAGGTTGATCTGCGGTGAATAGTAGGGATTCCTCCCTTGAAGATTCCACTCTTAAACCTGATTGGAGGTTGTTCCAGCTATTGAGGGGGATTGGTGCGACATCGCAGTTTAATAGAAATGAGAGACGACTCATATCAACAAGGTGCACCTTCTTTTCTGGAATGCCATTCGAAAGAAACCTCAAAGTTAAGCGTGACTGGCTTGAAATAGTTTGAGGATAGGTGACCGACAGGAAAATTGATCCTGGATGCGCACAAGTGAGGACAAAGTGGCAAAAAAGATTAGTAATTGTATGTGGCACAGACCAAGATGTTGTCATTCCAGGTATTTGTGTTGAAGCTGACAGAAAATGATACTAGATGCAGAGCTCTAGCTGTTGACCTTCCCCTGCAAGCAAGCTTCAGATGAGGAATACAGAAAGAGCATCAGTATCTGAGATGACGTGCATATTCTCCATCACTAGGAGTATTAGACCTTTACGTGACATTATAAGTACAATTATACCTTCAAAGATAAGCATGCACCATGATGGCTAATGAGGAAAAATTATAAAACAAATAGGAAGTAAATAAGACACATCCAGATTTAGATTCGGAACATGCAAGATTAAGGGAGTTCACCAGAAAAAAGATTAGAAAAAATCTAGAACATTGAATTTGGATAGTGATTTTGACCATATTTGGATAATGATTCAATGAAACGACTGAAGAATGCTCAAATAGTGTTGGGCCTGTCCAGATGGTATGACCACGTCAACTTTTGTGATCACCTTTAAGTCTACCTCGTTCTTCCATGTGATAGAGATTCTTTAGCTGGCTGCCCAGATGAGCAATTAAGCTAGAAACATAATGGCCCATTTTATTTATTTATTATGTCATGATTCTTGAACCTCTTTTGTCACAAAAAAACATGTTGAAGCTTTCTTATTTGGAGCAATGAATTCCGAAGGCATTTACAGGGAGCGAGGGAGGGATGGAGGAGGGGAGAGAGAGAGAGAGAGAGAGAGAGAGAGAGAGAGAGAGAGAGAGAGAGATGGTACCCACAGTAGCTACCAATGAAATTAGCTCTAGCATTCATCGGACCTAGCAACTAGCCTCATAATAGTACTATGGGTTTAAATGCACCACATCTACTCCATAAGAAACCCGAAGGTCTGCATATATCCGTTTTCAACTTTTCATTCATCATCGAGACGGATCTTCATGTATTGTTCCATCTCTTATTTGTGCCAATAACTATCATGGATCTTCATTACATAATTTTTGACACCAGCTGGGCAACCCATGGAAGGCATTCATGCCAGGTTTTAATGAATTCCGACACTCTATGCAAGTTGCGTCAAGTCTGGCCATCTATTGTTATATTTTCTTCAAGAAAACTCTAGAAATTCCAAATTTTGTCCAAAAAAAGCTTACCATGGTGCCTTGAATTGGTCATACAAGGCCATGAAAAATTGTTGCAATTTCAAGGATGTCGAGAAAGAACGTGCTCTCAGACAGAGCCTTATGGCCTACTCGAACACACTCCGTTCAGCATGTTGTATTTTTAGACATATTTGAAATGATCTCAACTTATGCAAGCTGGTGGGCATGCACATAGTAGACATTAATGATTTCGGGCACTGTATGTGGGTATTTATAAATAAAGTTATGTGGGTATTTTGATATTGTTCAAGATCATCCTCTTATAGGAGAGCTAACATGAAAAATCCCATGAGTAGACAAAGACTGCCTAATTGCATCTTTTCCAATGGGGAGAACCTCACACCTAACTTAGATGATGCTCCATGGTTGCAACGTATGTCCCAAAAGGTTCCTTGTAGTTGCATTAGTTCCCAGCCTATCTGTAAGAAACTCAGCAACACAGACAGCCCGGGATAATATTGAGCGAAAGGTTAACATGATAACCAAAGGGAACCTGGTTGTCTTAGAATTGATACTTTACACAATACCATTATAATCCATCGGGAAGTGTCAGTGTGTCTAATCTAGCATGTATATATAGAGGGTAGACATTTTAGCAAACAGGGGATGTGCGTGGAAAACAACGTACCGCTAGTTTTAGTCGATTGATTTCATCTTCCATCCACACAATGTAGAAGCTAGGCATTTCAGCGAACATGACAAGTGCGTGGAAAATATCATAGAGGATGGAGCTTGCACTGCACACACATAAGTGAAGGGGTGGAAATTGAGAGACAGTACCATTCAGAGTAGGTAGCTAGCATGCCGTACTCCACACCGAGAAGGGGATGAAATACCAATAGCTCCATCGGGAAGAAAGAGATAGGAACGCATCGTTGCCTGGGATTGGATCCACTCCTGGGGTACGTCGAGGTCGCCGGGTGCTCGTAGCTGTCCTGCACCGGGGTTAAGCCGCCGCGTGGAGGAGCCACGCTAGAGGTCTGCTAGGAGAACTGAAGAGGAGGCGTCGTGACGGCCTGGCAATGATGAGAAGCTAGCGTTGAGCTAAAACAGCAGAGGTTGTGAAAATTTTGTCTGTCCTTGGATGGTAACTAGCGGAATGAACTACAACTTGTTAATTTCGTGGGAATAAAACATGGAGAATTGGAACGGATGGGTAATGAGAGTAAAAGTCTACTGAGTGTTTAGAGGAATGGAACTAGGGGAATGAATTACAACGTGTTTGTTTATAAAATTATCCAGCTATTAGTTCGTTTACATATTTCTGGAAAAATTATTATATATCTTTGCCTCCACTCAGATTTCATCCGGGCCCCACCCCTGTTAGAGGGAACGAGAGCTTTAGTTGGAAGAGGAATGGGAGTTGAGGCTGCCAATTCCGACTCATTTCTTTCCACGGGGGAGCTTCTTAATTCGTGGGCAGACCTTTATCCCAAACTATGTCCCATCATATATCAAATAAGGAATGGGACTAAAATTCCATTTCCCATGCCTAATCCATTGACGAACCCCCTCATGCGAAATCCCCTTCACCTTCCCAAAGGTTACCAAACAGGTCGTTAGAGTTTTTTGGACGGTTCAGATGAATTCCCATCGAGTTGGCGTTTTTTATTCTATTTAACGAATTGGTATGTTTAGATTTCAGGACAAGCTTACATTTTGTGCTTCACATCGGCTTGCTAGGATCAAGGCGACAGATGATTCGACACCATTTGGTTTTATCAAAGCATGGTTATAGTTTGCATGGAACCGTACCACTCTTCGGACCATGATGCTCGAGTACTTCCACGCAAGGTGCTGCTATGACAACCACGATGAGCCCTATGTATCCCTCTTCCACACAATGAATTGCTTCTGAATTCTTTTCTCTAAAGTACGAACATACAAGTGAGTTGTTTCTGAATGTTTTTCGCTCGGCAATATGCAAGTAGCAATCTTTTTCTAAACAATGTGCAAGTGTTTCTCCGGGCTTTTCAATGAATCGGTAGTGCACCGGGGTTTCCTCTGAAGCCATGATTTCCCTCCTCTTATTCTGATTCAGTACTAGGATCCACTGATAAATCTAGTTCCATTCAGCAGTGTTCGAAAATCAGTTAAACGGAGATATTTTTGCATCAACAAAGGTACATCTAGATCAATATGAAAATTGAGGGACCGATGCACAGAACTTATTCCTTGAAATAGGCAGCATATGACTCCTCCCCAGGGCAGGGTCGCTCGGTAGTAGATAAAGAACAGTGCCCTGTAAAAACTTCGACATCATTGTTGACCCTTTCTTTCCCTATGACACCCTTGCCAACATGATCGATGTGATTTTGCCTTCAAAACAAACAATGTAAAAATTTCATGCCACCAAGTTTCTTGCATAGTTTTAGCATGGTAGATGATATTGGGATACTATAGAGATTTGGCACAACTAAAGATATGATAATAGATGAAGATCCTTCTGTACTGATGATGAATGAAAAGTTCCTGATGTATATATGTAGCTCACCAATTTTTCTTATAAGGTACGGCTAGTTTCTAGCTAGTTCTTATAGTTAGGCTATGCGATAGAGAAATAACATTTACCTTTGTCCTCAAAAGCTATTGCGAATAAGTATCTAATGAAATTGTTTTCTGAATCATTAGTCAAAACAGTTGTTGTGCCTTAGATATTCGCACTACACACCTTCCAGCTTCTTGGTGTTGTAGTGCCATCTTTCCTAAATACATTTATTATAGTTGCATTTGATTTGTTTTAGACGCAGCTAAAACCAATGAGCCATAAAATTCTCGGAAATGAGTTGTAATTAATACATATAAAATAGTAATATTTGCAAGTGAGCCCGAGCAGTAATTCTTACATATCACGTCGCAACAAAATGGTAGGGCTCGAAAGAAAAGACCCATGAAAAGTAACACATATTTGATTGTTCGAATGGTGTATACACATATGAGTGGACCCCGAAACCCAAGGTTGAGGAGTTGAATGACGTTCAACTGAAAAAACAAGAACATCTTGCAAGTTCTTTCATAATAAATCTATTGGGCTTATATTTGTTTTGTGTTTCATAGAATGTTACACTCTCCATTCTAAAGCTCAATTGCTACATGAATCTAGACTACGAGTCCAGTCACAATAGCCTCCTAACAGGTGGTGATAGAGATGTCTGCTAGTCCATCCAACCACCATAGAATTTTGGATAATAATAACAAAATTGTCGGCGGCTGTCCCTCCTCATTTTTCTTGTCTTATGATCGGCTAAGCAATAATAAATTTATTATCTATGCATGTAAAATAAGACATATATGAAAGGAAAACTCTTTAATTCATCCTGACTGATTCCTGGTGCGAAAGCAGCCGCGTCCCACAATTGACAGTCATCCCCGTGTGTGCACATCCTCCGCTCTGCTTCTTCCACCCTTACCTCACGGAATGAAACACAGGCTCTTTTACGGTACCCATAAATTTATATAGGCCTTTGGGACTGAATATGAAATATTTTTAATATTCCAATTTATTATCTATATTTTTTCCAAACAGAGACTTCGCAGATGTAACTTGTCTAGTGTATGAAAATATTAATGATTGCTAAGTTTTATAATCAGTGCTTGGTGGACTTGAAAAGAATAGTAAGAATTCCATGATTGTGGCCGAAGAATTCCAGCAGACGTACCCAACTTACCCGTAGTCAAACAAATGCCATATGTACAAAATTCAGTGACCGCTGTGACTACGCATTTCCCTTTGACTCCCAAGCCTAGTTGCTATAAGCAGTTCTCCCTTGTAGAGAAACAATACCTCGTCCTTAAGGCCTCTGAGCACCCCGATTCACATTATTCTTTATGTTGCAGTACTCTAGGAGTATGTACCCGGCTATGGAGGGGGTGCCTAATGCCCGGTGGCTTTAAAGTGCATGATGTAAAGTATATATCGGAAGAATATGTCTTGACTAGAACTAGCATACAACACAACCTGAAGAATATAGAAAGAGGGCTAGTTAGAATGTTGAGCTTATGTAGTAAGGTGCGAGGGATATTTATACACAGCAGGAGGGGGGATCATAAGGAGTGGAAAATGACACAACAACGAATTTCACTTGGGTGTGCATGTAGGTCTGGTTCTCTCAGATGCATTCATGGTACGACTCCATATAGCATGGTCCCATATGTACATCGTCAACTAACGTCAATTAACATTATTTAAGGGGACATCTAGGCATCATACTATTGATGTTTTGCATCCCATCAGACCACTCGCAGGCCATCTGGTCAAAAGCGCATACACCATTTGATCTGCTAGTAAACCCCCTCACTTGATGTGCTGGATTGTAGCTTGAATTGATTGATTCCTCGTAAATGCTTTGCGTGCATGGGCCTGATGGTGGTTCCCTTTTTACTGGGATAGACTTGTGGTAGTTAGTTCCTATCAATCAGTGCTTCCACACAATTGATTCCATGTCTAAAAACATGCTTCCAAGAATATGATCTGAACTAAAAAATAGAATCACATCTGGTATGAAAAAAATTATCCCCTAATTTTCGAAAACAATTTTGGTAATGATAACAACCAAATCTGCCATATTAGTCATGTTATTTTCCTAATATATTTTTTTCTAGGGATGGTAGTATGTTTTTTCCGCCAAAGAAACATACATTTTAGTGGATGGAAACATCATTTTTTGTGCAATCGAAAAAATAATTCATGTGATGATACATAATATTTGTGAGCGACAAAACAATATTTGTTTCTATGCTACAATATCGTGGTTAAAATGTCTTCGGATTTTTTTTGGCAGCAACAACAACAACAACATCAGGATATAACTTACCTTTTTTGAGGGGGATATACCTTCCCTTTTGGTAATACGGATATGACGAATAAAATGCATACTAAAAGGATGCACTGATTGACAAGTCATGTCCGAACTATGTAAGGTCTAAAATGCAAATGTGATATCTGCATAATTGTATCTGCCACTCATCCTAATAATTTTGCATATTAAAAATAAGTGCATCTGTGATTTATCACCTACTATTTTCTTATGAATCATGACACATAAATTAGGCTTTTATCAACTCAGAAAAAAAATTATTGGCTCAGATGTAGGTTCATCGAAGGATAGTAAATTTGTAAATTTCCCCATGAGATGCTACTTTAAATTTTAGCTGCATTTGTAAATCTAGCAAATGTTTCTGTCAGCCATTAAGACCGCAGTATTTACTCCACGGCTCCCACGTGCTTGGTGTTCATGCTAGCAGCTGGAAGATGTGTGTGTTGACGGCGGCGGTAGCACCAGATGGGTGGGTGTTACGCAGTCCTATTGTGGAGGACGTGTACAAGATGTGTGTGGTGTACGAAATAATGACGTGTCTTCATGATGATTGCATCGACCAATTTGTCTCTCTTCACCGACGTGCTCCTCTCCTGTGATCCGCCAGACAGAAAGCCCACTTGCCCCACTAGGGGGTGGAGTAGGAGGGGAGGTCTTGACACATGATTATTAGCGCTAGAGTTTATGATATTGTTTTCTTCCGTTGCAATACACGGGCATGTTTGCTAGTTCATGAAAAATATATTGAAGTCCCAATGAGGGCACCATCACCACTTATACTCTCATCCAACCTACACCAAAAGTCCTAAGTCTTTTTTGAGCTAACATTCTAGAAGTCAACTAAGTACAACAAGACTTCACCTATGATAGATTGCAATTCATTGAGCAAAAGAAAATCAATGGAACATTAGCTAAAAGGAAAACACGGAATAATAGACTATCTAAGAAGCAATTGGGGCATTTGTTTGGATGTATATCACTACAAGATCTGCCCCTCACCTGCAAGATCAGCTCCCTCCCCTCTATCCATTGCGCGCATCACATCATCTGACTGTATCAAGCCGCTTCACCCACTAACTAGTGAAACTTACCAACAACGCAATATTATTTCAATTTCGAGTTAATAATTTTTCTTAGAGACACAGTCAAAAATAGAAAAGTTTTAAATCTGAAGCAGATGTAGCAGTATAGTTATTGTTCGTAACTGAATCGCTTTTGTTTCGTTGTTAAACAAGAAGAGAGTGTTCATCTCATGCAGATGCCTACCATGTTGATCTATTAATGCCAATTGCAGAAGTGTCTGATTCATCCTAGATAATTCAAGTTAACTTGGGTATAGCAGTAGATAAACATTTATTTACATGTCCTACTCCACATGGGCAACAATAGTAGTGGAGAGGAAGTGAAAAATACACTTGTGTTAGTTCAGTGAGAATTAGACATCAGCCTAATGGTGGTTCATTTTTGCTTTTGTAGCCTGATCTGGCAAATGCTATCGTACTAGGGATAAGGAAATTAAGTTTCTTCTTTGGTTAGGCTATCGGTCCTTGTTCCATGTATGCTTCCTAATCAACACCTGAATAATCGATTGGTACATAGTCATGCATCTTAATCTGCTATTTTCTTAGTGCCTAAGAGCTAGTACATGCATGTATCTTCTACAGTTTTGGCAAGATGAACGATCTATTATTCTCAAGTTTTTTTATCATTTGCGGCTGTCATCTTTAAGATTACCTGACTAGCATACATACCCTGGCTAAAAACATAAGCGTTCAATTTTGTACATGCGAACTGCACATTTGGTTACTATCACCATTATTTATCATCAACGTTTTTGTCACAAAAAATTAATAGATATATAGAAGCATATAGAATCAAACATGATAAAGCTTCCAACACTTGCTTACAATATCTTCCCTCTCTGTCATCAGTGCACCATGATGGAAAAGTCTGGATCCTAATAGAAGCTAGTGCTTCTGGTCCTCCAAACTCAGTTTTCTCAACACACAAGGCATGGACCGCTGGTCTCGAGGCAACCATTTAGTTCTATCCATCTGAGTACCGACTAAACAATGGATTTCTAGAGAAATAAAAATCAAAGCCAGAAGACAATGATGTGAACCATATTCTCTCACAGATAAAATTTGTTGCTGATCGCCTTGACAATACAACTTTACAATATGAGGACATTCTACAAAAAATAGACAAGTACACCCAATGGCAACCCATCAACTACACCCACCATGCAGAGCTACTTAGACCATGAGGTCATTTTCAACACCAACGGCATATGCAGCGATGACTCTACAGGGTATAAATGATTGCGTATCTTAATTACCATAAGTTCATTGACCAAAGCTTATCATGAACTGTACCTCTGATGCATCTTTGCCTATGTACCTTTGCTTATCATGAACTGATCTCATGCCTTTATTTTGGTTTAGAAACCTACCATGCAATGTAACATATAACACTATGTATGCCCATCATACCTAAATATTTATTTCTTGATGCTTCAATTATTTTATGATCTGTCTCTAAATATTCTTACTTGAATGATTTGAAAGCTTGGTTCTCCCTCGCCCTTTGTTCCATCGGCGCAACGTGTCATCTTGCGTACTGTAAAAAGCAAAGGTCTTGTGAAAATGAATACTATATGCTGGTGGATCGTGTTTGTATATCAATTCATTTGAAGGCCAGTGGAAAAACAGAAATATAAGTAGCCGTGAAAATGTCCATTGAGGCAGTTATATGGACGAAACCGCCTTGGGTCAAGCACTGGAGGCGATTATCCTATGGAAACCGCTTGGGGTGAGAATTCAACGCAGATTGTTTTGGAAACCACCTACATTGTTCCGAGTATTAATGACACATGCTTTGAGGCGGATCTCACGAACACTGCCATCCCATGTACGAAGGCCGCCTATAAAAGTGAATTGTCCTGCTTTGGAGAAGCCGTTCAGGCGATGGCCGATTATGCTGACCTTTTTGCTTGCGCACATGGCCAATTCCCGATTAAATATATGTGATACCGATTCATTATCGATGCCTCACCATTGTAGAGTGGAAGCATGTAGAAAGCGTCTAGAGAAACGTTTGAGTAGCTGGAAAGGCAAAGTGCTCTCAGTTGGGGGCGGTTGGTTTTGATTAACTCTGTCCTCAAAATTATGGTTCTCTATATGCTTTCTTTCTTCCAACTCCCAAAAGGGGTCCTACAAAGATTGGACTATTTTAGATCCAGATTCTTTTGGCAAGGAGACGGTGAAAAGAAAAAATACAGGCTGACCAAATGGAGGGCGGTTTGTAGGCCAAAAGACCAAGGTTGCCTTGGAATTCATGACCTGCAGGTCAAAAATGAGGCTCTACTCAGTAAATGGTTATTCAAACATCTTACTGAGGATGGTGTTTGGCAAACCATGTCGCGCAATAAGTATCTAGGCCAAAGGGCGGTGTCCCAGGCATTTTGGAAACCCGGCGACTCACACTTTTGGGCTGGCCTAATGGCGACAAAAAAACATCTCTTTCGCTTTGGGTCTTTCGCGATAAAGGACGGGTCGGACATTCGTTTTTGGGAAGACATATGGCTAGGCAATGCCAGTCACCGAGAACAATATCCAGCCTTATACAACATTGCTTGCGATAAGAATAATACTATTGCGCAAGTGCTCAATTCATCCCCACCGAATATTTCGTTCAGGCGGGATTTGATTGGCCCCCGACTTGTGTCATGGCATAATCTTTTATCCAGGTTGGATTCGATTAACCTGATACAAGGCCGGGATGTGTTTCGCTGGAGTCTTACTACATCTGGGTCTTTCACTGTAGACTCTATGTACCGTGGACTCACACATTCTGAGGTACCAGTTAGTAATAACAAGAAAATTTGGAAGTCCAAGATTCCATTAAAAGTGAAAATTTTCATGTGGTATCTTCGTAGGGGAGTTGTGTTAATTAAAGACAACCTCGCACAACGTAATTGGCAAGGGAGTAAGAAGTATTGTTTTTGTACTCATGACGAGACAATCAAACACCTATTTTTTCAATGCAAGTTTGCACGTTCTACGTGGTCAGTCATCCAAATAGCGTTAAATTTGCATCCGCCCACAAGTGTTGCCAATATTTTTGGTCATTGTTTGGACGGTATTTCAAATAGCTTCAGAACGCTAGTAAGGGTGGCAGCGTATGCCTTAATTTGGTCGCTTTGGCTATGTAGAAATAATTTGATTTTCAATGAAAAAATGCTTTTTCTATGCAGGTTATTTTTCGGTGTACGCACTAGCTACGTACGTGGTCTATTCTACAACGACTGGAGTACCAACCGCTGTTCAAGGCTGTGTGTACGCGATTGGAGCAGGTGGCTATGGAGGTTTTTTCCCGACATGGGTGGCAACATAACCTTCGGATCGACCCACCACCTCCTTCGACATAGGCATAGTGTCGGTCTATTGGACTACTGTTGCCGATTTGTCGGGTTATTTTTAATGATGATTTTTTGTCGGACTATCGGATTTGGTTGTGTGTGTCTTTTTATGCAAAGGCCGGGTGTTACTCATAATGTTTTGTATCCGCTTGATGCTAAAATCGCCCTTTATAAAAAAAAGGTACGAAAGCCGCCAGAAAAGCCTGATTCCGTACAGGAGTACCTGGATCTCGGGGACGTCCTCAAAGTGAGAGAGAGAGCAAGAGAGAGAGAGAGATTGTCAGTGCGTTCCAGTTGGTGCACAAGTCCGAGACCTTGGCTGAAGAATTTATTCTGCCAACAAAACAGATTGCCACGCTAACCTTACAACCTTCGCTGGAGAGCTTGACCCTCTCCGCACATCAGACAGCTGACTCCATCTGGACAGCTGCATGACGCCGTATCAGGTGCTGGATGCGGACTCGGGGATTGCGGCACTGTTCCCGATTGACGATGTCATCAACTTGCTTTAGTGCCGAATGCTGCTATGAGCCTATGAGTACCCCGGGGAGCCTGACGTGTCCCTCGTCCAAGTATTGAGTTGCTTCTCAATGCTTTCATGATAATCAGGAAGTTTGAACATGCAGGCGAGTTTTTTCTGAATGCAACTGAGCTGTTGCTCCAGATGCTGCTCTCTGGAAGATACGCAAACAGCAATTGAGTTGTTTATGCCTTTTCTTTGAATCTTCAGTGCCTTTTCTCTGAATCTCCAGTGCCCTGGAGTTTCTTATGAAGCTGTAATCTCCTTGTACTTCTTCTTGTTCAGAACCAACATTCATTGACAAATCCAGTCCTATTTGATTGCTGGTGTTCTCTCAAACTTGATAATAATAAATTATATAATCATATCAAGTAAATCCTCGATGTACTGATAGCAATTGATAATTGTAGACTTTATGTTGATCATGCATTTGAGTAGCCCTGATGGATACTTGCGATGGTCTCGTACCTTCACAAGTAGTCATGCATGTGGGTACACCTTCATCTAAGCCGGCGCCACATGTCATCCTCGTCCAATATAAATCTAACTTGCTGCATGAGACTTGTTCTGGTGTTGTACTAGCGGTGATGAGACGAAAGTGGATGATGGACACATCAAAAAAGCGGATCTCGCGATGGGGCTGCGTCCCTGCCCCGAGCCCGTCCCCGCGCGCGTCCACCAGCCCCTACCGGCGGCGGCCCCGCCGGCCACCCTCCCGGCGCCTGGCGTCCTCCCTCGCTCGCGGCCGCTGCCTCCCGCTTGTAGGATGCGGGTGGAGAACGGAGGTCGGAGGCATGTGCGCTCGCCCGCCCCCAAGGCTGCACCGGTAGCCGTCCCGGCTGCTTCGCCCGACGCACCCGCCTGCCTCGCCGGCGCCGGCTCTGGCCAGCCGCAGGATCTGCCGGCTTCGTTTCCCGTTGCCGTTGGGCCCCTCCCCTCGCTCGAGCTCGATCCGGATCGGGTGGATCCGGGTCCTATCCCGCCGCCGCCTCTGCCGGGCACGGCTGGCCTCGGCCTCGACGCCGCCGTGCGTCCCCCGCAGTCGTCGCTGGCTGCTTCATGGGCCGCCCTCGCCGCCGACGATGACGGCACCGACGATGACGACGTGCTCGCCTCCAATGACGCCGTTGTCTGCTAGTTCCAGCGAGGTGAGAGATCTGGCTGCTGCTGCTCCTGAGGCAGCTTTGGAGCTAGGTTGGGAGAAGGTGGGGGGCCGGCATCGTCCGCGTCAGGAGTTGGCCCCCGCACCGCCGCACAGGATGGAGACTGCCAGCTCCCTCGCCTTCAAGCGGAGAGCCTACGGCCTCTGTTACCGTTGTTTAGCGCCGGAGCATTTCGTCGCTGTTTGTCGTGGTCCTGTCAGATGCCTGGCATGTGGCCTTCCAGGCCATCGTGAGCGTACTTGTCCCTCGCGCCAGCCTTTGGGGGATGGTCCTCAGCTTCGTCCCCACTCACCTTCGGCTTCCGCGCTTTGTCCGGGGGGGCTGCCGGACCGTCGAGCTCCTCGCCACTGCGGTCGTTCGACTGCTGGATCTCCACATCAACAACAACGCTCTTGGGCCTCGGTTGTTGCCCCTCAGGCTGCAATGGATACCAGCAAGTGTGCAGCTGCTGATTTGGGATTGCTCGAGCCTCTCCTCCCTTCTCAGATGGATGTGTTGCGCTCTGAGATGCAAGCCTTGACCGTGTCTCGTTTGGAAGAGGTGGTCCAGCCCCTTCGCGGCATGATGGCTGCTTTGCAAGGGTGGACGACTCTCCTCGGGGGATTCTTGGAGCGGATGGAGGTTGTTGCTGACCGGCTGGACCACTTGTCAGAGCTCCCTCTTGCGTCGGCTCCTATGGTTGTGCCTGTTGGCTTCACGGATGAGGCAGATGTGGAGCTTTTTGGTACCTTTTCGCCTCGTGTTGGGTCCAGTTCGACGCCCCGTGTGTTGCCGGACTACGAGAATGAGGCCTCCACCGAGGTTGTGTCTCCAGTGCTGAAGATTATGCCGGAGCTGCAGGTGTTGTGTGCGGAACCTGTTTTGCCTCTTTCGATGGAGCAGCTAAAGTTGGGCTCTCTCCAGGCTTCGTAGGTGGCCATGGTGCCCTTTCCACCCCCTAGGGAGCCTTGTCGCGTGTCAGCCAGCCAGCCTATTGGCGCCGTGGAGCAAGGAGTTTTTGATGGTGTTGTTCCTATAAGTGATGTGGTTGTGTCCCACGCGTCGACGGCTGTGCCCGGAGCTCTCCTCGCCAAAGAGATTTGTGATTTCCTATTAACTTTGGAAGCTGCTGACCCTGGATCTGGGACGACGATTGGTTGTCTTCTGAAGGAGAAGGACATTAGAGATAAGAAGATACGTGGTACTAGCTCATGACCTAGCATCTTGAAGGAGAGTTCGGATAAATGCAGAAGCAAGAAGAGTGACATTATAAGTAAGGTGTCTGCAGTTGCTTGATGATGATTGCTATTTTACAGCGGCAATTCGGTGCAGTTGCGTCTCATATGTCGGCATTTGGTAGGGTTAGCATGATGGGGGTGTTTTCAAGTTTGCTCTTGTGGTTTTGTGGCCTTATGTTTTGGGAGTAGTCCGCTTGCATCATGGGGTGTGGCTTGGTTGTCCTCCGTCGTCAAGTTGTAACGGTCTTCGCCCGGTTTTCCACAATTAACTGGGCAACTCTCTTCTTCTTAATTAATGAATGAGGCAAAGCTTTTGCCTTCGTTTCAAAAAAAAAAGTGGATGATGATGGGTTGGCACCGGTGGAGGATCTCGAAGGCTTTCTCCTTCCAGAACTTTGCAAAGCCGACTCGCCAGTGTCTCTGCATGGCATGCCTTTCTCCTCCGGAAAAGCCTACTCCAACATCCTTGACGAGGACGACATCGATCCCTCGCCTTCGACACTATGAGTTATGTATCCAGGCGTGAATGCTCTACCCGAGTGATTCTTCAAAACAGGAAAAAGCCGTCGTGTGGTAAAGCTATGGGCTGCCACGAAGCTATTCCTAGCACATGATTTAAATGTGGTCACAACTATTATCACCTCCGACTGTGCCTGTGTGGTCAAAAGCAACTTTGAATGGCCCTTGGAAGAGAATTGGATGGTAATCAGCGAGATTAGGAGGGTGGCACTGTGTAGGGATGAAAATGCAGCGAAAACGGACGGAACTGGGTGCTACCACATTTGTTTTCATATATTCTTGCAGAAGCAGAAACGGATACAGAAATCCCGGAAATGAGTACGGAAACAGATACAACCAAAAACGGACACGGAGGGAATACAAAGCGGACATGAAAATAGAAGTGGATGTTGACCAGAACTTATACACTCCTTGTATCATGAAATACACAGAAAAACAGACAAATTTAATGAATTGCTAACATGGTAACAAAACAATATCATTTTGTTATCAACTTAGGATACTATTGCACTAGTACTGGAGAATTGTGTATAGGGTAATGCTGAGTACATTTTTGGTAGTAGAAGTTGAGACCCAAATGATGCTTGTGTTGTCTGGTGGTTGGTCTACGAAGCAGTCATAGGTCTATAGTAAAAACGAAAACTCCATATTGATGGAAACGGAAAGTTCCGTTTCCATGCTTGTTCCACCGGAAAAAGTCGTTGCACTTTTGTTTCTGTTTCCGTATTAAAAAAATCCGTTTCCACTTCCGTTTTGTAAATTTCCGTTTCCGTTTCCATATTACCTCTCCGTTTCCATTTTTCTTGCGATGCGTATATAGGCCACTGTGTGATAATACTTTTAGGCATTAAGAGTGTCTCCAATGGCAAGGTATAACCTCAATTTCCTATCCAGAAATAACAGCCAGGTATAACCTCAATTTCTTATCCAATCAATGCCTTCAACAAGGTAACAACCTAAGGAAAATGTCGTCGTTGCCAGGTATAACCACTCGGGTTTGACCTAGGATTTCGGCCCGGGGCTCAAGACTGGGTGCTCGAGTAGCACCATCATCGAAGTCGCTCATGTGTTGTCTCACCACTTTTCGGCGATCCAGCTGCTACATGCGATGTGACCGCCACCACTGCACAACCATCACTATGCGTCAAGCCGTTGTATATAATTTGAATCTCACCGTCGAGGTCAACCATCGGATCAGGAGTGATGACCCTTGACCTCAATCAACGTAACTTGGTGGTGCCATTGATAGGTGATGGAGTGGTACACCGGCGAGATGCTTCTTCCCGCGCCATCCAGTGGCTCCTGGAACACCTTCAGCACTGCACCATGAAGAACAGCGAGAACATACGGCTGCAACTGCCAATGAAGGGACCAATGAGTGGAGGATGATCGATGCGTGAGGTTGGGAGGCGGCGACCTACTGATGGCCGGTGCCCGTAGTGAAGAGCCCGATCACGGATGACGGACGCGCCAGGCAGGAGTGGGAGAGTCCAGCGGGCAACGCTAAGCGAAGGAGACGGTCGGCGGACAAATCACATGGGGTGAACGGGTACTGGTAGAGCTCGATCTGGAACGATGTCCGGCGGGTGTTCTTGGGACCTTTGCCGCCATTGCGATCTATCACAGGAGACGATCCAGCTCTGGAGCCGATCGAGTCGAGGAGGACATGAGCAGGGTAACTGACATACACATCGTGAGGGATCAAGGAAGTCATGCACACGACTTGGGGCAACACCATGGCCTATCTCGATCGGGAGGAAGACCAAGGATGCCCAGCGTGCTTCCTCGGACTCGGCGCTGCTCTTCCTCGATGCGAGGACTCGGTATAGGAGAGCACATGATCCCGGGCATGGTATATATGGGAGGGTTCGACTGGAAGTCCTGATCATGAGTTTCTTTGTTTTCTTATTTAATTGGTTTTCTAGTAGTAGTACATGACTTTGACATGACACGTACGTTTGTACGTAAAAAATGGCAGCCAGCCGTTTTTACGGATGGACGGACGAACGTAACATCTTTTGCTTAGTCAAATCCAATTAAAAAAAAGTAGATGATGGTGAACCCGACGGATTCAATCCGTACTTTATTATTAGGGAAATATATGATTGACGTAAGCTCAAAAAGTATCTCTGCTTAGTGAATTTATAAACATAGACATTATAACCGAGCACTCTAGCAGGCCTCCTACACGCTGTCAGACTCATTAGCCAACGGATATTGTGCCAGTAGGGGTATTTGGAATTGAAAACACATCTCGTGATTACTCGGTTTTTCATCTAATGTGGCTTGTTTACCTGCTTCAGTGCCTACATGATTCGTCGCTAGGCGGAGACCAGCATTGCAGTTGTGCACAGCAGGAATGGCGTTCTCATCCATGGGGCTATGGCCGTAGTGGAGCTCCTCCACGATGTGGTGACAACTGAAATAGATTGCATTGGTCGTGTCTGGTCTGCAGCATACCTTGGAGTCGTGTTGAGTTGGGTTGGGTTGTATGCTGTACTGAAAAATTCTGCCACTATGCCGCTACGAGTTGGGGCATGGCACTTATGCATGTGGAGAACCACTCCCTGAGTCAATAAAATTCACCCTTTGTCGAGAAAAAACGTCAGGCACACATAGTGGGATCCGTTGCACAAAGATTATAACAGTTGGGCCACTGGCATCGGGAGTTCGGCACGGTGTCAAGCCTGGACGTCTCAGCCTCCCCCATGTACATATTCGCCCATAGTAGCACTAAGGCTGGCGCAGAGGCCTGCTGGGGCATATGTGTTGGAACTCATCCACAGAATCGATCACATTAAATTAAATCATGACAAACACGCATACAGTATTTTTTTTTTTGGTCAAGGGGCCGTTTCCTGCTCTTTATTCCTCTCTTTTATTTTCATCTTTTGTCGACGACTCGACGTACAGCAAAACTCACGGCTTGGCTGTGTTTATATACACAACCAACGCAGCCGACCAAGCAAACCTAAACCTACACGTACAAGACTCCCAATACTTTTTTTTTGGCAGGCCAAGACTCCCAATACTGTTAGGACTTGATTACAACTTGCCTAATCAAACTAGCCTAACTACGTACGACACGGACACCTCATACTAACCTAGCCAGACTACTACTCAAGCGAGCATTGCTTGCACTAACATCACGTAACCTGACTACTAGTAATAAAGATTACTCTAACATTCCCTCCTTAATCTTGACTTTTTGTCTTTTGTTCTCCTCTTATGTTGGTCCTTGTAGATGATTGACCCTTTGTCGACTCTCATGCTCGCACTGCAATAAGTAAAATTTCATAGGCTTCATTGACCACAACAATCTCTCCTTAATTTCAACCTGGCAAATTTACGGACCAAATTAAATATGCCTTGGACTATCCAGACTCGCTAGTAACATGTGGACTACACCACCCGATGGACTTCATCATCAACCCTAGCGAGATACATGCCGCATCCTTGTGGATAACATCACCCTGTGGACTATCCAGCCTCATGAAGAGACATGCATGGCCCCATTGAGGAGACTCACCTTCACCGGTTTACCGCCCCCACATAGCTGAACTTGATCTTTCCGTCCAAACATAAAGACGACCTTGACGCTTCATCTTCAATGCCTCCTCACAGAGATTAGCACTTGGAATGACGACGACACACTGACGCGACGATGACAAACTGACTGACCCACCCTGCTAACCTGCACGACTCCTTGACTATAACTCCCGTGGACGATGATCTTGATGACTTTTCAGCACTGCACATCGGCACCACCGCTACCGTCAATGATCATTTTCCACCGCCTTGCCGATGACAACCCGCTGTCTCCCTCCTTGTCGCTCCAGTGAACGACGATCGCCAGATCCTCCTCGCCGCCGCATCACCCAGCGACTTCATCGCCCGCACATCCTTGTCGCTGCACCACACAATGATTATATCGCCCGCCCCGAGGCGCTAGTCGGGTGGCTACCCTGGAGCAAACGCAGCTTCACCTCGACCTTGCACTACATATCAATTGTTGGTTCTCACCTATGGGATTGATCACATTAAATCAGGATGAACACGTCCACATGAAAAACTGATGCCATGGGCCCGTATCATGCCCTTTATCCATCTCTTTTATTTCCTTCTTTTGTCGAAGTATTACAACACTCACGGCTTGGTTGTGCTTATATACACAACCAACGCAGCCGACCAAGTAAACCTAAACCTATATGTACAAGACTCCTAATACTATTAGGACTTGATTACAACCTGCCTAATCAAACTAGCCTAACTACGTATGACACGGACACCTCGTACTAACCTAGCCGGACTACTACTCAAGCGAGTATTGCTTGTACTAACATCACGTAACCTGACTACTAATCAAGATTACTCTTACAATATGCCGGCACGCATGTCATGTGTCCATATAAAGGCGATGACGAGGAGATCATAGTAGGGACATGTTCAATTTACTCAGGAGATCTGATTGTGAAAATAAATTTGACCCGTTCTTGTGTCGTAAAAATCGTAAAAATGGGAGAGTAAAAGACAAAGCCTAGAATTATTTGCAAAGAATGAACAAAAAATGGAAAATGATATCATCAGTTATGGGCTTCTAGTTACCCACACTCTTTATATATATTTTGAGCAAGTTTCAAAGCTTTCTGCAGTATGTATTCCGGCGCAGGGCCATGGCGTGCGAGCAGGCAGCGTCGCGGCGGCACACGGAGCTCTACTGCACTACAAGGAATACAACTCCAATAGCAGTTTCCTTCACGGGCAGCCAGGTATGATTGATACATTTACCGATATAGGCTATGCAAAGGCACCACTAGCCAGGCCGATATCCAACCCCTACTGCAAGTTTACTGTTGCATCAGAGCCACAAAAATTGCTAACTATTAGAGCATCTCGAGCCGTTGCGTCCTCAAGACGCGCCGAAAACCGCCGCTTGGGGACGAGCCGGCACTATTTTAGGCGTGGGGGCAAGCACGTTCCCAGCCGCCGCCCCCACAGTTCGGCCAAAATTCAGCAAACACGACCAAATTCAGCAAACACGACCAAATTTGAACAAACACGGCATATTTCTGCTAAATTTAGACGTTTTTACACGAAAAAGGGGCGAAAAAAACCCTAAACTACGGGCCGAAGGAGGCACTGAGCAGGGCGTATTCGTCGCCGGCGTCGTCCTCCTGCTTATCCTCCTTGACACGGCCGGCGCCGTCCTCCTGCTTATCCTCCTTGACACGGCCGGCGCCGCTGCTCGACCCCTCGACCCAGCGCGCTGCTTCACGGCGGCGACGTTCGGCGATCTCCTCCAGGGAGCGGCGCTGGCGGTCCAGCTCCATGCGCGCATAGTCCTCGCGCGCCCACTTCAAGGCGGCCTCTTCTTCGTCGACCTCCTCGTCGAGAGGGGGCTCCGGCTTCACGGCGGCGAGCCCCGGCTCCGGTTTCACCGTCGCCAGCCCTGGCTCCCTCTTCAGCTTGACGAGGCGAGGAGGGGCCGAGGAGGAGGAGCCACGGCCGCCGTTGTTGATGACCAGGCCGGCGCCGCGTGTGTGCCTACCGAGCGGCGTCTCGGCCGGCTCTGACTTGACGCTGACCAAAGCCGGCACGCCGGAGGAGTGAGAGGAGGATCGGGAGGAGGAGGAGGAAGATGAGGATGACCAACCCATCATCCTCCTCGGCAGCCACGTGCCGCCGCTCCGAGCGGCCGGGTACTCGAACGGCGGGTCGTTGCCGCCCTCGAGGTGCGCGAGCACGCCGCTGTGCGTGCGGCCCAGGACGCCCCACCACAGGCGGCGGCCCTCGCTGTTGTTGCGCCCCCGCGGCTTCGGCGCGTTGTTGGTGGAGGCGAGCCGCTCCTCCTGTCGATGTTCGAAGTACGCCGCCCACGCCGCGTGGTTGCTGGTGGCGTACTCCGGGAGCGCCCGCTTCGCGGCCGTCGGGGAAGCCCGCGCACGCTCGATCTCGGCGTGAAAATAGGCGGGCGTCTCGGGAACGGGCAGAGGGGGGACAGGGACCCTGCTGGCACTGAGCCTCCACCGCGACGGAGCGTGTACGTCGAGCGGCGCGGGGTAGTTGGCCTCGTGGAGGAGGTACGCCTCCCACTCATGCAGCGAGCGGCGGCCGAAACCGTTGGCCGCCGCCGCGTCGCCGGGGTACCTCGCGCTCATGGTTGCTGGGGGGAGAGAGAGGGGCTCGAACGGCGGAGAGAGGGGAGGAAGTGAGGCGGCGAGGAGGGGGAGGACTGCCGATGGATGGGCTCCTCACCGGCGCGGCCAGGGGCGCCTTTTATAGCGGCTCGGGGGCGGCCACATGCGAACGCATGGCGGAAGGCGGGGCGGCGTCGCCGCACTGCGCCGCCCGTGAATCAATGGCAGGCTGACCGGCGGCATCCTTGGCATTGATTCCCCGCGGAAAACCGAGACGATGAGGACGACCAGCCTTCGTCTCGCTGACGCGCCGGTCCCGCCACTCTTTCGCGCCAAAACGTTCGTGCCGGCGCCCCCGGGCGCCCCCAGCGTGGGGGTTCGGGTTGGGTACGCCAGCGTCAATTTCGGCACAATCCGACGGAAAACAGGATTGTGGGGGTGCGACTGGGCCGATTTTTCGGCGCCGGCGCTAAAAGACGGCCTTGGCGGCCTGTTGGGGATGCGGCTGAAGATGCTCTTAGCAATGATGAACCACGAGTAGATAAGGGATACATTTTAATTCTGCAAATGTCATAGCAAATATTGATCTGCAAAAGAAGTGGAACCACAAGCATGCCTGCAACACAAGCCCATAAGACAAGGCAAAAACCATTCAGAGTATACATGTGGGTCTTCTTGTCAAACACAAAATAAAATCTCGGTCGCAAATAGTAACGATACTATATAATATCCTAGTCCAGGAAAATGTAAACCAGCTTGTTATAACAGAACCCAAGTTAGCCCTCGCCTGAACAAACACAGTAAGAATTGCTGCCAGATAGTAGTTCCCAGACACGCAAATATTGTAGCTGCTCGGCGGCACAGCCCCAGCCAACAGCTGACAGACGTGTGAAAGGAGGGAAACGGCCTTTGATTTCAGCAGTGTGTTTTTTGTCCTATGTGACTTTGACCAAAGAACCAGCTGAAAATAATTCGGAAAACTAGCAACAACTGAACATTTGCCAACAAATATGCAATGGGATGGACATGCATGGTTGAGTAATCAAGTTCACCTTTAAAAATATTGAAATTGTTCTAGATGCCGTAGTATTAGACATGATTCATATTGGAATAAGCAATGGAACTATTCCAGGCATTAGTTCATGGAATTATTACCACTGTTACAGCAGCTAGCAGGTACTTACATTAGACAGCACTTCAGAAAACTTTGTCCATCTAGCAACAGAGACATGAGCGGGTACATCGTATCCAATTAGTAAATTTTGACCCCCATTTGTTGTTTCCTTTAAAGAAATTTTCTCACTAAAGACTGAATTACCTAAATAGACGTGTGATCACTCAAATAAACAAGCCAAAATGATCCCAACATGGCTCTCAAACTTGACAATGACCAAAGAAAAATTCCCAGGAACAGAACGGGACTCTCAACAGCATTCAGTATAGCACAGGAGCACTCCCTGTCTCCCTGAAACACAGTTGCATAACATCATAATCCTTTATAAAATCCCATTGTCTAGTAAACTGAAGATTGCCTAAAGATACAATAGCTAATGTTGTGCTACTGAGGAATGCACCTTGTTGGTCTGTTTGTTAGCCTTCTTGCTATCTTTTCTTCACAACGGAAACATCAAGCATTAGTTAATCCTGTGATGGTGAATTTACCTTGTAGCTTCCTTAATTAGGTCCAACTAACTATGAGATTCATATATGTTTCCTACTACTCATTTTTTACTACTTAGTTCAACAACACATAACTCTTACCCCTGGTACGACCGACACATTTACCAGGTTCTATGCAAGGCACAAGGACAAGAGGGTATCAACTCTGCCTGCAAATACCGTACACATGAGGCAAGAACATCAGCCATAAGACAACGCCACAACTGGGTACATGGTGTTTTCCTTCACGAAACAATGGTCTCCACCGCAAAGAGGGATGGCACCAACCATAAGTAATAACGAAGTTAGTTAGAACTGCTAATAATTCAAGAAATGAAGCTATATGCTCTTTCTTGCCACTAACCATCAGAAAGCTTCCTGATATTATTCTTCTTCACATGCCAGTTATGTTTAGGAGAATACATCAAAATGATCATGATGAGGGCGTCCCAATATTGGTCTAGCACTTTAAGCATCATGTGAATAATATGGACTAAAAGGACAAGTGGCTAGTACAACAATAGTTAAATATTAGCGCACTCGGAAACCAATCATTGAAAATCTACAGCAGTGCATGCTAAGCGCCATCGTGTCCCAATGGAACATATTTCTAATTTATAGTTCGGACATGCATTCGTGTAGAATAAAACAAAGCTAGGCATCTTAAGGAAAAAAATACGATCGACTAAGCAACATTGCAAGGCAGAGTATCAATTGTGTCATACATGTCTTGAGGTTTACAGTTCAAAGGCCAGCAGTAAAAAATTCAAAATTATATGATCGACTAGGTAGGCATTAAATTGCCAGGACTGTGTTCGTGATAATAGTTCAGCACAAACGAACACATTGGGAAAGATGACAAAGAGTAGGTCCAGTTTGTAGTTTTGCACTAGTAGTTACAGCCTAATGAGAGGTCATGCTAAATACACGAAACAAGTCATTTATCACCACTACCAATTGCTATTATGAAACTTTAAAAGGGGAAGAACAAGTTTAACGAGCATGATGTATGTTGCGAAACAATGTGATGGATGAGGCACACTATAACGAATGTAACCTGGATAACTTCACTCTACAGAACCCCTGAAGGTCAAAACGAAAACGTTGCAGGATCTCCCTTGAGGGCTGGGAATGTTGGAGGCCAGATCATCATTAAAGGATAGATACCACGGTAATATGGATCATTCACTTCCAACTCATACACTTTACACCATGTCCTGCACTTCATATCCAAGTAGAATATGCATTGATCCATATCTAACAATACAAATTGTGCATTCTGTCCCACAACGATTAGCTTCACCGCACCAATATCCTTCTCCTCTAGGCAGTGATCTGACATCCCCAAAACAGCACGCATGTCGTGCAAGCAAATGGTATCCACCAACAACCAGCTGTCCTCCTTGTGGAGCCAGATGCGAAGTTGAAACTCCTTGGCATGGACATGGATGAGATATAGACCGGAAGGATCATTGGCCTGTGAGAAGATGGTGTTAAAATAGGGAGACTCCACTCCTTGTGGGGGCTGAATTGTGGAAAAAGTTAACTCTGTCAAAGTCAAGACAGTAATTTCTCCACTGAAGGAGGACACCATATAGATTTTATTGTTGATGAGCACAGGTTTTTGTCCTACCCGTGGATAATTGAAATGGTCTGTGACAGAGGTATGTATGTACCATTCGCCATCTTGTAACATATATATGTGCACATTGAACTTCCCTTCCTCGGTGGCATACTTCACCAACATACAGAAGTAGGAAAAGTCGTCACCTTCTTCTTTAGAGAGGATTGCGACCAATATGTAGGGATTCCTGTCCTGGACGCATGGGGGTGGTGGGATGAAGGTCATGTCTATCTTATGGTACAAAGGGCGGTGCACTCCATGTGTCAGTACTCCTCCTTCGTGATGTCTGGTGAAGACATTGCCGTTTTGGCAGTCCATGATCCATAGTCTGTCTTCATTGGTGCCGAAGCTATGGCTCGCCACGCGGCGGATGACGGTGGTGAGCTCTGGGGGTTGGGGCTGGACTTGGACGAAAAGTGGAGGGCTCAATCTTGAGGAGGCGGACCCTCTGTTGACATAGAATCCAAGGAGGCAAGGTGGGTGGCGTTTACGGAAACTGCGTAGGAAAGTGCGGTCAGAGGCATGGTGATACCAACGCTTGCAGACGAGGGCAGCACGTACAAGGGTGGTGGGGAAGCCAACACAGAGGAGGACCTCGATTAGGAGGTTGTCGTCATCGAGCACCTTGGACACCGCCTCTGGCATCAATGTGCAGACTTGTTTCTGCGACTCACGATCCACACGTGTTTTCTTCTCGGGATGGACCCTGGAACATCAAACATACAACATACACTAGTAGAAAACAGGGCATTGGTCCAGCCCATTAGCCCCGGTTCAATCTAGAACCGGGACCAATGGGGGTACTGGACCCGGTTCGTTAGCCCAGGGGGCCGGCCGGGCCACGTGGGCCATTGGTCCCGGTTCGTCTGGACCTATTGGTCCCGGTTGGAGCTAAAAACCGGGACCAATGGCTCTTGCTCATGGCCCACCACTATTGGTCCCGGTTGGTTTTATGAACCGGGACCAAAGGCACCCCTTTAGCCCCGGTTTGTAGCACCAACCGGGACCAGTGAGTTGCCTATATAAACCCCCTCACTCAAGAGCAGAGCTCATTGCTCTGTTTTTTTTTCTGGCCGAGGGGGAGAGGGGTTAGTGGTGCTCTAGCTCACCTCCTATGCACACAACGTGTTCGGTGGAATGCCCGAGCCACACTAGTTAAGCTTTTCTCCTCTCGAAGCTCTATTTTCTCCGAGATTTGTCTAGGTTTAGCGGTCCGTCACGTCCCGTCCCCGTCTTCGCCGCCGTCGATCGCCCCCGCCGATCTCGTCACCGGCACCACCGTGGTGAGCCTCTTGTTATGTCCATGCTTTTCTTACTTTTATTATTGCTTTAGATAGATATTTGTCTAATTTTCTTACGTTTATTATTGCTTGTTATTATATAGTGCGATGGTTTTGATATCCGCCCACGTGGGCCCTCGTCCGGTCTACGATTCGGATGTGGTATATTATCTTTAATTTATAACTATTTGTTTTAGTGCTTATGATAGTTATGCCGACCAACCTGACGTGCGTGGGATGAGCACAAACAGGAGGAATTTGACCTAAAGGCGTTGCTGTTCGTGACCATCAACGATTGGCCCGCTCTCAGTAACCTTTCAGGACAGACAAACAAAGGATACCACGCATGCACGCACTGTTTAGATGACACTGAAAGTATATACCTGGACAAGTGCAGGAAGAATGTGTACCTGGGCCATCGTCGATTTCTTCCGACCAACCATCAATGTCGAAAGAAAGGCAAGCATTTCAAAGGCGAGGCAGATCACCGGAAGAAGCCCGCCATGCGTACCGGTGATCACGTACTTGCTATGGTCAATGATTTACACGTAATCTTCGGAAAGGGCCCCGGCGCACTAGCTGTTCCGAATGACGATGAGGGACACGCACCCATGTGGAAGAAGAAATCTATATTTTGGGACCTACCCTACTGGAAAGACCTAGAGGTCTGCTCTTCAATCGACGTGATGCACGTGACGAAGAACCTTTGCGTGAACCTGCTAGGCTTCTTGGGCGTGTATGGAAAGACAAAAGATACAGCTGAGGCACGGGAGGACCTGCAACGTTTGCACGAAAAAGACGGCATCCCTCCGAAGCAGTATGAAGGTCCTGCCAGCTATGCTCTTACGAAAGAAGAGAAAGAAATCTTCTTTGAATGCCTTCTCAGTATGAAGGTCCCGACTCGCTTCTCGTCGAATATAAAGGGAATAATAAATATGGCAGAGAAAAAGTTCCAGAACCTAAAGTCTCATGACTGCCATGTGATTATGACGCAACTGCTTCCGGTTGCATTGAGGGGGCTTCTACCGGAAAACGTCCGATTAGCCATTGTGAAACTATGTGCATTCCTCAATGCAATCTCTCAGAAGGTGATCGATCCAGAAATCGTACCAAGGCTAAGGAGTGATGTGGCGCAATGTCTTGTCAGTTTCGAGCTTGTGTTCCCACCATCCTTCTTCAATATCATGACACACGTCCTAGTTCATCTAGTCGACGAGATTGTCATTCTGGGGCCCGTATTTCTACACAATATGTTCCCCTTTGAGAGGTTCATGGGAGTCCTAAAGAAATATGTCCGTAACCGCGCCAGACCAGAAGGAAGCATCTCCATGGGCCATCAAACAGAGGATGTCATCGGGTTTTGTGTTGACTTCATTCCTGGCCTTAATAAGATAGGTCTCCCTAAATCGCGGTACGAGGGCAGACCGACTGGAAAAGGCACGCTTGGAAGGGACTCAATAATATGCAGGGACGGTTATTCTTGGTCTCAAGCACACTACACAGTTCTACAGAACTCTACATTGGTGACCCCGTATGTCGATGAACACAAGAACAGTCTGCGCTCCAAACACCCGGAGCAGTGCGACGACTGGATTACACGTGAACACATCAGGACTTTCAGCAGTTGGTTGGAAACACGTCTCAGAGGTGACAACACTGTTTGTGATGAGTTGTACTTGTTGTCCAGGGGACCATCTTCGACTGTATTGATTTACAAAGGATACGAGATAAATGGAAATACATTTTACACGATTGTCCAAGATCAAAAGAGCACCAACCAAAACAGCGGTGTCCGCTTTGATGCAACAACCGAGAGGGGAAAGGACACATATTATGGTTACATAGTGGACATATGGGAACTTGACTACGGACATGATTTTAAGGTCCCTTTGTTTAAGTGTAAATGGGTCAATCTGTCAGGAGGCGGGGTACAGGTAGACCCACAGTACGGAATGACAACAGTCGATCTGAAAAATCTTGGATACACTGACGAACCGTTCGTCCTAGCCAATGATGTGGCACGGGTTATCTATGTGAAGGACATGTCTACCAGACCGAGAAAAAGAAAAGATAAGGAAGCGAATACATCATACGATGAGCCAAAGCGCCACATAGTTCTTTCAGGAAAAAAGGGACATCCTGGGAGTGGAGGGCAAGACAGACATGTCTGAAGATTATGAAAAGTTTCATGAAATTCCTCCCTTCAAAGTCAAGGCTGACCCAAGCATCCTGATAAACGATGAAGATTATCCATGGTTACGGCGCAATAAGCAAATGACACAAGCGAAGAAAAAGTGAAGAGTTATTTCCGCAACTATTATGATGATACCATGCCAACTTTGTAACAAACGAGTATGATACCATTTTCCGTTTGTACTATTCAAATTTCAATACTACTTGCACTAACAAAACAAAACAAAACAAAACAAACTTGAAAAATAAATAGCAACAATAAGTATTTTGTTGTAAGTATAAACAAAATAAAATAAATAAAGCAACAAAGAAAATAAATAAAGAAAGTAAAATAAATAAAGCAACTCTAAATACAGCAAAAAACAACTTAGAAATAAACAAATAAAATAAAATAAATAAAGCAACTCTAAATACAGCAAAAAACAACTTAGAAATAAATAGCAACAATAAGTATTTTGTTGTAATTAAGTATAAACAAAATAAAATAAATAAAGCAACAAAGAAAATAAATAAAGGAAGTAAAATAAATAAAGCAACTCTAAATACAGCAAAAAACAACTTAGAAATAAACAAAGAAAATAAAATAAATAAAGCAACTCTAAATACAGCAAAAAACAACTTAGAAATAAATAAAGCAACAAAGAAAACAAATAAATAAAAATAGCAACAGTAAGTATTTTGTTGAAAGTAGAAACAAAACTAAAAAATAAAGCAACAAAGAAAAAATATGCCACCTGCTGGGCCCACACGGCCTGAATACGACTAGAAACCCAACCAAGGGCCAGGATTCAGGCCCGTAGAAAGCCCAGCAAGATCACAGGCAAAGCAGTGTCAGTTTAGGCCCTTAGGCCTGCAGTTTAGAGGAGTTCGAATGGAGAGAGGCAGCGCGGCTTATAAACTGGTGCTGCTCTCCCTCAACTAGCGAGGTGGGACTAAACTTCCCACCGCACCGCGGCAAGGCCTTTAGTCCCGGTTGCTGCCACCAACCGGGACTAAAGGGTGGCATTAGTCCCGGTTGCTGCCACCAACCGGGACTAAAGGCCCCTCCTTCCCGCCCTTTGGGCTGCTGAAAAGGGACCTTTAGTCCCGGTTGGTGGCAGCAACCGGGACTAAAGGGGGCTATTAGTCCCGGTTTGTATCAAGAACCGGGACTAATACTCCTCCTATATAAGCTACACTTACGAAAATTTCGTTCAGTTTCTCCTTCTTCCCCT
>LR738712.1:890781132-890820627 GCA_902687465.1 Secale cereale | reverse complement strand
GAATTATTGTTAAGCTAGTTTTCATCACGCTCATATGATTCGCGTTCGTTACTTTGATAATTTGGTATGTGGGTGGACCGGTGCTTGGGTGCTGCCCTTACTTGGACAAGCATCCCACTTATGATTAACCTCTATTGCAAGCATCCGCAACTACGAAAGAAGTATTAAGGTAAACCTAACCATAGCATGAAACATATGGATCCAAATCAGCCCCTTACGATGCAACGCATAAACTAGTGTTTAAGCTTCTGTCACTCTAGCCAGGGGCGGAGCCAGAAAATTTAGTCATTGGGTTCACTTATTGACTCGTGAGGATTTGATAAGAATTAGTTATGCATAAAAGCTATTTTGCAGCATCCAAAATAACATAACAAATAGAAATATGATAGTACCTACTACATATTTTGTTATTTTAATAGTTGAAGAGTATAAGACATATCAGTTGGATGAAATTCTAAAACCACTTGTTTAGTAGATATTAAATAAAGTAGTTCCCAAATAACTTAATAGCTCGGGTGTAGTTCCTCGTCTTTCCTAGAACAGTAAAAATAAGATAAGTTAGTTTGACAAGTTTAATATAAGTACCATTAAGCCAAAAAAATTGTAAAGCCGCTTATATTTTAGAGTGTCCTTTTTATTTGTCTCATTATCTTAAAAAAAGCAAACACTAGATCATTATGAATTTTGCCTACATCTAACAGGTCATCTTAACATGTCTGCATCTTTGCCTTGATGTGGTGATCGATTTCTCTTTGAAACATATTGTTCCATGGTCTAGATTAATCAAAGTCCGTGATTTACATTAGCAAACTAGGGCAAAAATATTGTCATACAAGACTATTATGCTAGACAGAACTTACACATGGGGAAAGGTGTGACGATGCGATCTCACTAGTCTATACCTTCAATTTGGAATTGAATTGACGGCTTGCCGCTGGGGTCCGATGATGGATGGATGGACGAACAGAAGAGGCGAGAAGATAATTAGCGAATTGAACAAGTAAAGGCGTGGCGGCGGCTGCGTAGGAATTGTACGAGTACAGTTCACGATTGGAGAGACCTGGTAGTTGTGGGCACCGAGGCACTTATGGGCCTTTGGCCCATTTTAGCCTATCCACCGAGGTAGTTCACGAGATTAATGGGGTCAGTCTAATCTTTTTACTGGGTTCAGGCCTACAAAGTACGTGTCGATACGTAGCTACCAAGTGTCGTTGGGTTCAAGTGCACCCAACGATACAACGGTGGCTCCGCCACTGACTCTAGCAACACATCATCTACTTATTACTATCCAATGCCTTCCTCTAGGCCCAAACAATGGTGAAGTGTCATGTAGTCAACGTTCACATAACACCCCTAGAGGAAAGACAACATACATCTCATCAAAATATTGAACGAATACCAAATTCACATGACTACTTATAACAAGACTTCTCCCATGTCCTCAGGAACAAACGTAACTACTCACACATCATATTCATCTTCATAAACAGAGGGGTATTAATATGCATAATGGATCTGAACATATGATCTTCCACCGAATAAACCAACTAGCATCAACTACAAGGAGTAATCAACACTACTAGCAACCCACAGGTACCAATCTGATGTTTTGAGACAAAGATTGGATACAAGAGATGAACTAGGGTTTGAGAGGAGATTGTGCTGGTGAAGATGTTGATTGAGATTGACCCCCTCCCGATGAGAGGATTGATGGTGATGACGACAGTGACGATTTCCCCCCTCCCGGGGGGGAGTTTCCCCGGCAGAACAGCTCCGGCGGTGCCCTAGATTGGTTCCGCCAAGGTTCCGCCTCGAGACGGCGGCGCTTCGTCCCAAAAGCCTCCTTCTGATTTTTTTTCCATGTCAAAACACTTGATATAGCAGAAGATGGTCATCGGGGGCCTGCTAGGTGTCCCACAAGGCAGGGGGCGCGCCCCCCACCCTCGTGGACGGTGGGTGGCCCCCCTCCGGTACTTTCTTCGTCCGATATTTTTTATATTTTCCAAAACTGAATTTCATGGAGTTTCAGGGCTTTTTGAGTTGTGCAGAATAGGTCCCCAATATTTGATTCTTTTCCAGCCCAGAATTCCAGCTGCCAGCATTCTCCCTCTTCATGTGAACCTTGTAAAATAAGAGAGAAAAGGCATAAGTTTTGTGGCATAATGTGTAACAACAACCCGTAATGCAATAGATATTAACATAAGAGCATGATGCAAAATGGACATATCACAAGGAAATTGGAGGAAGAGGAAATGATGGCCGCACGTTTAGAGGCATTACCAAGTCAACCATGAGGTCTCTCAAAAGACCCCATGGAAGCCAGCTGCAAAGCTTCACAGGTGAGCAGTCTTGGTAGCTCTGCTCATGCACTTTATATTTATTTTCTAGATATCATTTTTGTTCTAATCTCCATTGTTTTACTTTTTAGAAGTAACATGGAGATATCTTGTGATTTTGTATCTTTCGTGAAGATGTACACATGAGAGGAGGAACCATGGAAAATTCTTCTTCTAGATCTGGGGCCATGGCTTCTTCTCAGTTGAGAATGCCGAAATATGGCAATGCCACTCGAGGAGGTGTTGGAGCACTTAACTTGTTCAAGTTACCCCAGACAAATTATTATCCATCATGTCCACTCCCAACAAGGATTGTGATCAAGACTCCCTGTTGCTGGAGGTTCCTTGCAATGCGCGGCACCCGGAGGCAGAGCTTCTCCACTGCTGTTCCGACCATCTCAGCTCAGCTGTGCCCCTAACCGCAGCCTCGACCTCGAGCTCACCAATGGGCGATCCATTGATTGAAGATGTCAACAGATATTTGCACAAAGACAAACTCACTATTCAGATTACAATGATGTGGGAACACTGGAGTCCAGACCGCACCGACCTGTTTGTTCTTAACTTTATAGTGGTCGACCACAGGGTCAAACTTCACCTATCATAAACTCTCTTGCTTTGTTTCTCTCACACTTTGTAGAATATGACATTATTGTTTTTTAGGGTGAAACAATGGAAGGATCGATCCCCAAAAGAATAATGCACATCTTCAACAATAAGGTCAATGAAGGGACGACCTACATGATTATTGTTGCTTTCCAAATATTTACGGCTAGAGAAAATACAAAACAGTGGACCATCCATGGAGAATAGCATTTCCTCAAAAAATTATTGTAGAGCCAGTTGTTCTTCAGCCGAAAGATTTCCCCAAGTATGGATATACCACTTATCCTATATCTGACGCCAAGACCTTGGACAGCGAACAATACCTTAGACAGCGACCACTGTCACATTCAAGTGCTGGCTAAAGAACATGTCGACAGTCCAGAAGTACTAGCTCCCCTACCATTAAACGATGTTATACATCTGGGCTCATCTGGTCAATCGTCCTGCTCTGCTTTGGTGCCAACTGATGCACGCACAGACTGATCTACTCTTGACATGCAGTCCATACACTCTTGGGGTAAACTACCTGACAGTGAGCGAAGCCAAACTTGAGCTGGGTAGTCAATTGACTATACAATTTTTTTGCAAGAACTACATACATCAAGTAGGAATAATGCCAAAAAACTTATAAATACATGCATCTGACTACACAATATTCAAATTGACCGCACATGATTGGATTTCTGGCACCGCCACTGCTACCCGACACACTTGATACTGATGAGCCACATAAATCCTCTAAGGATGAGCCAATATATTGATGAATTTTGAGGTAAGCAAAGGTGTTATCCTGAAAATACTTACTACTTAAAGAAAGTTGCAACAGTAAAACTATTGGCATAATCTTCAGGTATGCCAGCATTCAAATCTACTTTGGCCATCAGATGGCACATCAATATTCTGATCCCTGAAGTGATAACTGTGCAAGAAAGGTAGCTCAAAAAGATATCCCAGCTTCTATGCTTCTCTTTATTTATATATGATTGAGACTGGAATTATGTAACATTAAGACTATGCCTCATCGGATTGATTGAATGACAAAGTATAGGCCAAAACCACGGCGAACCAACCGAGACTAGCATCATACTGTTAGCTGATCTAGAGCCCACTAATATGATGTACATTGGTGTCTGTTTCAGTGATTGCATAGAAAAAACTATTTTTTCTTATCGGGTCTATTTGGTTTGTACCCCAACTTGCCTAATTTTTTGGAATAGCTAAAGCAAGGGCATGACCAAAATTTGGGCACGTTAGTATTGTTTCAATTATAGTTATAGCACCTATCACTTTTTTGGCAAGATGGTTGGGTCCTAATTTGGATTGTGGCCAATTAACATGCCACACATCTGCAACTGAGGTCTTACCTTAAAAAATATATACAAGCACTCAAACATTCAGAAAAAGAAAACAATGTTTTTTAGAGTGAACCAGCATGTGCAAGCTTTTGGCCGAGTGAAGCAGCACGTACAAGCCGGGCTAATCGATAGACGTGCAATTATATGATCTACCTAATTGACCCCATTGTCTAAAAAAAAAGCTAATTGACCCCACACCCACATATACAGGTCTTGCCGGCAAATTGGCGAGAATAGCATGGGCAGACATGGGCTCGGCTTAGCATGCCAAATAATTGGTGCCCAACCAAGGCAGTGGCATTGCGAGCACAATAAATCAGGGTGGTCCATTAATAAAAATATTTACATAAGTTTATTAATTTTCAAAGAAATATAATTTTTACTACACTATATACAAGCTATGGAAACTTTCAGGGTGGTACATGGACCACCCTGGCCACCCCCTAGCTACGCCACTGAACCAAGGTGCAGTAAAAACTATTTTGGCAACCCCAGATTTGGCTCAGAACAAAACACAGCCATCGATTTTTCATTTCACTTATGTCCACTCATGTGCCCAAAGATTGAAGTTGCATATATCGTATCTGCAGCGATTGGTGGTATACGAGCTGCAAAGATTGCAGATAGGTAGTGAAGGAGATGACACATACAAATGCTCCAGACGTTTAATTCCCATACCAATCTTCAGGTATTACTCCATGATGACATGTAAATGTGAAAATTTCTGCACGTATGTCAAAAGGACTTATACGCAACCAGCTCCACCTAATACCACTGTCACCCCTTCTCATACTTTAAAATAAAAAACTACACATACACGCGGGAGCTCAGCCACGGGCGCGGCGTGCCGCCGCGCCTTCTGCCTACTAGTAATTGCTGAAAGTGCCTAGCCACTTTCATGTTTACCATTGTACCGCTTGCCCTGCAATATTATAAAAAATTAACAAGCTTGGAATTTGGCTACCCATTTCTTAAATCATGGTGCAATTTTCTTGAAATAGACTTTCACCCCGCTTTATATATAAAGCAACACCACAATAGAGTACACGACCGAATGATACAAATGGGGGGGATACCCCCTTACAAAGCATATTAAAGATAAACCATAACCTAGAACAAGCGCCACACCTAGATGAGGCCCAACCAAGGACACCTGGGCACCACGACAGCACCCCCAAGAAGGTGACGACGTGAAGCGACGCCACTATCGAGTCCAATTAGACTAGAGTATTCACCCAGAGCCCCTGGCATACGGACGAGATCCACCACGACGTCTTCAGGAAGCAAGCGACACCCATGGGCGCTACCGTCGCCGGAGCCAGAAACGCAAAGCTTTCGCCTTAACACTTGCCACCGCCACAGAAGGGGTCTTGGTCACCACCACAACAAGGGTCAGCTCATCCACACTACATCTGGGCATTGCCAGAGCAGACCAGGGCCTCCCGCCACTACCCCCTTGCCGCCCTCACGACCAAGAGGCGTAGCCACCACCGTCACCACAGAGCCTGCCGGAAAGCCAACCGAGGAGCCCGCCATCCAGGACCGCCGTCCCGGCATCGATGTCCCTAGGCACCACCAACCAACCATCTCACGACCACCCAACCACGCTACTACGAGTAGAAGGCACCACCTTTCACACCTAGCCCGACATTAGCCACGAGCCTGGATGGGCCCCTCCACTGTAGGAAGCGCCCACACCCGCATCCCCAGCCAGTCCCAGTGGACTCGTGGGGATACAAACTCAGTGACTACCGCCGGCCGCCGGCATACACATGAGCTCCTCCATAACCATGGTCCTCGGCGTCGACCCGATCGTTGATATAGCGATGTCCAGGGAGCGAAACTCGGACCAACGTCACGAACAGGGTGCAAGCAACAAGACCATAACACGAAGGCTAGAGCTAGCGCGGACGTCCTCAGCCCCCCAACCTACGAACTGCCTGACATCACCCTCCACCATAGACTAGCTATCCCGCCACCACCCCTACGCTGACGCCCTAACGAGTGGATGCCACCGCAAACAACCCACGATCTCCACTCGACATCGCCGGAGGTGACCATGTGGCTGGTGGCGCCGTCGGCCTATGCGGGACAGCTCCACCAGGAGGAGTGAAGGCTGCCCAATCAGGTCTGACCAGCTGCACCAGGAGGAGTGAAGGCCGCCCAATCAGGTCTGACCGTACAGATCCAGACGGGGATGCCCGAAGCAACCGACACACTAGTAGAAAATGGGCCATTTGTCCCGGTTCATAAGGGCCCTTTAGTCCCAGTCGATACAAATTCTTCCACCTTTAGTCCCGGTTCTTATACAAAAAAGCCTCTGACTCCGGGTGCTACGCATTATAAGAACCCACAGCAACAGGGATTCTTGATCACAATCCTTGTCGGGAGGGGCCATCATGGATAGTAACTTGTATGGGGGTAACTTGAACAGGTTAACGCTGTTGCACCTCCTATGGTAGCATTCCCAAATTTCGGTATTCTCAACTGAGAAGAAGCCATGGCCCCATATCTAGAAGAAGCCTTTTCACTCCTCCCATGTCTGCATCTTGACAAAAGATAGAAAATAACAAGCTATCTCCATGTTACTTGTAGTAAGCAAAACAACAAAGATTATAACAAAAATGATATCTTGAAAATAAATATGCAGTGCATAAGGAGAGGAACCAACACTACTGACTTGTGAAGCTTTGCAGCTGGCTTCCATGAGGTCTTTTGAGAGACCTTATCGTGGACTTGGTAAGCCCTTTGAAAGTGCCGCTCAAATTTCCTCTTCCTCCGACTTCCTTGTTATGATTTTCCTAAACAAAGAGATACATACATAACCACTCACTACATGTAGTGGGGTAAACTCAAAAGGGAAAAAGATCAACATTCATAGGTTAGATAGGATACCTCTAGAGGTACTGGAACTAAAGTTGAATCCACATTCTCTAGGATATGCTTCTTTGAGTACTCAAGTTTATCCCTGCAAAAGTAGACATGCCACCAACAAGAAACCCATTTTAGATTGAGTCACACCACAATAGTTTCTCTGAATTAGTAGTATTGAGTGTGGACAAATGGCAGGAAACATTTTATGCTAGCAAGGATGTACAATACCTCGTAGCACTCTCATATACCCGCATCGGTGACCACATTAGCTCTCAGATGCGGCATTTGAGTTGCTCGCTCCGTTCCTTCCATTATGCAGAATAAATGAGGCAGGCCCCGAATAAGATTCACTTGTAATGTATGACGTTCTATATGCAGGAACAAGGTTTGCTTCTAGCTTTGAGTTTGGATGTCTAAGAAGCATGATTCTTTGACCCAACTCAAGGGATCCAGTAGGAGTTTTGCTATGATAAATCATGTATTCCTTAGAGGATCTTAGACATGCTTGTAAAGGATCTCAACTTCCAGAATGCTCGAAGAGAAATTACTTTCTGGTTCAGGCTTCCACAGAGGATCCCGGAATGGTAAAAACCCCCAACCGGAACGTAACTTCTCTTCGAGCATTATGGAGTTGAGATCCTTTACAAGCACGTCTAAGATCCTCTAAGGAAGACTTGATTTGTCATAGCAAAAATCCTGCTGGATCCTTTGACATGGGTTACGGAAGCATGGTTCTTAGACATCCAAACTCAGAATCAGAAGCAAACTTTGTTCCTGCAGTTAGCAAGTCATAAATTACATGTGAGTCCCATTCGGGGCCTCCCTCATTTATTCAGCATAATGGAAGCAACAGAGCGAGCAACTCAAATGCCGCATCTAAGAAGCTGATGTGGTCGCTGATGCGGGTGCATGAGAGTTCTAGGAGGTATTGTACACCCTTGTTAGCACCAAATGCTTACTGCAATTTGTCCACACTCAATACTACTAAATTAGAGAAGTCGTTGTGGTGCCAATCAATCTAAAAAGGGTTTCTTATTGTTGGTATGTCTACTTTTGTAGGGATAAACTTGATTACTCGAAGCAGCGTATCCTGGAGAATGTGGATTCATCTTTACTACCAGTACTTGTATGCCTGGTGGCATTGTTAACAATGAAAATGGACCTGTAGTTCAGAGTTTCTGTTTAAAAGAAGTTCAAAGTTAGCGGGGGCTGAGCTGGAGAGCCCACATGTCAACTTTTACTACGGCCCACTACTACAAACAAATCCGTACTGGTGGGCAGATGGATCCGGCTGTAGGCCACCCCTCAGGCCCACCGTCCCAGCAACCAAGTAGACTAAGGGGGTTGATTTTTTATTTATTTTTGCAGACGACTAAGGGGGTTGATTGGTTGGTTGCTTTTGCCCTTGGTTTGTGTATATAAAGAAGAGGTGCTGTCGTAATGTACCGGTCCTAGTTGTGTCTTTTTCAATTTATTATTAGTGAGGACTTAGGAGGATGGATTTTGTCTCTCTGCGTCAAGAAAGCCTTTCTTTGCAGTAGCCTGTAGTTGTTGTCTGCATGCTCGACAGTAGCCATGTCAACGATGTGTTGTTTTTCTTCTTATAGTTAAAGCATATAATATAGTAGGAATCTAATCATACTTTATCAGGGAGAGAATTCTTATGATTAAAGCATATTTTTTCATCTGCATGCTCTGACTGTTGAATAGAAGAAATCCTGACAGGGAGAGAAAAAGGCACGCACATAATAATATTTATGTAGTGGAGTAGTTGCCAAACAACTTCCCATACACACAAACTCTGCTGGTTAGCTACTTACCGCTAGTACACCAAATTGATGGAAAAATATATATGAAGAAGAAGACACACATATTATTACCAAGAAGACACTCACAGCATGTAGATGCATACACGACCAGACGAGGTGAGCATTTCAGTTGTATCAATCACTAGCAAACACCAACACCTCAAATAAATCTGCCTGCCTGCATAACTGTTTATTCTTCAGACTAGTCAATTTAGATCATCAACAGACAGACACGCAGGCTCATGCTTGGAACAATATATGTTGCTGATTTACACGATGAAGGTTAAGGAATCTCGATAAAAGCATGTGGATCAGAAGAACTTGAAGATGCTAACAAAGGATCCTTCAGATACCAGCAAGTTATCTGACAAGACATGCTTGCGACTGTTTTTTCCGTATACCTCCCATGCTTAGAACCTCAAAATTGTTCAAATCGAACAGTAATATGGATAGACATCATGCCTCCGAGTTATTATATGATTTTTGTGCTAGACATTAATTTTAAACTTTGTAGAGTTTTGGCGCAGAGAAATATAGACCGTGCTTGGAAGATCGATGTGTAGGGATCAATGATGAATGAAGTGCTTTAAGATTTATATAGTCTTGAGTCCGCTTGTATACTAGCTGTTGTGCATTCAAATCCTTGTACCAGTAATGGGTTAGTAGATAGGTTGAATTATTAATGGACCTAACTCTATGAATTTTCCTATCACTATTGGAATAATTGTTGTTACCGAGCTCTTTGCTGCTTGCCAAGTACCAGAACACGGGATCATGGTAGAAGTCATGTAAGCCGAGTGTGGCTCTCGGCAGACAGCAGGACACGATACACGCCGATAGTTGCCCAGAGTCTAGTACAATATACTTGACAAAAAATAAAAGTCGGTTTATGTTATGTATGCCGAGATCCTCTGCTACGGCAACAGGTAAACAAGCGCCGGGCGGCACAGCTGTTTGCGCTCAACAGCTCCGTCATGTATAGTCCATCTTTGCCAAGACGGCGCCAAAGTACTCGGCAACATATTTAGAAAAATATGTTTTTCCCTGACAGTAAATATTTTCCGTGCCCCCGCTAATGAGCACACGGCAAAAAAAATGAAAAATATGTTTTCCCTGTCATTAAATGTTTGCCGATCCATCTTTGCCGTGTACTCGACAAAGTATATACGATAACACTTTTTCCTCTGAGAGTAAATGTTTGCCGAGTGCCTCCGTTTTGACATACTAGGTAAAGTATTTACAAAAATTGTTTTCTCGCATGGCATAAATGTTTGCCGAGCTCTCTGTGTTCACAACTCGGCATAGTTTTGTGGGTGTAGTCAGTTGATGACACATGCCCAGTTTCCGGATTGTCTCTGTTCTTGGGAAAGAGCTGGCAGTGTCAGCACCCATCGTTAGTCTATCTATCACGGGACCTTCCATCTCTGTTTTATCTCCATTCTAGAAGGGGGTGTTAGGGTTCAATTAGGAGGGTAAAATATGGCTAGAGTTTCAGCAAGAAGTGAAAATAGAGGCAACTAGGAGATAGAGAAGGAGAGGACGAAGGTGGCGTGACCTGGAAGCGGTGCCAGGGCGGGATGAGGTCGTCGGTGATGTAGATTGCATGCAGCGAGCAATCAGATTCATATCCCGCGATCATAGCACGCACGCACACATGAGTAAGTCGACTACCAACAGTCCATGCCCGAAATCCAGAATCCCATGTTAGTCTGGTTGGACAATATGGCGGCAAGGATGGAGGCACCATAGATCGACACAATGGACATGTTGGCTGCCGGATCATTATTCATTGAGTACTTAAGTACACATGTCAGATTTGAGGGGGTTGCACACACGTTCTAGGAGGGGGGCGCTCGCCGCAGCGGAGTTTGAGCACGGCATGGCCACGCCAGTGTTGGAGCGAGACCGATTCGCTCAACCTTCACTCTAACATGACCACACCTTCTCAACCTTCACTGTCGCGAGCACGTCCCCCTCCAAGACGACATGTGTATTCCCCTAAACTCCAAAATACATACTCAGGTGCTCCATGCATAAAGACCCGTACAGCTTGTGGTGCCCTGTATCTGCGCCTGCATCGTCGCTGCCATAACATCCAGCCAGACCAAAGATGGCATTCTGGAGCCTGTTAATGGACTGCTGGTCGTCAATTCACTCGCGCACGTGCGTGCTAACCGGATCTGAATATTATTGCCTTTCATCACTCGGCTTCCACCACAGTTGTGCAGTGCAGATTGAGGAGCTGAGGTAGGCAAAGCAGAAACAAAAGGAGCCCATGGCTTAGCTATTTTGTTAGTCGCCAATGCAAATGCTCAAGAAACCATGGCAGCCTCCTATAAATATTGTAATATCTACGTTTGGTTTTCCTACGAATATATATTACTCCTTCCGTCCCAAAATATAAGGACGTTTTTGACATTATACTAGTGTCAAAAACGTTCTTATATTTTGGGACAGAGGGAGTACATGTGATTTACTCTGAAAGAAAATTATGACCTGTGATTTGGTTCATAAAGAGTAGATAAATTATCAAATCCTGAAATAATTAAGCCGATATGAATATCTTTGAATTTCTGTATAGAGATACGGAAAAGTAATAAGAGTTTATCCGATTCAAATTTTCCTAACTAATCCATTTATTCTAAGATATGAGTCATCATGGCAGCCTCCTATAAATATTGTAATATATACGTCTGGTTTGCCTATGAATATATATTACATGTGATTTACTCTGAAAGAAAATTATGACCTGTGATTTGGTTCATAAAGAGTAGATAAATTATCAAATCCTGAAATAGTTAAGCCGATATGAAAATCTTTGAATTTCTTTATAAAGATACGGAAAAGTAATAAGAGTTTATCTGATTCAAATTTTCCTAACTAATCCATTGATTCTAAAATATATTGCAGATGAAAGATCGACAACTATAAAACCAAATCAATGCTGCATCATTAGAATCGTCATGGAATATATTTTCATAATTTAATTCTTATATATGGTAAATATGTACTCCCTCTGTGCCATAATATAATAACGTTTTTCAAACTGTTTTAGTTTGAAAAACGTTCTTATATTATGGGACGGAGGGAGTAATAAATAAGTCTCTCAGATTTAGTATAAAGCCAGTACTTATTTCAGGGCGGAGAGAGTATTTTTACACCTAAATTTTATCACACTTGGCAGGGCGGAGAGAGTATTTTTACACCTAAATTTTATCACACTTGGGAAACTTGGTGAAACGGGAATGTTCCCCTACATCATGGTGGCACAGCAATAGTAGAGAAGCTCAGGTTGGAACTACCGTGCACGTGATGCTTGTTGAAGTCGGATGCCGACAACACCTTCACGCATGAGAGTGGGCATGTAATTGTGCCCGAGCAGTTTTAGCATGGTCCCTCTTACCCCCTCTTTTCACATGAGAGATAAGAGTATGTAGTAGATCTGAGCCGTTGATCACATTAATTAGTGGTCGGATTAACTCTTACCTTCTTACCTCTCATGTGAAAAGAGGGGGTAAGAGGGACCATGCTAAAATTTGCCAATTGTGCCCATCATGTTCTCAATTCTTCGTTGAGAACATTTTTGTGTTGTGTCAATTCAGCTCATAGAGTCAGGCCTTGTCCGAACGTGCAACTGCTTCAAGATGTCATTGGATAGAGGTTGGCACTTCACGACGTAACGTGCACTTGAGTTGAACGAATATTGACGCCGTCCACGTGTTCCAAAAAAAAAAAGAATCACTTGCATATTTTCAGAAACCACGTGGTAGTTAGATATCGCGGTGCTGCTGGACAGGGAGGGATCATATGCTTTGTGAGCTGGTTGGCGTCGGCCCTTTTTTGTGTTGTTAAAACAAGCTCTTGAGCCTTGGTCTCGGGCTTGAGTTGAGCGAGCATATATACTTGGAGCATCGGCTAATGTTGGTTGGCAAGCTTGCATCGTGGTTCAAAGTTGTGATGGGCGTGTTCGATAAGGATGCTGCCCAAATTCGCTACAGCAAACCATGCCTGTTTCTCTCTCTGCACAGATTCCATATATCCCCAGCAAATTCGCAATAGCAAACCATGCTAAGTGGAATACAACAGATCCGTCCTCCTGGGATTCAAGCAATCTCCACATGTAACTTGGGTTGCGTCGCTGTGAACTGTGATCCTCTGCTCTTCTTTGTTTGAGATTCAATAGGAACTACACCGAGGTGGGCCTTAGCTGTTTGACCGGGCTTGGCTCAACTGGGATGGGCATAACCTTTTGGACCGGGCATGGCTCAAACCGGATGGGCCTCAGTCCGACAGACGACTAAATAAAACCCAGTTCTCTCCGCTATCCTTCACTTTCCACAGATTCGTCTCAGAAAAACATCTGTGTTTGCCAAGACATGGCAGCTTTCCCCAACACCGATGCCGGCCGTCGACAATGTATCCCAGGTGCTGGATGATGACAACCTCCTCATCAAGATCTTCCTCTGTGTTGACCTTCCCACCACCCTCGTATGTGCCGCTCTCGTCTGCAAGCGCTGCCTACAGCACGCCTCGGACCGTGAGTTCCTCCATCAGTTCTGCAAGCTCCACCCACCCCGCTTCATTGGTTTCTAAGTTTATGAGGGGTTGGTACGGACCAGTCCACACATCCTCTTGCTACCGCCTCAGCATTTGGAACGCACCGCGGTGCAATGTTTTTTTATTTTTAGAAAAGGAGGATGATGTCCAGCCTCTGCATTTGGAAGATGCATGCGGTCATTTTATTGATTATTCTCGAGGACCTTACAAAGTATAATAACAATATGTCTGAATCCGTCATCTTGGCAACATCTGCCGCTACGCCTAACCAAATGATGATGGGATGCCAGCTGGGTCACATACCCAAGCCTCTCACCTAAGCCTAACACCTAAAGCCGGAGGCCCCGACCGAGCTATCTGCCAGGTCCGTGGCTCAAACCGGTCCGACACACTCACATATGTCGTCGCCGCCATCTTCCCCTGGTCCATCTTCAGAGTAGATGGACGTGACAACCTTGGCAGGTCCTCGGTCATCGACGCCACCATGACGCCAAATGATGACCTCCACCTGCGCGAGCCTTGGCAGGCCCTCCGCCATTGACGCCATCACGACGCTAGCCGACGACAACCACCTACGCTGCGATCTGACGTGTACTTCCGGTGAGAGGAACATATGACAGATTAACAACGCGGGATTTCCTTCCATGCGATACCCTAGTATAGGAGCTCAGCAGCCTAGCTAGAGCTGGCTGGAAACACACAAAGCACTAATCCACATGTAGGCGATACACGAGATACCGATTGATTGCAAAAGGCTCATGTCGCATCATTTTATTGCATTGATCTCACGGTTTGTTTACAAGGGGATACATATGATTATATAGCAGCTAGCTAGCCTACCACTACACTGTACCCGAGAGGTTTGTTAATTCCAACACACTATCTATATATCAAGTAATGTAGCACGAGGTTCAACGGTGCCCCCTGCGTCGCCCCCACCCCCCCCCCCCCCGCGTGGCGGCCGGGAGGTTCCCAGATCCCAATCGGCCAGGACTCCACCTCTCCTCCTCCTCCTCCTCCCTCGCCGCCGCCCAAGGGCACGGCCAGGCGAAGCCTTGCCGTCGTCGGTGGCGGCGGGGACTCGTGGTCCTCTCGCTCGTGCGGGGCTGGGGTGGGTAGGCGCCCGGTGCCGGAGCGTGGCGCCGGGCCGGACACCATGCCGGGTGGTGGCGGCGCTTCGGCGGTTTCCTTCCCCCGTGGCAGGCGGCTTCATGGTCTGGTGCGTCGTGGTCGACAGGGACGGCGGTGGCGTGACCAGATGGGTTCGCGGCGGCACGGCCGGATCTGGGCCCAGGCGTGGGCCTTGGTCGCTGGATTGCCGTCGGCACGGTGGTGAGTGCAACTTGTCGGTAGCTGGGCGGATCCGCCGAGATTCTACCCTTGTCTGGTCCTTGATAGCACAGACAACTCTGGGGGAAACCCTAGATCTCCTTGGGATCGAGCGATGGTGGTGCTTTTGCGTCGTAGTCCCTCTTAAGGGCATCGTTTTGGAGTTTACTCCGGTTGAAGGGACCAACGACGCTGGCGGCGCACGTCTGGTGGAGCAACTGCCGATGAAAATCGCGCCGACTACGGTCCCGGCGGACGATGGTGGCGTCTTAGATGTCGTCCCCTTGTCGAGGCATCGTCGTTGCAGTTTGCTTCATCAGGCTCGGGATGCTCTGGGGAAACCCCAGATCTGGGTCTTCCGGATCGGATAATGATGGTGTTTATTGCTTTCCCTCCTGGGGGCATCGTTTCCGAGCAAGTGTTGGCTCGAGGGATGGTGGAGCAGTGCTTCAACCCACACATTGAGGACGGCGGATATTGGCGGCATGGCACTGTGGAGACTCGGCGTCTGATGTGCGGTGATGGACTTGCGCAGGAGGAGGTTGCTGTCTGGCGTCATGGTGACGTCGATGGCTGAGTGGCCAGACAAGGTAGAAGCCTTAATATCTGCTCTGAGGACGGACCTGTGGAAGATGGCGGCGACGACACATGCGAGTGCGTCAGTCCGGATTGTGCCCCGGACCCGGTATGTGGCTCGGCTGGGGCTTCCGGCTTTTGATGTTAGGCTTAGGTGAGTGGTTTGGGTAGTGGCCCAGCTAGCACCCCTTCATCAGATGGATAGGAGTAGCGGCAGATGTTGCCAATAAAGTGGCCGCATGCATCTCCCAGATGCAGAGGCCGGGGGTCATCTTTCTTTTCTAAAAAAAATCAATGTTTTATGCATAAACAACCCCTCGATGTTTTTTGCTGCAGCTAGCACTTTGGTTGCAAAATGTGCATTTGTCATCGAGAGACCATCCTAGTTTTAGCATGCAATCTGCAGCCTAAAAGTTTCCTTGTAGGAGCAGTAAGCCGTACATATTTCTTCTGCCCTGCATTCAACTTTTAAGTTCCACACTCTAGCTTGTTGGTGGCCTTGACAAGGTTGATATTGGTCGCCTTGGCATTCATGTCCATGAAGGTGGGTTACTACTAGTGCCGTCCACGACGAATCTTGGTGGCAGAGTCCTTGAACCTATTGGCACGTTCATGGAACTTGAGCATCTCGTACATGTCCATGCATGTATGATTAGATTCCTCTTCCAATTCCAACTTTTTCCTTGAAAGCTCCTTATCTTGAAATAGTGATTCTAATTCGTTCCCCGGAAACTCGCCTATCCAACAAGGCATATACGGGAAAGATGTGTCCATCTCTCCAAATGGAAGTCCATAGACCGGGTTGTAATATGCTGAACACATTGCCCAAGTACTGAAATTTCGAACTGTTCCAATCATAAGCCAGTACTCTTGTTTTTCTCGTTGATGAAGTGAAGAAGACAATTTGTTCATAAGGATGAAACCCAAGGATGTAATATTTTCCTTCACATCCCTCTTCAAGAACGTCATCCTCATCATCATCATATTCAATGTCAAGAATGTTATCCCCATCAGAGTTCCGGTCATATTTCTCTTCCACTGACGCTCTGTAAATTTCATGTGTATTACCATTACACTCAAACAACCACTTACGGTAGTTAACATCCTGTAAGATCCATTGTCTACCCAATTGTTGACCATAATCCTCATGTTCAAAATATTAAGAGTGGTATCATGGTTTAGCACCCATTCTACTCGATTGCCCGATTTATTCAGATGCCAAAGCTGAAGAAGCGGACTTCTGTTAGGAGATATTGTGCAATACACCCCTCGCAGTGATCTACCAAATGGTGCTCGGGATATCCTTTTAGTGGAAGTTCACCGACATCTGGTAGTTTAATTACTCTATATATTTGATCTGACAAACACAATATGCTAACATAAACAATAAGATAAAACAGATTAATAACAATACGAGTGAATCACAGCAGTACATTTTTTATTGAATTTGTAGGATTTTGTACACAATTCCGATAGGATCTTTCCTACATTTGTTTCCTATGTATCATATTCATTTGGTGGGAATGCAGGTACTAGACTCTTAGTACTATGTACATATTGACCTAATTCCTAAAATTTCTTAGCATCAAGTGTGATCTTATCGAAAAAGGATTGGTGTCTAGTGGACATCACAATCTTTTACTTTGATTTGAAAATCCAACAAACCAGACGAGCCTTGGCTAAACGAGAATAATGACATAGGTAAGTAGTAGTACCTCATGAGATACCACCCTCGCAATGGATCTAGAGCATGCTTCTCCCGTAGACGGTATGATAATGATACAGATTGTACCACAAATGGGAATGCATGTTGCGGATGAGCCGGTTGCAATGCCATATGCCATATCCTACGGCTCCTGCAACACATGTCGTTGACAGCCGCTGCGCCGTGCATCTCTTCACGCCGACACACAACCCGAATCTTCATTGCGCAGCCGCCGGCGAACTCTGCTGCCGCCATACTCACCACGCGTTCGCCGCGCCGCGCAGCCAGCTCACCGAGGCCTCCACGTCCGCCCTCTTTCTCTCTCGCATGAAGGTGGAAGAAATAAAGGAGCGCACTGGACACAAGTTTTTTCTGGTCACGGACGCCTCGCACGAACGGCGGCTCGCCGCAACCATGTTTCTTATTTCTTGAGCTCAAACTCAACTCGGCAACATACCTCCGCACTACCCAGCCCAGGGGAGCTCTCCTGCCAGCCAGCCCCACACCACGGACCCGACGAACACTACATCTTGCTCCCCGGACCTGGCACACACCACAGGTCCTTTTATAGCAGTACAAGGGACTCAGGCACATGATTGGCCACTAATAAATTAGCTACTCTTGTAGCTAACAACTCAATGCATGCACTAACTACCTACACTTTTCTTTTCTTTTTTCGCGAATACACAAAGCTTCCATATCTTATCATTGATAGAAGAAAAACAATTAGTACAATAGAGGGTACAACACATGACATGAACACAAGAAAGCATGAGCATGGGTTGCAGAGAGAGGGATGCTCAGCCCGAACATGAAAAAGACGCAACAAAACCCACCAAGCCTAAAACTCGAGAGGCAGACCGACTGAGTGCAACATCGAACATCTTTAGGGCCAACACTGGGGACACCGCCAGCGAGCAAGGTAGCACACCTTCAAGAAGGAAAACGACGTTGTGACGCCGTCGCCATCCGATACGATGAATCGGACCTAGAGTTCCCCCGAAGCTCAAAGAGGGGCACGGTGAGAGGCTATTTGGGAGAGTGCTTGCATCGTGCGAGTCCACGACTACAACCTGGCTCTGCTCCGCGCGAGGCTGCGTGCCCCTGCTCAGCCGCTTCATCTGTTGTCCATGCTCGACCACCACCACCGGCCTTGCTCGGCTCGGCATTGACAGGCTGCGCGGTGCACCATGCTACTTCTCGAACTTGCGTTGTATTCCCTCGAAGAGGAAAGGGAGATGCAACACAGTAGCGTAAGTATTTCCCTAAGTTTTTGAGAACCAAGGTATCAATCCAGTATGAGATCACGCGTGAGTCCCTCGCACCTGCACAAACAAATAAGAACTTCGCAGCCAACGCGATAAGGGGTTGTCAATCCTTTTACGGTCACTTACGAAAGTGAGATCTGATAGAGATGATAGTTGATATTTTTGGTATTTTTGGTTATAAGAACAGAAAATAAAAGCGGAAAAAGTAAAGTAGGTGTAGATTGGTATGTTGAGAATAGACCCGGGGGCCATAGTGTTCTCTAGTGGCTTCTCTCATGATAGCGATATTCTACAGCGGGTAAACAAATTACTGTCGAGCAATTGATAGAAAAACGAATAATTATGAGACTATCTAGGCATGATCATTATATATAGGCATAACGTCCGAGACAAGTAGGCCGAAACGATTCTGCATCTACTACTATTACTCCACACATCGACCGCTATCCAGCATGCATCTAGTGTATTGAGTTCATAAAAATAGAGTAACGCCTTAAGCAAGATGACATGATGTAGAGGGATAAACTCAAGCATTATGATATAAACCCCATTTTTTTATCCTCGATGGCAACAATACAATACATGCCTTGCTTCCCCTACTATCACTGCGAAAGGACACCGCAAGATTGAACCCAAAGAAAAGCACTTGTCCCATTGCAAGAACTATAGATCTAGTAGGCCAAACCAAACCAATAATTCGAAGAGACTTGCAAGAATATTATAATCATACATAAAGAGTTCAGAAAAGAACCAAATATTTCTCATAGATAATCTTGATCATAAACCCACAAATCATCGGATCTCGACAAACACACCGCAAAAACAGATTACATCGAATAGATCTCCTCGAAGACCGAGGAGAACTTTGTATTAAGATCCAAAGAGAGAGAAAAAGCCATCTAGATACTAGCTATGGACCCGAAGGTCTGTGGTAAACTACTCACAACTCATGGTGAGGCGATGATGATGATGTAGAAGCACTCTGTGGTAGATCCCCCCTCCAGCGGAGCTCCGGAACAGGCCCCAAGATGGGATCTCAGGGGAACAGAAGTTTGCAGTGGTGGAACTAGGGTTTTCTCTGTTGTTCTGATAGTTTCGGGGTGCGTAGGTATATATAGGAGGAAGGAGGGCACCGGGGGCCATACGTGGGACCAACGAGGCAGGGGGGGCGCACTAGGGGGGGCGCGCCCCCCACCCTCGTGGACACCACGTGTGCCCTACTCCGTGGTTCTCAAGTCTCGTGTGCGTGATTTTCTCCAAAAATATCTCTCCCGAAGGTTTCATTCCGTTTGGACTCCGTTTGATATTCCTTTTCTGTAAAACCCTGAAACAGGCAAAAAACAGCAATCTGGACTGGGCCTTTGGGTTAGTAGGTTAGTCCCAAAAATAATATAAAAGTGTATGACAAAGCCCAAAACATCCAAAACATCATAAATAAAAGCATGGAACAATCAAAAATTATAGATACGTTGGAGACGTATCACACCACGCTGCTTGAAAGCTCGTGGGCCCTCCTTTCCCGTTCTCGCACGCCACTGTTCGCCTCCCACTGCTAGTGTTGTGCGCCTCTCCATCGTCGACCATCTCCGCAGAGAGGAGTATGCAGAGCTCAAACGCCACTGGTGTGCACGCACAGAACGTGTTTGATATCATGTGTACGAGAGTGGGAGAGAGGAGAAGGAAGAAGAAATAGTCAACGTGTGCATGTTGCATTTTTTGCCAAGTCGGCTCTGTCGATTGGGACCGACATATCAGAAAAGTGATCAAATGGGACATATGGGCCGATAAGTATTTTCTGCAAAAGAATTACTGAAACACGGTGGGTTTTGAGAAAAAAAAACTTAGTGATTAGGTGGTTTTACGTAAACCTAACAACAAATGTGGTGGTTTTGTGCAATTAACTACATTGCAGGCACTTGCAGATAATCCAGAGATACAAGCAGGCTCATGTTGAATTGCACAACTTTTATTCAGTTTTGAATTTCAGACCAGTTGTGAGCTATCCCAAATTTCCAGATAGATATCCTTGACTAATTTAAGGGAGCACAATCCAAATGGAGAAAATCGTAGTTTTAAGTTGCGGGTTATGCCATTTAACGCCGGCTCGACCAGAAGCTAGCGGAGGTATAGCAAAGCAAAGCTAAGCTTACTTTCGAGTGACCATCCATCCAATATATCATTAACTAATTTAAGAGGGCACACTTCAAATGGAGAAACTCATACTTTTAAGTGTAGCGGAGCTATAGCAAAGCTAAGCTCACATGTTAGTAACCATCCATCCAAGATATCCTTGTTTTGCTCTTGATGTGCCATTTCTGTTTACAAAATAAAGGAAGGATCTAGATATGGAGCTAATTAACCATCAAAATAAATCCTTGCCACATTAAGCATCCAAATATCAAATGTTGTGAGCATACAGAAATAAAAATAATGCATTTGGTATTACAATATAGAGCTTTTCCCCTTCAAAACATCAACAGTACATCATGTCAAATGTCTTCCTTTGTCGCAGATGGATATGTTTCATATATGTTCCTGTAAAACATAATTCTGTACATACAAGGAGAAATGCCTGGCACACAGGGCCGTCTTCAGAAAATCCGGGCCCCGGGCGAAAACCAAAATGTGGCCAAAATTTCGAACAATTCACATAACATAACTATTAGTATGCGTACATCGTACTCTCACTTTATTATATAATTTTGAGTCTGTTTTATTTGTACCTTATTTAGGCATATATCAAACACTAATGTTAAAAAGGTAAAGGGATTGCAAAGGATTGAACAGACCTCATGTTCTGCCGAGAAGGAGTATATGTCTAGTAATTCTTGAAATAAAATCTTCACATGTATCTTACGCTTTTCAGAAGCATATTCATGCTTCCTAATTCTAGTAGACATGGTGAAGATTCAGAAACAAAACCTAACAAATTATAAGTGACCATTTACCAAACATAATCAAATTAGTTTCTCATAGTATCGATTGCTAGATGACTAGATCATTCAAGTACAAAGAAAATGAATTGAAAAATGAACATAGTCCGTAGTTTCGCCTGATGTGTTCCTCAATCCTGATTGAAGCAACCAACGGATCTGCAGTCCATACTGTCGCATCTTCACGCAGCTAGACGATCAACAATGGATTGGATCGGAGGTGACTGCGCCGGCGCCGGCACGACTGCTAGGGCCGCGCGTAGGGCGAGGGGTTGGTGCTTCGTCAATCCCGGTTCGCGGTTCGCTGCCAGTTCGGCTGCAATCGCTGGAATCGAGCGATATGTATCCAGTGTTCCGATCGTGCTACTGGGCCTCTAACCTTCTTTTCTTTTATGTATGTACAAGCTCGGAACGAGCAGGGCTGGCGGCTAGGGTTTTGATGTGCGGACGAAGGGGATTGGCAAATCCCTTCGGGACATGAACAAAGTTTACCCAGCCAAGGAGCGGGCGAGACGAGCCCACCAATCAATGGCCAACGAAAACAACCGTGAGGTGAAATTGAGTTTGACTGTTCTGAAGATCTAACGGCTTAGACGTGTCTGAAAGCCAGATCCGACGGCCGACGAAGGCCCAACCGGGGGAGCACCGTGGAGACGAGTTGGGCAGCCTCACACAGACGCCCCATATGCAGCAGCAAAGACACCACATAAATCTGCCAAATCTTGCGCCCAATATAGGCCATTTCGTACAGGGCGCATGCCCCCGGTCTCCATCGATGCTATATGGGCCGGCCTTTTTACCTTCTTTCTGAGTTTGAAAAGGCAAAGCAAAATAAAAGCAGGTGAACTGGTATCAAAGACGCAACCTCTTGCTTCGCAGTACACAGTGTTGGAAATATGAGCAAATTACTACGAGATTTAATCCGAATAAACAGAAGATAAGTCATGATCGCATCAACAGAGATTAAACTAATCATGTGAACTAGCATAGCAGATGAACAGATCACATCTAGGGCACATACTAGAAACATGAATTCTACCACGATCTCGAACAGGAAGGATAGAATCACATACGGTGCAGCGGGAGCAGCACCGCCAGCGTTGACGTTGTCGCCCATGTCGTCGAGGATGAGGTTGCCGAGGTCGGGGAAGAAGTCGTCGTTCGCGAAGTCGTCGCTGCCAGCAGTCGCGCGAGTGCGCTCCCCAAAAACCTGATCGCCCCTCTCCCGTACAGGATCACGAGAGGCGGGGTTCCGGAGGCCTGCTGTCCCTTCTTGCGGTGCACGCCGAAAGGAGGGATGGAGAAGACTTGCTTGGCGGCGCAATGATCTGGAACGGTGGTGAGAAACCATACGAAGCGGCGGCGGCTAGGGTAGACGTCTGCCGAACTATATAGTGCGGGCCGGGCCGGGTAGGTCGTGGGAATAAACCCCACGTCCGAGTCGTCACGATCCAAAAGAATCGGAAACGGTTCAGTAATTAACGCGTCCGTTAATTATTAATTAATGACTCATTAATTTTCCCGAGCAGCAAAAATATAGACAACGTGCATAGCTCTGTCCTCGGCTCGGCTCAATCCCGCAACCCGCGGCGCGTCGTGACGAGGCGTGGCGTGGCGAGGCGAGCGAGGAGGAGGAGCGCGAGTGTAGGTCTCCTCTTCTCATGCTCATACAAGTGGTAGAAGAGCTCACCTTATAAAGAGGTGCAACTCTCCCTCAACTTATGAGGTGGGACTAAACTTTAGCCTCACTCACTCCACTCACATGTGTGCATGAATGGGCCAAGAGAATTTCAGAATTTTAGTTGGGCTTTGGGCCAAAGGCCTACTAGCAAAAATTCCAACAATCCCCCACAAAGTCTCATTGGCACATCTCATCATTTAGTTCCAAAACATTGTTTATATACCGGTGCTTAGTGGAGACTGTGAAGTTGAACTTCCACTTAGAGATTTATGCTACACTAGATCACAACTTGAATAGTGGACTATGCCTTGAACTACAAGTTTTCTGCGAGACTAGTTTCACACAAGTTCTTGGCCGATACTTGGCTGCCGCAAGGCTTCCCCGCGGGTGGAGCGTATACGTCATACTCCAGGGCCTTTTCATGAATTTATTAGAGAACACCCAATTCTCACAGACTGCGACGTTAACAGTCAAATTCATATAGGTGTGTTCCTCAGAAGATGTTCTGCAGGACAACATCTCTGCTTACCCGAATAAGCCACTTGGAACACATTAAGATAAGTATCAACCTACCATGCAGATCAGAAGAGTATTGCATCATCACGGAGTGGGATAGTTAATATAGGGATACTCTCCTCCCAGCTGACCAACAGCTTGTCTCCCACTTCTACTTCACGGGATCTCCGATCACATAGAGTGGGTTACCACTATGGACAACTCATGCGGTGGGTCTCAAACCCATCTCCATCGATGCATTGTCTATCACATTACGTGATAGACCCTTTGTGAAGGGATCTGCCAAGTTTTTCGACGTTTGGATATAATCCAACGTAATAACTCCGGAGTTCCTCAATTTTCTGACAGATTTTAGTCTCCTCTTCACATGTCTTGAGGACTTCATATTGTCCTTCGAACTGTTTATCTTGACGATCACAGTTTGATTATCACAGTTCATCAGGATAGGGGGTATTGGTTTTTCAACCATAGGTAAGTCCATCAAGAGTTCACGAAGCCACTCTGCTTCAACAGTGGCAGTGTCCAATGCTGTGAGTTCTGCTTCCATAGTTGACCTCGTTAAGATGGTCTGCTTGCAAGACTTCCAGGAAACAGCTCCACCACCAAGTGTAAAAACATAACCACTTGTGGCCTTTATCTCATCAGCATCAGAAATCCAGTTTGAGTCACTATAACCCTCCAGTACCCTTGGATACCCGGTGTAGTGAATTCCATAGCTCGCGGTGCCTTTCAAATAGTGCATAATTCTCTCAAGCGCATGCCAATGATCATCTCCCGGTTTTGACACAAACTGACTCAGCTTGCTCACAGCAAAAGAGATGTCAGGCCTCGTGGCACTGGCCAAATACATAAGCGAACCAATTATCTGAGAATACCTCAGTTGATCTCTAGCAATCCGTCGATTCTTTCGAAGCAACACACTAGCATCATATGGAGTTGGAGAAGGTGTGCAGTCGCTATACCCAAAACGACTCAAGACCTTTTCCACATAGTGAGACTGAAGCAGTGTGATCCCACCATTCTCATCTCTCAACAGCTTGATGTTTAAGATAACATCAGCTACTCCTAGATCCTTCATCTCAAAACAGCGAGATAAGAAATCCTTAACCTCCTTGATTAAATCAAGTTTGGTTCCAAAGATCAATATGTCGTCGACATACAGACAAAGAATAACTCCTTCGCCCCCACCATAGCGATAGTACACGCACTTGTCACCATCGTTTACTACAAAGCCGGCATCAGTTAATGTTCTTTTGAATTTCTCATGCCACTCCTTAGGAGCTTGTTTAAGGCCATATAAAGACTTTAATAACTTGCACACCTTTCCTTCCTGACCAGATACTACAAAACCATCTGGCTGATCCATGTAAATTTCCTCCTTCAACTCTCCATTGAGGAAAGCTGTCTTAACGTCCATTTGATGAACGAGAAGACCATGTGAGGCAGCCAGTGATAGTAGCACCCGTATTGTGGTCAGTCTAGCCACGGGTGAGTAAGTATCAAAGAAGTCTTCACCTTCTTTCTGGGTATAACCCTTGGCCACAAGCCGTGCCTTGTACTTTTCAATCGTACCATCAGGTCTAAGCTTCTTCTTGAACACCCACTTACATCCTACAGGTTTGCACCCATAAGGACGGTCAGTGATCTCCCAGGTACCATTAGCTAAGATGGAATCCATCTCGCTACGTACAGCTTCCTTCCAGTAGTCAGCATCAGGAGATGCATAGGCTTCTGAAATAGTCCTGGGAGTGTCATCCACTAGGTACACAATGAAATCATCACCAAAGGACTTTGCAGTCCTCTGTCTCTTACTCCTCACAGGAGTTCCATTGTCACCCTCAACAGGATTCTCAACGTGTTCCATCGCGATGGTGGGTTCAGGAATTACAGTGAATTCCTCACTAGATGGAGTAGGTATCTCCAGATTTGATGAACTCGACATATCCTTCATAGGAAATATGTCCTCAAAGAAAGTTGCATCATTTGACTCCATAATCGTACCAACATGCATGTCGGACACCTCAGATTTTATTATCAAAAATCTATAGCCGATGCTATGAAAAGCATAGCCCAGAAGAACACAATCCACGGTTTTTGGTCCAAGCTTGCGCTTCTTGGGAATTGGTATATTGACTTTCGCCAAACAACCCCAAGTACGTAGGTAAGAGAGTTTCAACCTTTTCCTTTCCCATTCCTCAAATGGAGTCATGGTCTTATGCTTTGTGGGAACCCGGTTTAGGACATTACACGCAGTCATTAGTGCCTCCCCCCACCATTCCTTGGATAGACCCGAAGTGTCTAACATGGTGTTAACCATATCAGTTAGAGTTCGGTTCTTTCTTTCGGCTACCCCATTTGACTGGGGTGAGTAGGGAGGCGTCCTCTCATGGATTATACCATGTTCCGCACAAAACAGATCAAATTCATTGGAAAAATACTCTCCACCACGATCGGACCTAAGCCGTTTAATTTTTCGATCAAGTTGGTTCTCTGCCTCAGCTTTATAGTTTTTGAAGAAAGTCAAAGCCTCATCTTTTGATTTCAGAAGATACACATAACAATATCTAGTGGAGTCATCAATTAACGTCATGAAGTATCTCTTTCCACCTTTTGTCAACACGCCATTCATCTCACAAAGATCAGAATGTATAAGCTCTAGTGGCGCCAAGTCTCTTGCCTCTGCAGTCTTATGGGACTTGCGAGGTTGCTTAGCTTGCACACATACTTGGCACTTAGAGCCCTTGACAATAGAGATTTTCGGAATTAAATTCATATTGGCTAGCCGCGTCATGCATCCAAAGTTAATATGACAAAGTCGTGAATGCCAAATATCAGACTCATTATTGTGGCAAACATTATTAATAACTTTAGTGCAAATATCTGACAAAGATAGGCGGAACAAGCCTCCGCACTCATAGCCTTTTCCAACAAATTGTCCACATTTAGACATTACAACTTTATTGGATTCAAAAACCAACTTAAAACCATCTCGACATAAACGGGAACCGTTAACGAGATTTTTATTGATGGACGGCACATGATGAACGTTCTTCAGACGCACGGTCTTCCCCGAAGTAAACTTCAGATCGACCGTACCAACACCTCGAACGATGGCATGTGACCCGTTCCCCATCAGCACGGGAGAAGTCCCAGTGACCTGGTAAGAAGAAAACATGGAGGCGTCAGCACAAACATGTACATTGGCACCGGTGTCAATTAACCAATCAGGGGATTGAAATACTGAAAGGATGGTAGGAAAAATACCGTACCCTGATTCCTTCATATCAGTATCACCGATGACAACATTAGCGGATTTGCCGCTCTTCTCATGTTCACGCTCCTCAAAGCGGTTAGGACACTTCGGAGCCCAGTGATTAGGATCACCGCAGACATGGCAAAGTCCCTTCCCCTTCTTATGAGAATTCTTCTTGAAGTTGGTAGAATGTGATGGCTTGTTCTTTGTATCAAACTTGCCTTTGCCCTGAGTTTTGTTCTTATTGTTTTTGAACTTGTTAGGCTGGAAGTTCTTCTTCTGTACCATATGGGCACTAGAACCTCCCTCAGCAACTCGAGCACGTGTGTCCTTTGCTCTCGCCTTCTCTTCAACATCAAGAGTACCAATGAGATCCGCAACGGAAAACTCCTGTCTCTTGTGTTTCAGGGAAGTAGCAAAATTGTTCCACGAAGGTGGAAGCTTGGCAATGATGCCCCCGGCAACAAATTTGTCCGGCAACACACACTTGAAGTACTCAAGTTCTTTTGCGAGCGACTGTATCTCATGAGCCTGCTGTACAACAGCGCGCTCATCAGTCATCTTGTAGTCATAGAATTGCTCCATGACGTACAACTCGCTGCCGGCGTCCGAGGCACCAAACTTGGCCTCGAGCGCAGCCCACATGTCCTTGCCGTTGTCAAACGACATATACGAATCCACAATTGAGTCATCAAGAACACTCAGAAGAGCACCTTTAAAGAGGGTATCGATCTTCTCAAAAGCTTCCAGCTGTGCCGGATTAAGATCGCCCTCAGGCTTGCCCTTGGTGGCGTCATAGCAGCCCATGGTCTGAAACCAGTAGACTGCTCTCGTGCGCCACCTCTTATATTGTGCCCCCTTAAAGGCAGGCGGCTTCAGATGTGCAGCAAAACCACTCGGAGTAAATTGCCTATAATCAGGTTTTTGGATTGTTGGAAATATGAGCAAATTACTACGAGATTTATTCCGAATAAACAGAAGATAAGTCATGATCGCATCAACAGAGATTAAACTAATCATGTGAACTAGCATAGCAGATGAACAGATCACATCTAGGGCACATACTAGAAACATGAATTCTACCACGATCTCGAACAGGAAGGATAGAATCACATACGGTGCAGCGGGAGCAGCACCGCCAGCGTTGACGTTGTCACCCATGTCGTCGAGGATGAGGTTGCCGAGGTCGGGGAAGAAGTCGTCGTTCGCGAAGTCGTCGCTGCCAGCAGTCGCGCGAGTGCGCTCCCCAAAAACCTGATCGCCCCTCTCCCGTACAGGATCACGAGAGGCGGGGTTCCGGAGGCCTGCTGTCCCTTCTTGCGGTGCACGCCGAAAGGAGGGATGGAGAAGACTTGCTTGGCGGCGCAATGATCTGGAACGGTGGTGAGAAACCATACGAAGCGGCGGCGGCTAGGGTAGACGTCCGCCGAACTATATAGTGCGGGCCGGGCCGGGTAGGTCGTGGGAATAAACCCCACGTCCGAGTCGTCACGATCCAAAAGAATCGGAAACGGTTCAGTAATTAACGCGTCCGTTAATTATTAATTAATGACTCATTAATTTTCCCGAGCAGCAAAAATATAGACAACGTGCATAGCTCTGTCCTCGGCTCGGCTCAATCCCGCAACCCGCGGCGCGGCGCGTCGTGACGAGGCGTGGCGTGGCGAGGCGAGCGAGGAGGAGGAGCGCGAGTGTAGGTCTCCTCTTCTCATGCTCATACAAGTGGTAGAAGAGCTCACCATATAAAGAGGTGCAACTCTCCCTCAACTTATGAGGTGGGACTAAACTTTAGCCTCACTCACTCCACTCACATGTGTGCATGAATGGGCCAAGAGAATTTCAGAATTTTAGTTGGGCTTTGGGCCAAAGGCCTACTAGCAAAAATTCCAACACACAGCACTAGCCACCAGGCCAAATGAGGTTACATTCGTCTTTCTCGTCATTTTCTTCTTGTACTTTTCCTTTTCCTTTTTTCCTTTTTACATTTTTCCGTTTTTCTTCTTTCCTTTTTCTTTTTTCTTTCCTCCTGGCTTCATGCAAAAACGATGAACTTTTTCACAAATTTTGAACCGTATATTTCAAATTTGGTGAACTTATTCTCAAAATCGATGAACTTCCTTCAAACTCGATGAAGTTTTTTTCAATCTCGATGCACTTTTTTTTCAAATTTCATGAACTTTTTTCAAACTCGGTGAACTTTTTTTCAATCTAGGTGAACTTTTTCAAACTCGATGCATTTTTTTCTCAAATTCCATGAACTTTTTTCAAACTCGATGACCTTTGTTGAAACTCGATGAACATTTTTTCAAACTCCATGAACTTTTTTCAACTTTGATGTACTTGTTTTCAAATTTGTGAACTTTTCTTCGAAATCAGTGAACTCTTTTTTCAAATTCGTGAAATTTCTTAAAAACCAATCCTAAAAGAACACTAATCCTCAAAAGAAAATTAAAACAAATACTTGTACTACAAATACGGATAAGCCAATGGACAATGTCCGAGTCGTATGCAATACGGAACGTGCATGAACCGGAAACGTGTGTGTGCATCACGGCAGTCGTTGATATCGGAGGGAAAACACTTCGAATCAGCCGGCTGATTACAGGCTCGCGCATCAGCCGCGTTGCTAGCCAGCCACGTGTCGTTGGGGACCATGCATGCCGAGGCCTGGTTTAGGCCCTGTTTGGTTCATAAGTCCTAGGACTTATTTTAGTCCCAACTTATAAGTCATAAGTCCCTAAAAAGTCCCTACCTGTTTGGTTCCTGGGACTTAACATGTATTAGTAGACCATATTACAACTATAAGTCCCTATAAGTCCCTCCTTGAGAGTCTTATTTGATAAGTCCCAAATGCCCACTTTAAGTCCCTATAAGTCCCTCCTGTTTGGTTTAGATTAGACTTATAGGAACTTATTTAAGTCCCTAGATCAATAAGGCCCTGTTTGGTTGATAAGTCCTAGGACTTATTTTAGTCCCAACTTATAAGTCATAAGTCCCTAAAAAGTCCCTACCTGTTTGGTTCATGGGACTTAACATGTACTAGTAGACCATATTACAACTATAAGTCCCTATAAGTCCCTCCTTGAGAGTCTTATTTGATAAGTCCCAAATGCCCACTTTAAGTCCCTATAAGTCCCTCATGTTTGGTTTAGATGAGACTTATAGGGACTTATTTAAGTCCCTAGACCAATAAGTCCTGGAAACAAACACCCTCCAAGTCCCTGGAAACAAACACCCTCTTACTTTCTTTCCTCCCGCATGGAAACTCCTGGACCACGCTGAGGCCTGGTTTTATTTTCTTTCCTCGCGCATAAACTCCAGGCCCAGGCTGCCGCTTTCTGCCAGCACTACTCCATCATCCATGTATCGGTTCATTTCACGCCCGACATGCTATTCACGAGTGTTATCCCTGTATTAGCTCCTCGTACTGTATTTTTTTATGTTTTTGCTGTAATTAAAGAATATTTATTGTGTTTGAAAGTCGGCCATGCCGGTGCTACAAGGACGGTTGTGCTGCTGTAATTCGCAAGCGCAACATTATAAATTCGGTCAAATTTAGGCCAGCTGTCGATCGTTATTGCTGCAAGTCGGGCGCATAACGCTGCATGTTCGGACGCCACATTTGTTTTTGCTGCAAAGCTACGTCGTCATGTTATAAAACATGTGTGATGAGATGCGTGACGCTACAAGTTTGACAGACATTTTTATTTTTCTACCGCAATGTCGTCGCGTCATGTTGCTAAAATTAAAAGATGTGCAAAGCTGGTCCATACACTACTCCAAGCCGGATGCAATAACGACGCAAGTTTTTTTTTGCTATTATAATAGACGAAAAGTCCTGCTACAAAACCATGTGATGCGGCAAAGCATGCCACACGACGCTTCAAGGGGCGACTAGTGTAGTTGCAGGCGGGCCCTCAATGTTGCAAGCTTTGCGTGTGTTGATGCAAGGTCGGCCATTTCCATTGCAAGTCGCTTGCCCTTTCATTTTTTACAAAACCAGCCACACGATGCTGCAACTGTCGACATTGTCACGGGTGTTGCGGTCGCTACGGGAGCTTCGCCTAGTGTGTTTGGGTTGCAGCCATTTGCATGGGAGCTTCAGAAGAATCGTCAGTGATGTGACCATTTGCGGGTGCGTTGCCGTTGTTGTGGCCAGTGCACGGGGGTGCCCGGTGATCTTATGACGACAATTGATGGTGTTGCGATGTCAGGGTGGTGATACGTCCAAAACGTATCTATAATTTCTGCTTGCACCATGCCTCTTTTGGGTGATATTGCTATGATATTTATACACTTCCATACACTTTTGATCATATTTGGACTAACCTATTAACTCAGTGCACCCTAGTGCCAGTTTCTGTTTTCGGCTGTTTTTGTATTTCAGGTTTTCACATTACGAGAACTGCCAGGAAAAATCCAGAAAAAATATATAAAAAATCAGCGTTCCAGGAGCTACCGTGCGGCCAAAGTACAGCCGGGGGGGACCCACAGGGGCTCCAGGCGGCCTGCCCAGGCGGCCCACCCCTAGGCCGCGCCGGGGGGGCGCCTGGGCCCCCCAGGACTCCCCCGGTGACCCCCTTTGGCATATATTTAAGGTCCGTCGAGAAAACCCTGATTCCGGACCCCTTTTCTCCAGACGCGATTCCGATCTCCGCCGCCATCGCCATCAAGCTTCGGGGGACCAGAATTCCTGCGCCGGCACCCTGCCGGGACGGGGAAGTGCCCCCGGATTCATCTCCATCGATGTTGCTTCCTCCCTCCATGATGCGGGAGTAGTTCCTCCTCGGGGCTGAGGTTCTTACCAGTAGCTATGTGGTCAATTCTCTCTCCCATGATGTGATCTTCGTTGTGATCATAGGCTATGTTAATCTAAGATATTTCCCCTTCCTCTATGTATTGGATTGATGTACTCACTTGTCTTTATATAGTATAATCCCCGAGACCAAGGTGACAGCGGTCTATTGGACATGGATTAGAACAATATTTTCATGAGTGATTTCCTCTCTTGTGTGTTGATTGAAGATTGAGAGTCTCTTGGTGCTTGTCTTTGACTATCCTTTAGATATGTCGTGGTGATTGTGGGACTCTCTTTGGATGGCCGCGGTGACATTGGGAAATCCTTAGATTGAGAACTATGAACTTTGAGGTGTGCTTTTGTAGCCCTACATAATTCTCGTCCTCTCTTGACCACGAAGGAATGACCTCGGAGTGTGTCCCCTTTGCATGTTTTATGGGAAATATCATGTGATTCGATTATGTTAATGTTGTTGGGAGTTGCCACTAGTGAAAGTATGAACCCTAGGCCTTGTTTCCACCATTGCAATACCATTTGTGCTCACGTTTACCACTTGTTTGCTTGCTGCACTTTTTATTACATATTTATATTACTTTGCTTTGCCACTCCTATCATCTATATTTTACCATCTCTTCGCCGAACTAGTGCACCTATACAACTCCTAGTTGTATTAGGTGTGTTGGGGACACAAAAGACTTCTTGTATCTTAGTTGCAGGGTTGCTTGAGAGAGACCATCTTCAACCTCTACTTCCCTGAGTTCGATAAACCTTAGGTCATCCACTTGAGGGAAATTGCTACTGTCCTACAAACCTCTGCGCTTGGAGGCCCAACATAGTCTACAAGAGTAGAAGCGTGTGTAGACATCAAGCTATTTCTGGCGCCGTTGCCGGGGAGGTGAGCGCTTGAAGGTATATCTTTAGATCTTGCAATTAAATCTTTTTGTTTCTTGTTTTTATTTCACTAGTTATGTTTATGGAAAACCGTGCTATTGGATCGTTGCTTGCGGGAAGACGCCCCACAACTGTGGTGGTTGCTCCTCCCCCTACTGAAATTGTGCTCTATATAATACCAGCTGGTATTATCGATTATGTTTTGGCTAATCGTTATGCAGGAGACAAACGTCCCGGTGAACACTTGCTATATCTGTCACAACTATGTTCATTATTTAAGCTTGCAGGTGTATCAAAGGAGTTTGTCATGAGGAAATTATTTGCCTTGTCACTGAAAGGAGAAGCATTGGAATGGTATAGGCTACTAGATGACTCTCACCTACTGGAGTGGGAAGAGATCCAGTCTCTCTTTTACTTCAAGTTTTATCCTCTTCATGAAGTCCATGAGAATAGGAATTATGTTTATAATTTTTATCCTCATGACGGAGAGAGCATAGCTCAAGCTTGGGGGAGACTGAAAACGTTAATGCTAAAATGTCCTAACCATGGGCTCCCCAAAGATATGATTATTACTAATTTCTATGCGAGGCTTTCTCGACATGATAAAGATTTGCTCGACGCTTCCTCTATGGGTTCTTTCACAAACAAAAATATTGATGCTAAATGGGAACTCCTTGAAAGAATTCAACGCAACACTGAAGATTGGGAGATCGAAAAAGGTAAAGAGTCAGGTATAATTTATGAGTATGATTGCATTAAGTCCTTTGTTGAAACTACACGTTTTAATAAGTTTAGTGCTAAGTTTGGGCTTGATTCTCAACTCCTTGTTGATTTCCTCAAATCTTTAGCTTCACATCTTAATATGCCTAAGGAGGATTGGATCAAGTATCATAAACCTTAAGAGACTTGCAAAGAAAATGAAATTGTTCATGATGATTGCAACATGCATGATCCAATTCCTAAAAATGAAGTTTTATATAAGCATGTTAATTTTTGTGGAGTGGATAGACCTTGTGAAAGGCTTATGATTGAAGAAGAGAAGTATTGTAAGCAACATAAGCATGAAAGAACAATCACTTGGGTCAGAGATTTAAATGAAATTGCTAGAGAATTGTGTGACCTTTATCCTTTTACTTGTGAACTTTGCCGTATAGAGGGTCACTTTAATTTTCAATGCATGAACTTTCAAAACATAACTGTTAACCGGTTGTGTGATAACATGATCACCTCTGATCTTTATGATGAGCTTATGTTATTTTTGATGTGTGAAGAGTTATCAGAAAAGACTTCTTGGCTGGATGATAATGCCATAGGAATAAAAAACACTTTGCAAAATTGTCATCTCTATTGTGTTGTTAATTGCCATGAAAATGATTACATAAGTAAGATTAGAAAGGAGGGAACTTTGCCAAAGTATAAAAATGTCTCTTATATTTCTGCTAATAAAAAGGAGAGTTTCTCCCAAGTTTCCCCTATTGTTTCTAATGATAAACCAGGATATGTGGAGAAGCTTCATCTCCAACCACCCCCTCCTAAGGTGAAGAAGAAGAAAAAGAAGAGGAGGAGAAGGAGGAGCAAGAAGGAAGAAGAATGGGTATCAACCTGGCCTGAGCATATTCCTCCCATCAACTTTTATCCTAACGGTTGTAAGTTTAAAGAAGAAGGTGAAGTTTATTGCCTTAATTATCATCTTGATGATACGTCCGTAGGTACTATTGAAGATGATTTTGATTATGATATGCATGTTACTTATTGTGATTGGGAAAATGATGATAATGCTGCTTATGATCTTGAAAGTCTTTTTGGTACCAACTCTGAAAGTGAAGATATGGGAAGCTCTAAGCTTGGGGATGATAGGATTGCAAATCCTATCCCCACTAGTGATGTGATAATCGATAATTCTCTTGCTAGTAAGAATAAAGACAACATGTTTACAAATATAGTTGCTAGCAATGATAATGCTCTTCTCTACCATGATGATGTTATAACTCCAACCTATAGTGATTATAAAGGTACCTATGACATAAGGAGAAATTATCCTTATGAAACTTGTCATAATCATGAAGGGAATTACTCCCTTGTTGAACACCACCCTCCTAATATACAACTAATCTATAGTGTTCAAGTTGTTTATGATAGTCCTACTCCCACTATTACCAATGAGAAAAATTATGCTTATGTGGGGAGTGAGAGTACCTTTTTGCATGTGGATCATGGTAACAATGCTTTATGTGATGCTTATATTGTTGAGTTCATCCATGATGCCACTGAAATTTATAATGAGAGAGGGAGGCTTGGTTCTAAATATCTTAATAATAAGAAGTTTCCTCTCTTTATGGTGAATATTTTGAAGTTATGCTTGTTTTGCCTTCCTATGCTAGTTGCTTCGTGCTTCAATGAATTATTCTATTGCAATATTCCTATGCATAGGAAGCATGTTAGGCTTAAATGTATTTGGCATTTGCTTCTTGATGCCCTTTTTTGTTCTTCAGCTCTTATTCTTACGAGAGCATCATTAAAGTCCTATGCCTAGCTTAAAGGCATAAAAGAAAGCACTTTTGGGAGGCAGCCCACAATGAATAAAATTTTATTTTGCTTTTTGTTGTGTCTTGATGTTGTTACTACAGTAGCATCATCATTGTATCTTTACTTTTTAACTTTGTGCCAAGTGTAGCCTCTGATTGCAAGAAAGTTCAAAAGTTGTGACGTGCTGTCCAGGAAACAGATTCTGTCCTTGGATAGAAAAATTCGTATAAAATCACCAGATCATCTTTTTGGTCTGAATTTTTTCGACAGCGTGCTCTATACAATTGTCTTTCGTGCTTCTGTTCTGAGTTTTTTTATTAGAGTTGCAGAAGTGCCCCGAACAAATCATTTACTACCTGCTGTTCTGTTTTTCACAGATTCTGTCCTGTTTTGCCTTTCTTTCATTTTGCAAACCAAGAGCTTGCTTTTTCTTTGCAAAAACCTTCTGGCAATCTTGACAAACAGTTGAACTTCAAGAATATATTTATTTCCAGCAAGGAACAATTATTTTATTATGGGTACTAACCTCGCTAATCAGATTATGATGAGTTATGTATGAAGGGAGTTTTCAAGTGTGCGAGGGAAGATGATAAAAAGATTCAGGAGTGTCAAGCGCTCAAGCTTGGGGATGCCCCCGTGCACCCCCAAGAAATATTCAAGAAGACTCAAGTGTCTAAGCTTGGGGATGCCCCCGTGCATCCCCTTCTCCATCAACATTATCAGTTCGTCTTTCGTTCCACTATATTTTTATCACTTCATGTGTTATGTGCTATGCTTGGAGCGTCTTGCTTTTAGTTTCATTTTTAGTTTTCTTTAGCTTTGCTTGTTTTTCATAACGAGTTGGAACTCAGCTTTCTTTGTGTGGGAGAGAAACACGCTCCACTTCAACCTAGAACACAACATAGAATTTTCATGTTTATCTTTGTTGTGTGTGTTCTTTGTCTTTTAATAGCTACTATCATGTTCAGCTCTTAGTATTCATGCTTATCTTTTCAAAGAGCTTTTGTTTACTTGGTTGCTTGAACTCTCTTTAATTACCATGCTCACCTTATTAAGAGAGTTTGCTTTCGTTGCATTGGTTGATATGTCTATGATAAAGATGCTACGTGCATAATGGCGCTTAGTAGTTCATGTTTTCTTGTGGTTAGTCTCAAATAGCTGGGGGGATTCCCAATGTGTTATTAGAGTACCAACTTGATTTGTTTGCCTATGATGTGGTATGGTTTAGTAATATCTTCCTTCAAGAATTTATTTTGATTGACTTGGCGTATGCTCACGCATATTTAAGACTGGAAAGAAAATCTGTCAAGCCTTGATGATCTTTTGTTTCTGAGTAGCGATATAACTACCATGCCTGATTCAATGTTGCTTTGTCGCTCTGCATGATTATGACCGTCATTGCTCTTTTAGTTGGTCGCTCCCAGTCTTTTGCTAACCTCCACCTATACTAAGCGGACTGACTGCTTGTGCATCCACATTCTTTTAATCCAGTTATGCCATATGAGTCCACCATACCTACCTATATGTGGTATTTCACCGCCACTCCAAGTAAATTTACATGTGCTACCTTTAAAACCTTCATTTTTGCAATACATAGCTCATTGGAAAGTAGCTTAAAAACTATTGTGGTAAAGAATATGTCGCTTATGTATCTTATTTCTTATAAGTTGCTTGCTGAGCGGTATCCATGTTTCTGGGGACGCCATCAACTGTTACACTTTTGTTGAATATCATGTGAGTTGCTATGCATGTTCGTCTTGTCCGAAGTAAGGGTGATTTGCCATGAGTTGAATGGTTTGAGTATGCATATTGTTAGAGAAGAACATTGGGCCGCCAACCAAAGCCATGTATCATGGTGGAAGTTTTAGCTTGGACATTAATCCTCAACCTCTTATGAGAATATGCTTAAGCATTAAAGAGGAGTCCATCATCTATTTTCTATGTTGTCCCGGTATGGATGTCCTCAAGTTGAGATCTATCAAAAACAAGAAATCAAATGCGATTTATCTCCTTGGACCTTTGTACAGGTGGCATAGAGGTACCCCTTTGTGACACTTGGTTGAAACATATGTAATGAAATGATAACCCATGGAAATCCGAGCTAATTAGGACAAGGTGCGAGCACTATTGGTATTCGATGCATGAGGCTTGCAACTTATAGGATGTCTTATGCATGACACATATGAAGTATTACTACCGTTGACAAAATTGCTTCTATGTTTTCAAAATAAAAACTCTAGCACATGAGTAATCCCTGCTTCCCTCTGCGAAGGGCCATTCTTTTACTTTTATGTTGAGTCTCCACCTTCTTTCTTCAAGCACCAACTACTGAGAGCATGATTGTCATTCTAAGTGTAATGTGCATTGTTCCAAAGTAGCATTGTCTTTTGCATGATTGTGATATCGTTTATTTTGAAATCATTATATCTAGTCATCACTTAAACCTTGAAGGTGCCCCTGCATTTATGTTTTGCTTCACTAAAGGGGGCAAGCTAGATATCACTTTATCATATTTGCACATTATGTTCATTGCAAATCTATTTGATGTTTCAATATCATATTGTAAAACTTTCAGTTCTTTGTGATTTTCTCATGAGGCAACTTAATTGCTATAGATTCATTGTCTCAGTAAGCTTTTGTCATATGACTATGAAAAATTCATATATGGTTAATAGCATGTCACTACAGAAATTATTCTTGTTATCATTTACCTACTCGAGGACAAGCAGGAATTAAGCTTGGGGATGTTGATACGTCCAAAACGTATCTATAATTTCTGCTTGCTCCATGCCTCTTTTGGGTGATATTGCTATGATATTTATACACTTCCATACACTTTTGATCATATTTGGACCAACCTATTAACTCAGTGCACCCCAGTGCCAGTTTCTGTTTTCGGCTGTTTTTGTATTTCAGGAAAAATCCAGGAAAAATCCGGAAAAAATATATAAAAAATCAGCGTTCCAGGACCTACCGTGCGGCCAAAGTACAGCCGGGGGGACCCACAGGGGCTCCAGGCGGCCTGCCCAGGCGGCCCACCCCTAGGCCGCGCCGGGGGGGCGCCTGGGCCCCCCAGGACTCCCCCGGTGACCCCCTTTGGCATATATTTAAGGTCCGTCGAGAAAACACTGATTCCGGACCCCTTTTCTCCAGACGCGATTCCGATCTCCCTCGGCATCGCCATCAAGCTTTGGGGGACCAGAATTCCTGCGCCGGCACCCTGCCGGGACGGGGAAGTGCCCCCGGATTCATCTCCATCGACGTTGCTTCCTCCCTCCATGATGCGGGAGTAGTTCCTCCTCGGGGCTGAGGTTCTTACCAGTAGCTATGTGGTCAATTCTCTCTCCCATGATGTGATCTTCGTTGTGATCATAGGCTATGTTAATCTAAGATATTTCCCCTTCCTCTATGTATTGGATTGATGTACTCACTTGTCTTTATCTAGTATAATCCCCGAGACCAAGGTGACAGCGGTCTATTGGACATGGATTAGAACAATATTTTCATGAGTGATTTCCTCTCTTGTGTGTTGATTGAAGATTGAGAGTCTCTTGGTGCTTGTCTTTGACTATCCTTTAGATATGTTGTGGTGATTGTGGGACTCTCTTTGGATGGCCGCGGTGACATTAGGAAATCCTTAGATTGAGAACTACGAACTTTGAGGTGTGCTTTTGTAGCCCTACATAATTCTCGTCCTCTCTTGACCACAAAGGAATGACCTCGGAGTGTGTCCCCTTTGCATGTTTTATGGGAAATATCATGTGATTCGATTATGTTAATGTTGTTGGGAGTTGCCACTAGTGAAAGTATGAACCCTAGGCCTTGTTTCCACCATTGCAATACCATTTGTGCTCACGTTTACCACTTGTTTGCTTGCTGCACTTTTTATTACATATTTATATTACTTTGCTTTGCCACTCCTATCATCCATATTTTACCATCTCTTCGCCGAACTAGTGCACCTATACAACTCCTAGTTGTATTAGGTGTGTTCGGGACACAAGAGACTTCTTGTATCTTAGTTGCAGGGTTGCTTGAGAGAGACCATCTTCAACCTCTACTTCCCTGAGTTCGATAAACCTTAGGTCATCCACTTGAGGGAAATTGCTACTGTCCTACAAACCTCTGCGCTTGGAGGCCCAACATAGTCTACAAGAGTAGAAGCGTGTGTAGAGATCAGGTGGCGGCCGACGTTGTTGCGATGCTACGACGGTGGTCGTGGCCTAGCAATGTTACGGCGGGGTCGATGGTGTTGCGATGCTACAACGGTGGTCGATGGTGTTGCGATGCTACAATGGCGGTCGAGTTCTTGCAATGCTACGACGGTGGGCGATGGTGTTGCGGTGCTTCAACGGTAGTCGACGGTGTTGCGATGCTACAATGGCGGTCGAGTTGTTGCAATGCTACAACTATGGTCGATGGTGTTGTGATGCTACGACGGTGCTCAATGGTGTTGTGTTGGTACGACGACAGTCGACGGTGT
>LR738712.1:890739752-890775790 GCA_902687465.1 Secale cereale | reverse complement strand
AAAAAAAAAAAAAAAAAATTAAACAGGGTAAATTGTGGCAACACTTTTGCTAAATGGGATAAAACGGATGAAATCTTGCTAAATGGGGTAATTAGTGTCAAAAATGTCAAAATATGAGGTAAAAAATGGAATTCACTCCGAAAAAAAATGTCTGGGATGGGCTGAACATGGTCCTCGTCATAGCCTCATAGGCATGGAGTTTTCAGCTGATAGCATGATCGCGTGGCTCTTTCTGCAGTGCTAGTAAAGCTCTTTCACTTCGGTGGAGCGGACACGTACCTTTACCTTAGTCGAGGTCAGGGACGGGGCATGTTACCAGAGCAACGACTCGCCCTGAGTCTCCGTTAGTTACCAGCTCCAGACCCCGAAGGTAAGTAGGGAACAAGAAATGCAATCTCGTAGCTGATGACGGCCGGCTAGGCACAGACGGGGGCACCAGCATAGGGCAGAATGGATGGGGGCGACCGAGATGACGACGAAGGGAAATGTACACGTGCGGGATAATAAGTAAATTAATATGTGAAATTGTAGCTCTACGTCATTTGTTTTTAGGGAACCTGCCTAGGGATGGATAAATGTGAACCACCCAAAGAGCCACTTATTACTTAAATATACTATCTGAAATCTGGTGTTGTATTATCCCATCTCAGCTGCCGAACAAGCAGAAATAAACGATCCAAATTAAGTTAATGCACTGTATCATACAAATGTTTCCTGAACTTGTGTTGGCAAGCATCATACAACATGTGCGTCCTGAACTTGTTCTTCCTTTTATACAGTGTCGTAAACTCGTAATAGCAATTTTGTAGTGGTGCTATAAAATGAGTGATGTTTCTAGCATTGACCCTTATTGTACTGAACTATGAATGCAAAACTACAAAGACCTACGGAAGTATAAAGTACTTCCTCCGTCCGAAAATACTTGTCATCAAAATGGACAAAAAAGGATGTATCTAGAACTAAAATACTTCTAGATACATCTCCTTTTGTTCGTTTTGATGGCAAGTATTTCCGGACGGATGGAGTATCTTATAGAAGTGCTGAAAGATGCCTAGCTATTTTATCATGTTGCCCGCTTGTCCTTAAATGTTACCACAAACCCATCAAGCCTGCAACTTTAGCTTCCAACTAAACAGTGTTGTTTTCACTTGATGTTGTTGGCCCAGATCCGACGTCGAGTACTTTCCGGCGGCGGTGACGACCGACGATCAAACGACGACGACGAACGAAGCTCGCTGGCGGTCTTGGATTGCTGCCCCAAGCTAGCCAGATATGCACGTACACAACAGCCAATTGCTTGAGGCTGGAGACACACGTACGTGTACAACTTGATCGATCTGACCACCAAACAACACGGGCGTGCACAGCAGCCAGCCGGCCGGAAGAAGGAAACGCCGCACGCAAAGCTGATGTATTGCCGCAGGAACGTCTCGTTCATGTTTGCTTTATTACTTTTCGATTCGATGATCTGTTTACAGGGGATACACGAATATATATATACTAGCTAAAGCTAACCAGTACTATTCCTACTCGGTGATTACTATTAGAATCCTACACGGACACGTACATGCACATATACTAAACCGGACACTAAACCGGATACGGCCAAGCACACATCATGGTTATTCCTAACAATCACCCCCCTAAACACGACGTCGTTATGTCACTGCATCGACGCCGATCCTTCTTTAAATCTCCAAGAACTTCTCTCGATCCAAAGTCTTGGTCTGGATGTCTGCCAACTGATTATCGGTGCGATTATAGTTGACCTTCGTCTTCCTTTCTTCCACGCAGTCCTTTATATAGTGACACATTGTATCAATGTGCTTGCTCCTTTCATGCTGCACTGGATCCTCGTGTAGAAAAGTCATAGACTCACTGTCAACGTTGAGCACCATTTCTTCCGGATCTCGATCCATGAGATCACCGTCTGGCCTTCCCAGCCACACACCTTGACACTTTGCTTCACTTGAAGTCGATGTCACCACTTTCTGCTTTCGTGATAGCCAGCTTACTACGCTTCCAACAAGAAAATATGTCACGTCCGAGGTACTCTTAAGGTCGTCAACAATCTCTTTCTTGTCACTACCACTGTAGCCGAGTAGTTTCACCATCTCCTTCTTGCTCAGCTCAAGACGAGGTTTCATTGAAGCTTCAATTGGATTGCAATATTTCATGCCATAGTTTTCAAGTGCCTTCCTTGCGTATGTCTTCTGGCACAGTGTGATCCCCTCCGGCTTTTAATGTTCCTCCTGAAGGAAATATGCCCTAGAGGCAATAATAAAGTTGTTATTTATATTTCCTTATATCATGATAAATGTTTATTATTCATGCTAGAATTGTATTAACAGGAAACTTAGTACATGTGTGAATACATAGACAAAACAGAGTGTCCCTAGTATGCCTCTACTAGACTAGCTCATTGATCAAAGATGGTTATGTTTCCTAACCATAGACATGAGTTGTCATTTGATCAACGGGATCACATCATTAGGAGAATGATGTGATGGACAAGACCCATCCGTTAGCATAGCACTATGATCGTTTAGTTTTACTGCTATTGCTTTCTTCATGACTTATACATGTTCCTATGACTATGAGATTATGCAACTCCCGAATACCGTAGGAACACCTTGTGTGCTATCAAACGTCACAACGTAACTAGGTGATCATAAAGATGCTCTACAGGTGTCTCCGAAAGTATTCGTGGTGTTGGCATAGATCAAGATTAGGATTTGTCACTCCGAGTGTCGGAGAGGTATCTCTGGGCCCTCTCGGTAACACACATCACAATAAGCCTTGCAAGCAAAAGACTAATAAGTTAGTCACGAGATGATGTGTTACGGAACGAGTAAAGAGACTTGCCGGTAACGAGATTGAACTAGGTATGGAGATACCGACGATCGAATCTCGGGCAAGTAACATACCGATGACAAAAGGAACAACGTATGTTGTTATGCGGTTTGACCGATAAAGATCTTCGTAGAATATGTAGGAACCAATATGAGCATCCAGGTTCCGCTATTGGTTATTGACCGGAGATGAGTCTAGGTCATGTCTACATAGTTCTCGAACCCGTAGGGTCCGCACGCTTAACGTTTGATGACGATCGATATTATGAGTTTATGAGTTTTGATGTACCGAAGGTAGTTCGGAGTCCCGGATGAGATCACGGACATGACGAGGAGTCTCGGAATGTCCGAGACATAAAGATTGATATATTGGACGACTATATTCGGACACCGGAAGTGTTCCGGAAAAGTTTCAGATTTAACTGGATTGCCGGAGGGGGTTACCGGAACCCCCCACGAGGGGGGATGGTCCATAGTGGGCCTTGAAGGAAAGGAGAGAGGCAGCCCATAGAGGCTGGCCGACGCCCCACCAGGGGATCCTAGTTGGACTAGGATTGGGGGGCGCCACCTCTCCCTCTTTTCCTTTCCCTCTCTTCCTTCTTGGTGGACTCCTACTAGGAATAGGATTGCAATCCTATTCCTAGTAGGATTGCCCTAGCCGCACCATAGGAGGCCGGCCAGCCCTCCTCCCTTGCTCCTTTATATACGGGGGCAGGGGGGCACCCAAAGACACACAGGTGGAATTGTTCCAGCCGTGTGCGGTGCCCCCCTCCACAGAAACACACCTCGGTCATACCGTTGCAGTGCTTAGGCGAAGCCCTGCGCCAGTGAATACATCATATCCATCACCACGCCGTCGTGCTGACGAAACTCTCCCGTGAAGCTCAACTGGATCAAGAGCTCTTGGGACGTCATCAAGCTGAACGTGTGCTGAACGCGGAGGTGCCGTACATTCGGTGCTTGATCGGTTGAATCGCGAAGAAGTTCGACTACATCAACCGCGTCACTTGACGCTTCCGCTTCCGGTCTACAAGGGTACGTAGACACACTCTTTCCTCTCGTTGCTATGCATCTGGTAGATAGATCTTGTGTGATCGTAGGAAAATTTTAAAATACTACGTTCCCCAACAGTGGCATCATGAGCCAGGTCTATGCGTAGATGATATGCTCGAGTAGAACACAATGAGTTGTGGGCGATACTAGTCATACTGTTTACCAGCATGTCATACTTTGCTTCGGCGGTATTGTGAGATGAAGCGGCCCGGACCGACACTACGCGTACGCTTACGCGAGACTGGTTTCACCGTTACGAGCACTCGTTGCTTAAAGGTGACCGGCGGGTGACTGTCTCTCTCACTTTAGCTGAATCAAGTGTGGCTACGCCCGGTCCTTGTGAAGGTTAAAACAGCACATACTTGATGAAACATCGTTGTTGTTTTGTATGCGTAGGTAAGAACGGTTCTTGCTAAAGCCCGTAGCAACCACGTAAAACTTGCAACAACAAAGTAGAGGACGTCTAACTTGTTTTTGCAGGGCATGTTGTGATGTGATATGGTCAAGACATGATGAGTTATACGGTTTTGTATGAGATGATCATGTTTTGTAATGTTATCGGCAACTGGCAGGAGCCATATGGTTGTCGCTTTATTGTATGAAATGCAATCGCCATGTAATTGCTTTACTTTATCACTAAGCGGTAGCGATAGTCGTAGAAGCAATAGTTGGCGAGACGACAACGATGCTACGATGGAGATCAAGGTGTCACGCCGGTGACGAAGGTGATCATGACGATGCTTTGGAGATGGAGATCAAAAGCACAAGATGATGATGGCCATATCATGTCACATATTTTGATTGCATGTGATGTTTATCTTATTATGCTTCTTATTTTGCTTAGAACGACGGTAGCATTATAAGATGATCCCTTACTAAATTTCAAGGTATAAGTGTTCTCCCTGAGTATGCACCGTTGCGAAAGTTCGTCGTGCCGAGACACCACGTGATGATCGGGTGTGATAAGCTCTACGTTCAAATAGAACGGGTGTAAGCCAGTTTTGCACACGCAGAATACTCGGGTTAAACTTGACGAGCCTAGCATATGCAGATATGGCCTCGGAACACTGGAGACCGAAAGGTCGAGCGTGAATCATATAGTAGATATGATCAACATAAGATGTTCACCATTGAAACTACTCCATCTCACGTGATGATCGGACATGGTTTAATTGATTTGGATCACGTGATCATTTAGATGACCGGAGGGATGTCTATCTAAGTGGGAGTTCTTAAGTAATATGATTAATTGAACTTTAATTTATCATGAACTTAGCCTGGTAGTATTAGCATATCTATGTTGTAGATCAATAGCTCGCGATGTTGCTCCACGTTTATTTTTTATATGTTCCTAGAGAAAACCAAGTTGAAAGATGTTAGTAGCAATGATGCGGAATTGTTCCGTGATCTGAGGATTATTCTCATTGCTGCACAGAAGAATTATGTCCTTGATGCACCGCTAGGTGACAGACCTATTGCAGGAGCAGATGTAGACGTTATGAACGTTTTAACAAAAGCTCGATATGATGACTACTTGATAGTTTAGTGCACCATACTTTACGGCTTATAACCGGGACTTCAAAAACGTTTTGAAACGCCACGGAGCATATGAGATGTTCCGAGAGTTGAAATTAGTATTTCATACTCATGCCCGTGTCGAGAGGTATAAGACCTCTGACAGTACTTTGCCTACAAGATGGAGGAGAATAGCTCAACCAGTGAGCATGTGCTCAGATTGTCTGGGTAGTACAATTGCTTGAATCAAGTGGGAGTTAATCTTCCAGATAAGATAGTAATTGACAAAGTTCTCTAGACACTATCACCAAGTTAGTAGAACTTCGTGATGAACTGTAATATGCAAGGGATGACGAAAGTAATTCCCGAGCTCTTCACGATGCTGAAATCGGCGAAGGTAGAAATCAAGAAAGAGCATCAAGTGTTGATGGTTAACCAGACCACTTGTTTCAAGTAAAGGGCAAAGGGATAGAAGGGGAACTTCAAGAAGAATGACAAGCAAGTTGTCACTCCCATGAAGAAACCCAAAGCTAAACTCAAGCCTGAAACTAAGTGCTTCTACTGCAAAGGAAATGGTCACTAGAAGTGGAACTGCCCTAGATATTTGGCGGATAAGAAGGATGGCAAAGTGAACAAAGGTATATTTGATATACAGATTGTTGATGTGTATTTTACTAGTGCTCATAGCAACCCCTCGGTATTTGATATTGGTTCAGTTGCTAAAGAGTAGTAACTCGAAATGGGAGTTGCATAATGAACAGAAACTAGTTAAAGGATGAAGTGACGATGTGTATTGGAAGTAGTTCCAAGATTGATATGATCATCATCGCACACTCCCTATACTTTCAGGATTAGTATTGAACCTAAATAAGTGTTATTTGGTGTTTGTGTTGAGCATGAATATGATTTGATCATGTTTATTGCAATACGGTTATTCATGTAAGTTAGAGAATAATTGTTGTTCTGTTTACATGAATAAAACCTTCTATGGTCATACACCCAATGAAAATGGTTTGTTGGATCTCGATCGTGTGATACACATATTCATAATATTGAAGCCAAAAGATGCAAGGTTAATAATGATAGTGTAACTTATTTGTGGCACTGCCGTTTAGGTCATATTGGTGTAAAGCGCATGAAGAAACTCCATAGTGATGGACTTTTTGAATCACTTGATTATGAATCACTTGGTGCTTGCGAACCATGCCTCATGGGCAAGATGACTAAAACTCCGTTCTCCGGAACCGTGGAGCGAGCAACAGAGTTGTTGGAAATCATACATACTGATGTATGCGGACCAATGAGTGTTGAAGCTCGCGGCAGGTATCGTTATTTTCTGACCTTCACTGATGATTTGAGCAAATATGGGTATATCTACTTAATGAAGCACAAGTCTGAAACATTTGAAAAGTTTAAAGAATTTCAGAGTGAAGTGGAGAATCACGTAACAAGAAAATAAGAGTTTCTACGATATGATCGTAGAGGTAAAATATTTGAGTTAGCGAGTTTGGCCTTCAATAAAAACAATGTGAAATAGTTTCACTACTCACGCCACCTGGAACACCACAGTGTAATGGTGTGTCCGAACGTCATAACCGTACTTTATTAGATATGGTGCGATCGATGATGTCTCTTACCGATCTACCACTATCGCTTTTGGGGTTATGCATTAGAGACAGCTACATTCACGTTAAATAGGGCACCATCTAAATCCGTGGAGATGACACCGTATGAACTGTGGTTTGACGAGAAACCTAAGCTGTCATTTCTTTAAGTTTGGGACTGCGATGCTTATGTGAAAAAGTTTCAACATGATAAGCTCGAACCCAATTCGGAGAAGTAAATCTTCATAGGATACCCAAAAAGAAACTGTTGGGTACACCTTCTATCACAGATCCTAAGGCAAGGTCTTTGTTGCAAAGAGTGGATCCTTTCTAGAGAAGGAGTTTCTCTCGAAAGAAGTGAGTGGGAGGAAAGTAGAACTTGATGAGGTAATTGTACCTTCTCCCGAATTGGAAGGTAGTACATCACAGAAACTCGTTCCAGTGATTCCTACACCAATTAGTGAGGAAGCTAATGATGATGATCATGAAACTTCAGATCAAGTTTCTGCTGAACTTCGTAGATCAACCAGAGTTCGTTCCGCACCAGAGTGGTACGGCAACCCAGTTCTGGAAGTCATGTTACTAGACCATGATGAACCTACGAACTATGAGGAAGCGATGATGAGCCCAGATTCCACAAAATGGCTTGAGACCATGAAATCTGAGATGGGATCCATGTATTAGAACAAAGTATGGACTTTGGTTGACTTGCCCGATGATCGGCAAGCCATCGAAAATAAATGGATCTTCAAGAGGAAGACCGACGCAAACGGTAATGTTACTGTTTACAAAGCTCGACTTGTTGCGAAAGGGTTTCGACAAGTTCAAGGAGTTGACTACGATGAGACTTTCTCACCCGTAGCGATGCTTAAGTCTGTCCGAATCATGTTAGTAATTGCCGCATTTTAAGAAATCTGGCAAATGGATAACAAAACTGCATTCTTTAATGGATTTATTAAAGAAGACTTGTATATGATGCAACCAGAAAGTTTTGTCAATACTAAAGGTGCTAACAAAATGTGCAAGCTCCAGCGATCCATCTATGGACTGGTGCAAGCATCTCGGAGTTGGAATATACGCTTTGATAAGTTGATCAAAGCATATAGATTTATACAGACTTGCGGTGAAGCCTGTATTTACAAGAAGTGAGTGGGAGCACTACAACCTTTCTGATAAGTATATGTGAATGACATATTGTCGATCGGAAATGATGTAGAATTTTCTGGAAAGCATAAAGGAGTGTTTGACAGGAGTTTTTTCAAAGAAAGACCTTGGTGAAGCTGCTTACATATTGGGCATCAAGATCTATAGAGATAGATCAAGACGCTTGATAAGACTTTCGATGAGTACATACCTTGATAAGATTTTGAAGTAGTTCAAAATGGATCAGTCAAAGAAGGAGTTCTTGCCTGACTTGTAAGGTGTGAAGTTGAGTAAGACTCAAAGCCAGACCACGGCAGAAAAATATAGAGAGAATGAAAGTCATTCCCTATGCCTCAGCCATAGGTTCTATAAAGTATGCCATGCTGTGTACAAAACACGTTGTGTACCTTGCCATGAGTTTGACAAGGAGGTACAATAGTGATCCAGGAGTAGATCACTGTACAGCGGTCAAAATTATCCTTAGTAATTGGATGACTAAGGAAATATTTCTCGATTATGGAGGTGATAAAGAGTTCGTCGTAAAGGGTTACGTCGATGCAAGCTTTGACACTAAATCCAGATGACTCTAAGTATCAATCTGGATGCGTATTGAAAGTGGGAGCAATTAGCTAGAGTAGCTCCATGCAGAGCATTGTAGACATAGAAACTTGCGAAATACATACGGATCTGAATGTGACAGACCCGTTGACTAAACTTCTCTCACAAGCAAAACATGATCACACCTTATTACTCTTGGGTATTAATCACATAGCGATGTGAACTAGATTAATGACTCTAGTAAACCCTTTGGGTGTTGGTCACATGGTGATGTGAACTATGGGTGTTATTCACATAACGATGTGAACTATCGGTATTAAATCACATGGCGATGTGAGCTAGATTATTGACTCTAGTGCAAGTGGGAGACTGAAGGAAATATGCCCTAGAGGCAATAATAAAGTTGTTATTTATATTTCCTTATATCATGATAAATGTTTATTATTCATGCTAGAATTGTATTAACCGGAAACTTAGTACATGTGTGAATACATAGACAAAACAGAGTGTCCCTAGTATGCCTCTACTAGACTAGCTCATTGATCAAAGATGGTTATGTTTCCTAACCATAGACATGAGTTGTCATTTGATCAACGGGATCACATCATTAGGAGAATGATGTGATGGACAAGACCCATCCGTTAGCATAGCACTATGATCGTTTAGTTTTACTGCTATTGCTTTCTTCATGACTTATACATGTTCCTATGACTATGAGATTATGCAACTCCCGAATACCGTAGGAACACCTTGTGTGCAATCAAACGTCACAACGTAACTGGGTGATCATAAAGATGCTCTACAAGTGTCTCCGAAAGTATTCGTGGTGTTGGCATAGATCAAGATTAGGATTTGTCACTCCGAGTGTCGGAGAGGTATCTCTGGGCCCTCTCAGTAACACACATCACAATAAGCCTTGCAAGCAAAAGACTAATAAGTTACTCACGAGATGATGTGTTACGGAACGAGTAAAGAGACTTGCCGGTAACGAGATTGAACTAGGTATGGAGATACCGACGATCGAATCTCGGGCAAGTAACATACCGATGACAAAGGGAACAACGTATGTTGTTATGCGGTTTGACCGATAAAGATCTTCGTAGAATATGTAGGAACCAATATGAGCATCCAGGTTCCGCTATTGGTTATTGACCGGAGATGAGTCTCGGTCATGTCTACATAGTTCTCGAACCCGTAGGGTCCGCACGCTTAACGTTTGATGACGATCGGTATTATGAGTTTATGAGTTTTGATGTACCGAAGGTAGTTCGGAGTCCCGGATGAGATCACGGACATGACGAGGAGTCTCGGAATGTCCGAGACATAAAGATTGATATATTGGACGACTATATTCGGACACCGGAAGTGTTCCGGAAAAGTTTCGGATTTAACTGGATCGCCGGAGGGGGTTACCAGAACCCCCCACGAGGGGGGATGGTCCATAGTGGGCCTTGAAGGAAAGGACAGAGGCAGCCCATAGAGGCTGGCCGGCGCCCCACCAGGGGATCCTAGTTGGACTAGGATTGGGGGGCGCCACCTCTCCCTCTTTTCCTTTCCCTCTCTTCCTTCTTGGTGGACTCCTACTAGGAATAGGATTGCAATCCTATTCCTAGTAGGATTGCCCTAGCCGCACCATAGGAGGCCGGCCAGCCCTCCTCCCTTGCTCCTTTATATACGGGGGCAGGGGGGCACCCAAAGACACACAAGTTGAATTGTTCCAGCCGTGTGCGGTGCCCCCCTCCACAGAAACACACCTCGGTCATACCGTTGCAGTGCTTAGGCGAAGCCCTGCGCCAGTGAATACATCATATCCATCACCACGCCGTCGTGCTGACGAAACTCACCCGTGAAGCTCAACTGGATCAAGAGCTCGGGGGACGTCATCAAGCTGAACGTGTGCTGAACGCGGAGGTGCCGTACGTTCGGTGCTTGATCGGTTGAATCGCGAAGAAGTTCGACTACATCAACCGCGTCACTTGACGCTTCCGCTTCCGGTCTACAAGGGTACGTAGACACACTCTTCCCTCTCGTTGCTATGCATCTGGTTGATAGATCTTGCGTGATCGTAGGAAAATTTTCAAATACTACGTTCCCCAACACCTCCATCCCGAGGTAGTAACTCAAAATACCAAGATCGTCCATCTTGAAAAGCTCCTTCATTTGTAGCTTGAACTTTGCAATCACCTCTTCATATGCTCCAGTTATCAATAGGTCGTCGATGTAGATGCCAACTAGTAGACGATCCCTTCCTTCACCTCTCTTGTACATCGCATACTCTAGTGGGGCTTTCTCCAATCCAAGAGAAATCATCGTCTGATCAAGTTTGACGTTCCACGCCCGAGAGCCTTGTCGTAGCCCGTACAAGACTTTGTGTAGCTTCAGTACCTTGTGTTCCTCTCCCTCTTTGATGAATCCCAGTAACTGATTCACATACACATCTCCTTCTAACTCGCCATTCAAAAACGCGGATTTTATATCCATGTGATGTATCTTCCATGACTCCTGAACCGCGAGATCGATGAGTAGTCTCACCGATTCCATCCTTTCAATGGGAACAAACACTTCTTCGAAGTCCACATCTTCCTCTTGCACGTACTCTTTAGCCACTAGCCTCGTTTTGTGCTTCATGCACCCTTCAACATCTTTCTTGATTTTAAATTCCCACTTGAGATCTATCGGTTTTATATTGTTGGGAAGATCCACAAGCTCCCATGAATTATTGTCATGGATCGAGCCCAACTCTTCTTCCATAGCACGACGCCAACACTCCTCCGTATTTGCGTCTTCAAAAAATTTCGGTTCCTCGATGTGCAAACTTCGTTGCCCTTTACTCTTCATCTTCACCGAATTTATTCGAAACACTTCCTCTGAGGATATGCCCAACACGCATCGTTCTGGTGCTACCGAAGAAGACACATTGTGGACTTGCCAAAGTTCCTATTGCTGGTGATTTGGGCTCTTCGGAACTGCTCCTCGTAAGCCTTGCACAGTTGCTGCTAATTTCTAGCTTGCCTTCCGTGAGTATACCTTGCATCTCTTCTGGCATGCTAGAAAAAACTTTATGGGTAGTAGTACCTCCGTCCAGAGCTCCCACTTCTAGCCCATCTCCTTTTTATGGAATATGCTCACGTTCTAGCCCAAGGACTAGGCCTCCACGTGATATTGGGCTTCCTTGTGGAACGCTTATTGTAGCCGGCCTGCTGGATGGACTGCTAGCCATCGACCCGGCCTGCACCGGCCACACCATCGCACCTCGTCTTGGGCACCTGCTCGCGTGAGCTGGCTGGCTTGCCGCTCGCCGCGATGCACACAACGTTTTGACTCGCCATGTCGGATCCATCGTAACTTGCTGCGTCTGGACTGTGTAACATCACGCTGTCTGATCCGACTGCAACTCGCTGCGTGCCTTCGCCCGTCTCTGTTATGACCATACTGAGAGGTCGTACGTCATGGACTTCTGGCGCCACACCTTCGTCTATCTTCAGATTTCCTGAACTGCTCTTTCGACCATAGCTGGCCTCTATCGAACGCGCCGCACAAAGACTGCTTCTCCATGGCCGCACACACGCAGCAATCGCCGCATCCGCTCCAGCAAAGTTGGCACTTACATCCATAGCACTGACATAAGTTTCGGAATCACTCCCCGCATCGGTAGCTTCGACACAGGTTTCCGAACCACGATCATGATGGCAAAACCTTTTCTTCTGCAAGCTCGACAATTTCTTTAGTCCACGCTTGAGAGTCTGGATCCTCCTTGTCCACCAGTTTACAAATCAACATGATGTCACCATCATCTCCTTGCTGGGCAATGAGCGCCTTCTGCTTCGGTGCTTCCTCGCAGTCATTCTTGAAGTGACCAAGGAGGCCACAGTTATAACATCTCACTTTCCTGATGTCAAACTTTCTCCTCGGTGGTGGTGCAGCCTCATCATCTGAGTTGTCGTCCGAGTCGGCGAAGTTCTTTCTCGCCGAACGCTGCTTCCCCTTCTTCTTGTTGTTGCTTTTGGATCCACCTTGCTTTTCTAGAGCAATCCATTGCGCCTTGGTGAGCATCACAAGCTCATCGTTCCTCCCGTCCCCATGACTGTACCGCATCCGCTCATCGTGAGCCGTGTACCGTCCGACAAGGTCATCGATGGAGAGAGTCGCGAGATCGACGCACTGCTCGATCGCCGTGACAATTTGTAGGTACCGGGGAGGGGCCGAGTGCAAGAACCGCCGGACAACCGAGGCCTCCGTGAGGTTTTCTCCGAGCGCGCGAATCCAATTGACTAGAGTTGCCACCCGTGAAGCGAACGTGTCCACGGACTCATCGTCGCCCATGACCAAAGTCTCATAGTTCCTTAGGAGAGTTTGGAGATTTGCTTGCTTGACGCGGGTGTGTCCCTTGAACTGGAGCTTCAGCGTATCCCACACCTCCTTCGCCGTTGCTTTGGCGATCAGGTGCTGGAGGACATCCATCGGCATCACCGAATAAATAACCGATGCCGCCTGCCGATCCTTGCGATGCTCGGCTCCCTCCTTCTTGTACGCGTCACCTCCTGGATCCACCGCGTCCCATACCTTGTTGGCGCGGAGACCACACTCCATCAGGGCTTGCCTGACTCCGAATTTCTCGCGATCAAACCGTGGGTACGATGAACTCGCCGGAGCAGCAATTACTTTAGCCGCACCGGAGTACTCCGTCAGCTGCTTGGTCTTCTCGTCGTCCGACATGACCTCCCGTTACTAGGAGATCAACCTTGCTCTGGTACCAATTGTTGGCCCAGATCTGACGCCGAGTACTTTCCGGCGGCGGTGACGACCGACGATCAAACGACGATGATGAACGAAGCTCCCTGACGGTCTTGGATTGCTGCCCCAAGCTAGCTAGATATGCACGTACACAACAGCCAATTGCTTGAGGCTGGAGACACACGTACATGTACAACTTGATCAATCTGACCACCAAAAATGCTAGACATACAAAGATTTACAAGCTTTTACACGCTCTTTCCATCTAACAACCAATCACAAACCTCTCCCCCCCTGATTTTAAGGGGGGTGGGTCGCCCCGCTCACCTATTAACCAATCAAGGTTAACCCATCCTGTAAAAGCCTGTAAATTGTTTGTACGTGTAGCATTGCTCATCTGACCACCAAACAACACGGGCGTGCACAGCAGCCAGCCGGCCGGAAGAAGGAAACCCACGCACGCAAAGCTGATGTATTGCCGCAGGAACGTCTCGTTCCTGTTTGCTTTATTACTTTTCGATTCGATGATCTGTTTACAGGGGATACACGAGTATATATATACTAGCTAAAGCGGCAGACCTTCTCAATTGTAGTATTATACCAAGTAGTTATGCCTATATTGTGCTTCTGTGGCATTTTTGCTATGACGATTGGTTTGATGTACCGGAGTATAGGCTATAAAACTGGAAAAAAATGCCCTATCAGGTATTGCTGAAACAAATGTATTTTTTGACTAACAGGCATTTTGTGTCAGCTTCAGTGGATAAAGAGCTGATTATACTCCGAATTAATGAACAAAGTGAATGCTTGGTGAAGGAAACTGCAATTGGGTTTTACAGGAATTAAAGATACATGCATTAGAAGGTACAAAAATGAGAATGGTAAGCAGAATTCAGTTAGATACTGCCAGCTTGATTTTTAAGCTAACCGTAGTAAATAAGAGCATAAAAATGATGTTTTTAAGATGGAAGGTAATGTCAGTTAACAGCTGCTGAAGTTAGTTTCAGTTTCGTCAGACTTAGTTGGTTGTTTCTCTGTCAGTTTCGACAAAGTGTTTCTTTGGTTCAGTTTGCTAATAAGCTGAGCTGCGACTCGGCCGTAGTTTGTTAGGATTCTCCGCGGCCCTGACCCAATCGTGGGATGGTACGAGATAGACGGCCATGGCCGCATAGCGGGCGACGCGCGGGGAGCGCTGGGATGGCAGTGCTCACGACCCGGGACGTGCCCTTGTTTTGCGTTTTCAGTTAAGTATTGTAATCGCTGAATAAGAAGGAATAGAGAGCAGAAAAGCTGCAAGTTGAACGCGGCACAAAATACCTTCGTCTACCTCTCGTGAGCTTGAGCGCTAGGTCTAACAGGTAAGCACTTAAAAGATGTTTCATCAGGACATGGTGATGTGCATCAATCATGATCTTCACCATTTGCTGCTTCAATATCTGTTGGAGCTGCTCCCCAGCGACACCCGCCGAATCAGCCCTTCGGCGACGCCAACGCCGGACAGAAGGAGACAAACTCGACACAAACTCAAGCACACGAGTATTTTAGGTGACACATGCCTCTTCTGTATTCACGACACACAAGAACACATATATATGGTGACTCACACCTAGAACAGCGCGTAACACTGCTCCTCTACATACACGAGCACGCACGCAGGAACTACATCTTGCCTCTCCTTCTCGCCACTGCTCACATCAAGTAGACATGGCTTTATAGCCCAGCTTGCATGCACGCGGGGCAACTACTTCCCGAGTCGCAGGCCGCACACACTCCACAATCCGTATGACGCGGCCCTCTGGCCCAAGGCCCAAGCATGAACATAACTACCTCCTGATAGCAGCATATGAGTGTTTACATTTTATGAAGCGCTCTAGGAGTAAGAAGAATTCGCACTGTGCACTTAAGCTTGATATAATGAAGGCCTATGACCGTGTTGAATGGGATTACCTGGAAGCAGTTATGCTCAAACTTGTCTTTAGGCGTGCTTGGGTGAACAAAATTATGGCTTGTGTAACGACAGTTTCGTTCTCAGTATTGGTGAATGGTGAGAGGACAGAAGAGTTCAAACCTTCACGAGGGATCAGACAGGGACACCCCAACTCTCCGTGCTTATTTCTTTTGGTTGCTGAAGGACTTTCATGTTTACTAAGGCATGCAGGTTCCAATGATAATGCTAAAGGGCTGGTGGTTGCGCCCTCGGCACCCCCGGTTAATCACCTGCTTTTTGCTGATGATTGTCTTATGTTGTTTAAGGCAAATGTAGAAGGGGCGACCGTTATTAGAGACACCATCCGGCAGTACTGTGATGCGTCCGGGCAGAGAATCAATCTCAACAAGTCTAGTATATTTTTTGGGAAAGGCTGTCCTGAGGAAACAAGACAAGTTGTGGAAGGAGTTCTAGAAGTTGCTAATGAGTCCCTAACGGAGAAATATTTGGGGCTGCCAACCGAGGTTGGAAAATCATCTAATGGGACGTTCAAATATATAAAGGACAGGCTTTGGAGGAAGATTCAGGGATGGGTGGAGAGATACCTTGCTGCTGCAGGTAAAGAAGTGCTAATTAAATCTGTAGCGCAGGCTATTTCGACCTTTTCAATGTCATGTTTCCTGCTCCCAAGAGGGCTTTGCCAAAGCATTGACACCATGATCCGCAAGTTCTATTGGGGAAGCAAGAACGGGGAGAGGAAAGCTGCCTGGGTGTCTTGGGACCTTCTAACGATGCCCAAGTACATGGGCGGGTTAGGGTTCAGAGATACATATTTATTTAACTTGGCTATGGTTGCTAAACAAGCATGGCGCCTCACCCAGGATACAGAATCATTAAGCACAAGATTACTCAAGGCAGTGTACTACCCTACAGTGGATGTGCTGGATGCCGAGCTAGGGAATCACCCTTCCCAGATTTGGAGGGCCATATGTCAAGGAAAGGAAGTGTTAAAGCAAGGATTGGTAAGGAGGATTGGTAATGGGAGAACAACGAATGTGTGGAACCATAACTGGATCCAGGGCCGTCTCCAGGAATTTGAGGCCCCGGGACGAAATATAAAATGTGGCCCTAAAATTATAAATCGTACAACTAGAGAACTACCCCAAGAAAATATACATCATAACAATTCAAGAAATACGTCATGCGAAAGCATATAAAAATTTGCTCGATTGCACAGTGTATGTAGAACTGAAACTCAACGCTCAATGATCGAACAAAGCAGATAGAATATGAAAAATATGCAAACAGTAATACATAGATAAAAAATAGTACCTAATCAGTAGTTTGCTCCATCTATGCCTGAATCCAAGGTTTTGGTTACCGAATGAAGTATTTTTACCGAGGGCGACTGATAAACGCGGTTACCACGGTTACCGAGAAATACAGACAAATACCAAGAATATTTCGAACGAATTTTTTATTTGAATTTTGAATTCAAATAAGTTAATGAACGAACATTTGAACCAGAGACCTCTCAAAACAGGAACTAGGTTGTTACCAACACGCCAGAACCAACTCTCATGGAATTAATTAGATCCTACGTACTTTACTATAAATCGTGTGTTTAAATTCAAAAAATTCAAAAAACTGGTATTTTTTGCTTGGTACGCGGATTTATCGAGGGGCACGGAAATACGCGGTAACCATGGGAAATCTCGAAATTTCGACTGGTAACCAAAACCTTGCCTGAATCTCACATATGTGTAGACACTCCTATAACGGACAAGGATTGAAAAATATATTCATTTTGTTTTTCTACAACATGAAATGAAAGTGGAATAAAAAATGCTACAGTTTGTGTTCAATGGATGATACACGGTTCCTTTTCTATTCAATATCAGTTCAATTTTTGAATGCATCAGTTTAGAATTCAACATATACAACATTAATTTAGAAATCTACACATACAAACTGTCAGTTCAGATACATCTTTTATTGTCATCTGCATGTATTTGCCCAAGAAATTACCTAGTGATCAGTAGCCAAATCCAGTGGTGCATTGATTTGTTGGCTTTAGAGGCACAATCAGTCTTAAGCGTGATGGATGCAGGGGCCAGCCGCCAGCATCTGGGGCAGGAGCACGATGGCTGGGGCGGTAAAGCAGAGGCGCGCTGGGGAGCACAGCCTTGAACGACGCACGGTGGCGCTAGCATGGAGCAACTAGCAGGCGGGGCTGAACCGAGGGAGAGCAGCAGCGGCCGCCGACGAATAGCAGTAGATCGAGCTGTCGGTTCATCGCACGGAAAAAGGAGAGAGGCGGCGCGAGCGTACAGGAGGGAGGGCCGCCGTCTAGGGCTCAGGATTGCAGCAGGCGCACACAAAGAGATTGCAGGGGACTCGTGCGGTTCACACAGACGGATTTGCTGGCTAAAACTGAAGTGCCTTTCTCCCCTTTTCTCTCCGATGGGGCCCCATGATTTTCGGGGCCCTGTGCGGTCGCCCACTTTGGCCGCCCTCATCAACGGGCCTGACTGGATCCCTAGAGACCATATGCTCCGAGCTGTACATCCACGCACACAAAACCCGCCTGTCTTTTTCGCTGAAATGATCAACGAGACGGAAGGGAGCTGGAACAAGGCGATGGTGGAAGAGCACATGCAGCCCATCGATGCACAGGCAATTCTGCAGATACCAATCCCCACGATGCACACTGAAGACTGCTGGGCTTGGCATTATGAGCGCAGCGGCTACTTCACGGTCCGGTCCTGCTATCGCATGTTGAAAGAAACGAAGAAAAGGAGAGAAGATTGGCTTGTGGGAAATGGTGGGAACTCAGAATTGGAAGCTAACAAGAAACAATGGTGCAGATTGTGGGGTGCTATAATACCAGCCAAGTTGAAGAATTTTGTTTGGCGTCTTTCACATAATACCATCCCGCCAGAAGGGGTGAGGTTCCATAGACATATGTCAGAATCGAATGTGTGCAAGATTTGCGAGGGGGTTGTTGATAGCTGGAAGCACGCCCTGATTGACTATCATATGGCAAAGTGTGTATGGGCCATGGTGGATGAAGAGTTGGTGGAGCACATGATATCTATCAGATCGGAGGACGCCCGCTTATGGCTGCAGGAAATGCAACTTTCCTGTAATGAAGAACAGTTTGTGAAGGCAATTGTCACTCTCTGGTCCATTTGGTGGGTGAGAAGGAAGGCAATACATGAAGATCAATACCAATCACCTCATTCCACCTTGTGTTTCATCAACAAGTATTTAGCTGATCTATCTCTAGTTCCTCGAAAAGTGTCTGTAACGCAGCAGAGAGGTGGAGCGCCCCAAAGTTCGTCTCGGCGCCAGTTGAAGTGGAGTCCTCCTCCTGCGGGGTGAGCAAAGCTGAATGTTGACGCTGCAATATCAAGATGCGGGAACAAAGGAGCTGCTGCGGTGGTTTGCCGGGATCACACCGGCTTGTATCTGGGCGCTTCAGCACTCGTGACAGAGAACATGACGGATCCGGAGACACTGGAGGCTATGGCCGGCCTGCAAAGAGGGGCTATGTTTGGCCCTCGACATGAATTTGCAGCATGTCCAAATCAGCACAGACTGTCTGGCAACAGTGAATCATGCAAACGAGGCGTTTCTGGGACCGAGCAAGGTGATAGTAGACGAGATTAAGGAGATGTTGCATTTCTTTCCTTACTCACTGCTTGTTCATGAAAATCGTCCTGTGGTCGCCATCTTTGGCTCATAGGAACCCCGAACATCATTTGTATTCCGTCGAACTTGGTTATTGAATAAAAGCAGCTTTAGCCCTCAAAAAAAAAAACTACCTTCTGATTAGTGGCTAACAAAAACTAACCATGGATATAATGCACACGCCCAAACGTGACCAACTAACCATGCATCCAACTAACACAAAATAAACACGATCAAGATTAGTGGCTAACAAAAACTACAGCATCATCGTTGGGCAGCTGATATTTATCTTTCTCATGGTGGAATATGTTTCTTCATGCCCTTTTTGGAAAATTAATTAATATAGCTCGAATGGTGATTGAACTGAATAAAGTTGTAATTAATTTGTTTTCTTTGCTAACTAACTGAGAATAATTATTGTTTTGTCCCTGTTCGTTTAACTGATTTATATATAGTTTCTATAGAGCAAAGCATGCCGTTGCTACTGCTCCCTGCTCATTTAACTGATTTATATAATCAGTACTTGTTGCTAGTGCCCTCTGCTTCTTCACCAAATTCCAGTAACCTTCACTGAAGAGAGCATGTAGAAGCTAAAATCAACTTCCTATGCAACCGGCTGCATCAAACAAAAATGAGAAGAAAATCTATATATGTAACCCAGGACATGTTTGTCATCTTTGCAGTTTCATTGCATTGTCAGCATCTTAATCTAGCAATTTGGCTTTTGAGTGCCGCGGAATATATTTGACTTTTGTTGTACAGTTAGTTCCCTTTTCAGTGGTTTTGATTTCTTGATACATAATTACAGCATCCAGATTCTTTTTGCTAGCTAGTGTTCTATGCTTCTTCACCAAATTCTAGTAACCCAGGACAGGTTTCGCTTAGAACAGAAACGCCACATGAAGAGGTAGGTCTTGGATAGAAGAAGTGTGAGCCGAAATGCATTTCATTGGTAGCAGATGGATGTACTGTAGCACAAAACATCTCTTAGAGAAACAAGCAGTGCAAGTGCAAGTATCTTTTTGCTCTGTTTTGATTCAGTGACAAATCTACTAGTTACTGGATTTCGTAAAATATTGGTAATATATAGGTAAGCAATAGGTAACATGTTGGTAATATATAGGTAAGTACAAGTAGTGCAAGTGCAAGTACCTGATTGTGCTAATATGTAGGTAACATTTACCTGCTGTTTTCTGAATAGTCTGATGGGTGAGTTTAAATGTCGGTGCAGCAGGTAAGCAATAGCAGATATCAATTGAGCTGGTGTTATTCTAGTTATCCAATCAAACAACGAACATACTTAAGATTGGACGAAGAAACTGGTCAGATAAGATTATCGTCAGAGGAAACAACACAACCTTATAATTTGTAAATTCTAACAACTGAGGAAATATTCATGAGTAGGAAAAGCATAGAGCTCTGATCAATAGGACTACAATTTTCATGCAAAGGGGAAAATAAAACTTGTAAAATTAAATTATTTTCTCAACACGTGTGCTTCTATAGTTGATGATGAAGTTGAGAATGGAACCAGACACGGAGAGAATTAATCACAAAGTGCTACTGAATTTTGAAACCCAATCTGTCAAACTCATCTCATAGGGGATATTCAGGGTCGTGTATGAGACCCTATGATCCGAGAACCACCTCCTAATCCTCATGGACTGCAGGTTGAGCCAAAAGAAACCGTTGCAGGTATTGAGGAGCACAATGCCGCTACTCTCGGCGAACCACACTAGGTAGAATTTGACTGGCTTTGTCGGCGGAATGGAGCTCCCGCCTGCCTTATCAAGGAACCGCAAAATTATCTCTGTCATGTCGATCACCACATGTGGTTGTTGCTGCCACTTGGCTGTAAGTTTCGATTGTGCCCAAGCTGATATCTTTTCGTCGTGGGCGACAAGCACGAGCACATCCCCACCCACTGACGATGATGCCAGAAGTTTTTGGTGCTCTCCTTGGTGTGGGAACCCTTTGGGGAGCTTCGTCACCATCACCTTTGCTGCTCTGACGTGAAGCCTGAGGATGTAGCACCTGGTGTCAGACTGGGATAGCCAGTGCACAGTGCCGCCGGTGACCAGGGCCTTGCCGAGGCTACGTTGTAACCTGCTTTGTATGTTAGGAAGCCAGGTCTCGGTGTAGAGGCCCCATGCGCCATGCTCCGAAGAGAAGGTCTGGAACTGCAGGTTGCCGCCGTGTTGTGACATCTCTAAATATGCCTTGACAACTTGAAAATGTCTGCCAACGGAGGTGGCTGCCTTATCGTAGTCACCAACCAGCAAAACATAATTTTTCTCAGACTACCCATGAAACTTCGATTCAGATGGTAGGGTCAGGCTCCAGCCGTGGACAGGTCGCATATACAGAGCTCATTGGCCACGCCTACACGGGCGAGGACGAGACCATCGCACGGCGAGAGGGGAAAGCCTCCGCTGGTGGCCGTGCGCAGCTTTGTGGCATCTGGTGGGCTGGTGTCCAGCAGAAACAACTTCTCCTTGGGATTGGGCCAGCCGTTGGACCCGTAGATTAGGTGGCTGCGCAGGAGGGGGAGCACGAAGCGGTCTCCCTGCCGGAGGCGGAGGGGGCGTGGAGGCTGATGTATTCCTTGACGCGGCAGCACATGTCCACGCAGGTGGCGGCACATCGCACGAAGGTGGCCAGGTCGGTGCGTGCCGCAATGTTCCCCAGCACGTCCAACGGCAGCCACACTGCCTTCTGCCTCCGCCCTCTTGCAGCTTGCATCTGCGACCTGGCAGCGCCGCCGCCGCCTGCCATGGTTGATGCCTCGATGGGTGGCTCTCTGTCCAGTGCGAGATCCGACCGCGTCGCGTCCCAATCGACGTGGTATAAGAGCATGTACAATGGTTTATAAGATAGTCTTATCTTAAGTGTTGCATGTAATTTAAAGATGGCAAAAAAACATGTCTACAATGGGTCATCTTTTAGCCTTATCGTCAATAACTAGCTATTCCTAAAAATGTGGTGAGACATGCTAGTAGTGTTGATTACTCCTTGTAGTTAATGCTAGTTGGTTTATTTGGTGGAAGATCATATGTTCAGATCCATTATGCATATTAATACCCCTCTGATCATGAACAATATTATGTTTTGTGAGTAGTTACTTTTGTTCCTGAGGGCATGGGAGAAGTCTTGCTATTAGTAGTCATGTGAATTTAGTCTTCGTTCGATATTTTGATGAGATGTATGTTGTCTCTCCTCTAGTGGTGTCATGTGAATGTCGACTATATGACACTTCACCATTATTTGGGCCTAGAGGAAGGCATTGGGAAGTAATAAGTAGATGATGGTTTGCTAGAGTGACAGAAGCTTAAACCCTAGTTTATGCGTTGCTTTGTAAGGGGCTGATTTGGATCCATATGTTTCAGGCTATGGTTAGGTTTACCTTCATACTTCTTTTGTAGTTGCAAATGCTTGCATTAAAGGTTAATCATAAGTGGGAGGTTTGTCAAAGTAAGGGCAGCACCCAAGCACTGGTCCATCCACATACCAAATTATCAAAGTACCGAACGCGAATCAGATGGTCGTGATGAAAACTAGCTTGACGATAATTCCCATGTGTCCTCGGGAGCGCTTTACTTTATATAAGAGTTTGTCCAGACTTGTCCTTTGCTACAAAAAGGATTGGGCCACCTTGTTGCACCTTATTTACTTTTACCGTTTGTCACTTGCTACCAATTACCTTATCACAAAACTATCTGTTACCTATAATTTCTGTGCTTGCAGAAAGTACCTTATCGAAAACTGCCTATCATTTCTTTCTGCTCCTCGTTGGGTTCGACACTCTTACTTATCGAAAGGACTACGATAGATCCCCTACACTTGTGGGTCATCAGCGACGCTCGAAGGCAGGATCGGCTCGTGCGGATGGAGGGTTAGAGGAAGCAGAGACGGTGATTGGAGGAGGTGGGCAATGCGACGACAAAGGGGTGGCTCGGGAGGAGGGGGAGTGGTAGCGGCGTGGCAAGGGGAAGGAAGAAGCGGCTGCGGCGCGGCTGGGGAGTGTTGAAATATATTGCCCACCTCCCTTCATCGGTTCGGACTTTTGGAGCAACTGGCTGGTGCATGAAATCAATATGGCATCTGAGCCAAGAGGTCCTGTCCAGGACCAAAATCAATAAATTCTTGGTATCATCCTCTCCAAAGAAGAAAGCGACAGCTTGTGCTTCCCATAGTTTTGGTTGAGTTTATCAACGTGAGAAATAGTTTTACACTGCGCTTATCTATTGTTATTGCGTTTATGCCTCGGCCTTGGCAATCACTAGCCTGAAGGTAGAACCAAGTCACTGGTAAGGCCAGTGGGCTGGGGCTAGACGCTGAACCAGCGTGGGCTTATATCCTTGCATCTCTGTCAGATTACCCATGCTATCAGCAGTGCTCATTGTAAACTAGCCTTCCATTTTTATAATAAGTAATTGAATCAGGCGCTCCCATGATGGTAATTAATGTTATTCCTGCTTTCTGATTGATCTTTGTTTCTTGTTTGAGAGGGGAAAAAAGAATGTGTTATCTTCTGATTTTGTTTGTTTGCAATAGTAGATGACCAGTGCCGCGATACAGAGTGTTAATATTATCTGAAATATGAAACCATTTTACTCGCAATGTTTGTATCGTTCATACTCTCTGAAGAAAGAACCAACAGCTCTAAAAAGTTTGTAGGTATTATACTATCTATCTGCAGTCAACACTATGTCATGACTCCATGACTAATTTAATCAACCTTGTGGGTGACTTGTTACATGTTTGTATAATTCCAGCGCCTCCAGCAAAACCTTGGGCTGCGAAAGAAGCTGCCATCGTTTCTTAGCAGAAGGATGAAACCTGAAGTAAGAGAGGCATTCTTGCAATGTTGATTCTCCTCTCAGCATTGCATTCTCCTGCATGACCTGAACGGCTCTGACCGGATCAACTCCAGCAGCAGCGAGCAGTAGGATTCCAATGTGATCCGCTTCTAACTCACACCTAAATATCAAACACATATATGTAGGGTATTTGATGACATGATAAGAGGGCAGACAAATACCCTGCAAGTTTCATGAACAATTAATGTGATGGAGATGAAGCATAAATATCCTTTGTTTGAAGGGCGGTAATATGGGTAACATGGAGGGAAATATGAGGAGGATCAAAATCGGCATTTTTTTCAATGATCGCACTTAACCAGTGGATTATCCCTGACGAGTGCCTTGCAATAACGTGCCCAACCTATATGTACAACAAAAACAAGGGCGGCATCAATTAATTTATGTCTCCTGAAACACGTGGAAGAACAACACATGCATACTTGATCAGGTCCATCAACCAATCAGTAGAAAACACTGCGATCGCGGCCATGCCCATCGCTAGGGCCGTCACCGCGGCGACCTTCCGCGGGTCGTGGTGCCACGGGGTCTCCGGCGGTCGGCCGGAGCTGATCAATGGTGATGGCGGTGGCCGCTTGACGTGGCCGGATTGGGAGAAGAATCGTCGCTGTACAGCCCCCGGAAGGCAACGGAGATTGGTGCGGAGTAGGACGTGGCGGGGGATGTTCCTCGACATCTTCGTCCTTTTCGATCTCGGCCGGTATGCTGCTATGGGTTTAATCGGATAGAGATTCCAACACCAAGTCCTAAACGATCGAGATGCCTAGTTGTTGTTTTTTTTTTTTTACGTGCTGCTAGCATACGACATGATTTTTTTTAGAATAGCATATGACATGATTAATCCACAGTAAAGGACAAAAAAAAAAGATATGCGTGACCTCAGAAAATAAGGAAAATAAGATATGCATGACCCAGAAAATAAAGAAAAACATTCTAAAAAAAGAAAATAAAGAAAAACAAAAGAAAGATGGGAAAAATCCAAGTTAAAAGCGTGCGCGCTACTGTACTACGTCCAGAGCAATCACAGCGTGATGGAGCTTTGCTACATCTACGTAAAGATTTTCACGTAACCTATGTACAAGGTGACCTGGCCTGATTTGGTTGGAAGCGAATTAGGCTCGGGCTCACCCCGTGAAAATCAGGGGATGATTAGTGTAGGGTTAAGGAATTAGTTTATGGTTAAGGAAAGAACATAACTTTACGTGCCTGGTTACGTAAGCCTAGCATATATGCAGCCGGATGCCTCAAACCCACTCATACGTCCGAACTGACAGTTCGGTCAATGACGGTTCAAAAAAGTCCTATCCAAACGGACGCCTCAGACGGACTCTTCATATCCATCCCAAAAATCGGGTGAATATGTATAGATCCGGGCGCACCAGCCACGTCAGACCAACAGCCAGGTCCCACTAGAAAACACTCCGAATTCCGGCGGTCTAAAACTCGTCTCCTCCTTGCACCATGTGGCGCCGCTCCGACGAGTCGAGTAGTGCCCTAATCCGGCTATTTGAGCCCACCGTCAGCACCAAAACCCTATAGTTCATATTTTACCCCTCCCGTCCACTGCTGGTGTCACTTTTCCATCACCGTCCGCCACCAGTTGTAGTCATCAGGCCCGTCGATGAGGGCGGCCAAAGTGGGCGACCGCATAGGGCCCCCAAAATCATGGGGGCCCATCGGAGAGAAAACGGGAGAAAGGCACTTCAGTTTAGCCTGCAAATCCGTCTGTGTGAACCGCACGAGTCCCCTGCAATCTCTCTGTGCGCGCCTGCTGCAATCCTGAGCCCTAGACGGCGGCCCTCCCTCTTGTACGCTCGCGTCGCCTCTCTCCTTTTTCCGTGCGATGAACCGACGGCTCGATCTACTGCTATTCGTCGGCGGCCGCTGCTGCTCTCCCTCGGTTCAGCCCTGCCTGATAGTTGCTCCATCACTACAAGAAATATGTCAACTTTTGACCTTAACTATTGGTCACTGAAAGGTCATTGTTTTTCATTTGCGACCTTTTTTTGACCAAAAACAGATGGTCAAAAGCTGAGGGTCGTTAATGAAAATTAATGACCTTCTTTGTGAGAAGGTCGTAGAAGGCAACGACCAAAACAAAAGGTCATTAGTTCAATGACCTTCTGTTTTGGTCACTAGTTGTTTGCCCAGGCCACGTCGGATCCGACGTGGTAATCTGACGTGGAAAAATTGCGACCAAATGAAAAGGTCATTGATAAGAATCAGCCCGGTCCAGTTCAATGTTTTACATGGGCCGAGCCCATTAATTCAGCCTTTCTATATATTTTTTTGCTTCATGTTTTTGGGCCTTTTCTATAATGGGCCTTACCTTTCCACATAGTTCGTTTCCTTTTTATTTCTATTTTCTATTTGAGTCGAGGCCTACTTGTTTCTATTTTATTTGAGTCAAGGCCTGCTTATAATACTTCCCAATTGCTTTTCAACCCAGGTTATTTTGGGCCATGGCATCTTAATAGTACAAGTATATTTGGGCAGTTGCCACTATCAGGTCCAGTAAGAACATTTTTCTAGAGAATTTAATGTTCAAGTAAAATGTACACAACACATTACAGGAAAATAGCACATACAACAACTGATAAAATTTCTTTTCGCTCCTACTACAGCTCACTACAGCGTAGACAGTACATGACACTTCATCCTTCAATTTTTTTACCAGGCACTAGACGAGTACATCTCACTTAAAATAAATAGTACTGTTCTCGGAAGCAAAATACGCCACCACACGCCATGGTGCTGAAGGAAATATGCCCTAGAGGCAATAGTAAAGTTATTATTTATTTCCTTATATCATGATAAATGTTTATTATTCATGCTAGAATTGTATTAACCGGAAACTTAGTACATGTGTGAATACATAGACAAAACAGTATGTCCCTAGTATGCCTCTACTAGACTAGCTCATTGATCAAAGATGGTTGTGTTTCCTAGCCATAGACATGAGTTGTCATTTGATCAACGGGATCACATCATTAGGAGAATGATGTGATGGACAAGACCCATCCGTTAGCTTAGCACTATGATCGTTTAGTTTTACTGCTATTGCTTTCTTCATGACTTATACATGTTCCTATGACTATGAGATTATGCAACTCCCGAATACCGGAGGAACACCTTGTGTGCTATCAAACGTCACAACGTAACTGGGTGATCATAAAGATGCTCTACAGGTGTCTCCGAAAGTGTTCGTGGTGTTGGCATAGATCAAGACTAGGATTTGTTACTCCGAATGTCGGATAGGTATCTCTGGGCCCTCTCGGTAATGCACATCATAATAAGCCTTGCAAGCAAAAGACTAATGAGTTAGTCACGAGATGATGTATTACGGAACGAGTAAAGAGACTTGCCGGTAACGAGATTGAACTAGGTAAAGAGATACCGACGAGCAAATCTCGGGCAAGTAACATACCGATGACAAAAGGAACAACGTATGTTGTTATGCGGTTTGACCGATAAAGATCTTCGTAGAATATGTAGGAGCCAATAAGAGCATCCAGGCGCTATTGGTTATTGACCGGAGATGAGTCTCGGTCATGTCTACATAGTTCACGAACCCGTAGGGTCCGCACGCTTAACGTTTGATGACGATCGGTAATATGAGTTTATGAGTTTTGATGTACCGAAGGTAGTTCGGAGTCCCGGATGAGATCACGGACATGACGAGGAGTCTCGGAATGTCCGAGACGTAAAGATTGATATATTGGACGACTATATTCGGACAACGGAAGTGTTCCATAAAAGTTTCAGAATTTACCGGAGTACCGGGGGGGTTACCGGAACCCCTGGGAAGCTATGCGCCAAAATGGGCCGTAGGAGAAAGAGAGAAGGAGGGCCAGGGCTGGGCCGCGCGCCCCCCACCCCTTGGTCCGAATTGGACAAGGAGGGAGGGGGGGGGGGCGGCGCCCCTTTCCTTCTCCTTCTCCCTCTCCTTCCTTTCCCCCTTCTCCCTTTTGGTAGTTCCTACTAGGAATAGGATTGCAATCCTATTCCTAGTAGGATTGCACCTCCTAGGCGCGCCACAAGGGGCCGGCTGGCCTCCCCCTTGCTCATTATATACGGGGGCAGGGGGGCACCCAAAGACACACAAGTTGAATTGTTTTAGCCGTGTGCGTTGCCCCCCTCCACAGAAACACACCTCGGTCATACTATTGCAGTGCTTAGGCAAAGCCCTGCGCCGGTAGATACATCATATCCGTCACCACACCGTCGTGCTGACGAATCTCTCTCGTGAAGCTCAACTGGATCAAGAGCTCGTGGGACATCATCAAGCTGAACGTGTGCTGAACGCGGAGGTGCCGTACGTTCGGTGCTTGATCGTTTGGATCGCGAAGAAGTTCGACTACATCAACCGCGTCACTTGACGCTTCCGCTCCCGGTCTACGAGGGTACGTAGACACACTCTCCCCTCTCGTTGCTATGCATCTGGTAGATAGATCTTGCGTGATTGTAGGAAAATTTTAAAATACTATGTTCCGCAATAGTGGTATCAGAGCCAGGTCTATGCGTAGATGATATGCACGAGTAGAACACAAGTGAGTTGTGGACAATACTAGTCATACTGCTTACCAGCATGTCATACTTTGCTTCGGTGGTATTGTGAGATGAAGCGGCCCGGACCGACATTACGCGTACGCTTACGCGAGACTGGTTTCACCGTTATGAGCACTCGTTGCTTAAAGGTGACTGGCGGGTGTCCGTCTCTCTCACTTTAGCTGAATCAAGTGTGACTACGCCCGGTCCTTGTGAAGGTTAAAACAGCACATACTTGACGAAACATCGTTATGGTTTTTGTATGCGTAGGTAAGAACGGTTCTTGCTAAGCCCATAGCAGCCACGTAAAACTTGCAACAACATAGTAGAGGACGTCTAACTTGTTTTTGCAGGGCATGTTGTGATGTAATATGGTCAAGACATGATGAGTTATACGGTTTTGTATGAGATGATCATGTTTTGTAAAGTTATCGGCAACTGGCAGGAGCCATATGGTTGTCGCTTTATTGTATGAAATGCAATCGACATGTAATTGCTTTACTTTATCATTAAGCGGTAGCGATAGTCGTAGAAGCAATAGTTGGCGAGACGACTATGATGCTACGATGAAGATCAAGGTGTCGCGCCGGTGATGAAGGTGATCATGACGGTGCTTTGGAGATGGAGATCAAACGCACAAGATGATGATGGCCATATCATGTCACATATTTTGATTGCATGTGATGTTTATCTTATTATGCTTCTTATTTTGCTTAGTACGACGGTAGCATTATAAGATGATCCCTTACAAAATTTCAAGGTATAAGTGTTCTCCCTGAGTATGCACCGTTGCGAAAGTTCGTCGTGTCGAGACACCACGTGATGATCGGGTGTGATAAGCTCTACGTTCAAATACAACGGGTGTAAGCCAGTTTTGCACACGCAGAATACTCGGGTTAAACTTGACGAGCCTAGCATATGCAGATATGGCCTCGAAACAATGGAGACCGAAAGGTCGAGCATGAATCATATAGTAGATATGATCAACATAAGATGTTCACCATTGAAAACTACTCCATCTCACGTGATGATCAGACATGGTTTAGTTGATTTGGATCACGTGATCATTTAGATGACCAGAGGGATGTCTATCTAAGTGAGAGTTCTTCAAGTAATATGATTAATTGAACTATAATTTATCATGAACTTAGTCCTGGTAGTATTAGCATATCTGTGTTGTAGAACAATAGCTCGCGATATAGCTCCCCGTTTATTTTATATGTTCCTAGAGAAATATAAGTTGAAAGATGTTAGTAGCAATGATGCGGACTAGGTCCATGATCTGAGGATTATCCTCATTGCTGCACAAAAGTATTTGGTCCTTGATGCACCGCTAGGTGACGAACCTATTGCAGGAGTAGATACAGACGTTATGAACGTTTGACAAGCTCGGTATGATGACTACTTGATAGTTTAGTGCACCATGCTTTACGGCTTATAACCGGGACTTCAAAAACGTTTTGAACGCCACGGAGCATATGAGATGTTCCAAGAGTTGAAATTAGTATTTCATACTCATGCCCGTGTCGAGAGGTATAATACCTCTGACAGTACATTGCCTACAAGATGGAGAAGAATAGCTCAACCAGTGAGCATGTGCTCAGATTGTCTGGGTACTACAATTATTTGAATCAAGTGGGAGTTAATCTTCCAGACAAGATAGTAATTGACAAAGTTCTCTAGTCACTATCACCAAGTTAGTAGAACTTTGTGATGAACTATAATATGCAAGGGATGACGAAAGGAATTCCCGAGCTCTTCGCGATGCTGAAGTCGGCGAAGGTAGAAATCATGAAAAAGCATCAAGTGTTGATGGTTAACAAGACCACTTGTTTCAAGTAAAGGGCAAAGGGATAGAAGGGGAACTTCAAGAAGAATGACAAGCAAGTTGTCACTCCCGTGAAGAAACCCAAAGCTAAAACTCAAGCCTGAAACTAAGTGCTTCTACTGCAAAGGAAATGGTCACTGGAAGTGGAACTGCCCTAGATACTTGGCGGATAAGAAGGATGGTGATACGTCCAAAACGTATTTATAATTTCTGCTTGCTCCATGCCACTTTTGGGTGATATTGCTATGATATTCATACACTTCCATACACTTTTGATCATATTTGGACTAACCTACTAATCCAGTGCACCCCAGTGCCAGTTTCTGTTTTCGGCTGTTTTTGTATTTCAGGTTTTCACATTACGAGAACTGTCAGGAAAAATCCAGAAAAAATATATAAAAAATCAGCGTTCCAGAACCTACCTTGCGCCCGAAGTACAGCCGGGGGGGGGGGGCACCAGGGCCCCAGGCGCCCTGGCGGCGCGCCCCCCCCTGGGCCGCGCCGGGGGGGCACCTGGGCCCCCCGAGCCCCGTCTGGTGCCCCCCTTTGGCATATATTTAGAGCGTCCTTTGAAACCCTCGGGACGGGAACTCTTTTTCGCGATCTCATCTCTGTTTCGCCGCCGCCGCCGCTTCCAAGATCGGGAGCACCAGGAGGACTCTTCCCGGCACCCTGCCGGAGGGGAGGATCACCATCGGGAGCCTCTCCACCACCATGGACGCCTCCCGGATGAGTTGTGAGTAGTCTCCCTTGGACCATGAGTCCATGACCAGTAGCTATGTGATGTTCTCCTCCCGTTCTTGTGCTTCACTAATTAGTCCTCGTGAGTTTCCCTACATGATCGAGGCACATATTTAATCCTTATGCTGTTGCTATGATGAGTTTGCTGGGATCCGATGGATTATGAGATTATGTTCAGATTGTTCTTGAGTAATATATTTGATCTACCTCTTTTATATTTATGTTCATAAGTAATTCTTGCATGTTCTCCGTTGTTATTTATTGCTTTGGCCAAGTAATGGGTAGTGACTCCAAGAGGGAACGTTATGCTTGATTGTGGGTTCATGCCCCTCGATGACTAGTTTGAGTGACAGAAACATGAGTCTAGGGGATGTGCTGTTGCCACAAGGGGGAAAAACGGTGCTTGTGCCCGCGGGTGCAAGGATTGTTTACTTTACGCAAAGTTCTTTTAATGCAGTTGTCTGTTGCTTTGAGTTTACACTATGGGTGGGGCTCGCAACTTAATACCAGCGAGATGTTCTGGATAGATATCTCAAGGTGGATGATTAGTAATAGATATTGATGGATTTCGGTCTACTTACTTTGGCGTACCGCCCATGCTTTGAACCTCAACCTTTCTTGCAATGTAGTCAGCATTGGTTTGCGTTCGTGGTCCTGTCAATTGCCCAGCTGTAATTCGTTTACCTCACATAGCTGTTTTATCGTCTTTTGGGAGAGAGACATCACTAGTGAACATCATGAGACTCCGGTCCATATTACCATCATTGATCACATCCGCTATTTACTTTTCGCTATTATTTACTATTGCAAACATTATCTATCACTACTATCATTTGCGTTTAATCCTTTGTGAACTACAAGGCCGGAGGGATTGACAACCTCTCTGTACTCGTTGGGAGCAAAGTTATTTGTATCTGTGTGCAGGTCCATGTTGATTGCTAATATTTGGCGCCGTTAGCAGTTGACACCTACTTGTTGAACCTAGGAGTCTCTGGGGATTCGATCCTTGGCATCTTTGCTAAGGGAAAAACTTCCACAACACTGCATCTCACACCTTCCACTTGGGGTAACCAACGAGGGGTTAGAGGCCCATCAAGGAGTTTTTCTGGTGCCGTTGCCGGGGACTCCACTCTTCAGGATAGGGGAGTTGCATGCTATCTTTTACCTTTGAGTCTTTTTAGTTTACCTTTCAGTTTTTGCTTTAGTACCTTTTTATCGAAAATCACAAAAATAGTTATCTCGTTCTTTAGTTGTCATTATGTCGGGTCCTTTTGTCTTTGACGAGGCAGAAGTTCTCACCTTTAAACAAAGAGGTGGAGAAAGTTTGAAAGATGCTTGGTATAGAATTAATGATTCACAAAAAAGAGCCACCAAGAAGCAACCTACTACTATCTTGCTTAGAAATTTTTATGTTGGAATTACTTCTTGGAATAGGTTTATTCTAGATACTGCTATCAATGGGAATTTCCTAGAGGCCCCAGTTTGGGAGTCTCTTAGTATTATTGAAAATCTTGTTGGGAATCTCCCTATTGTTAGCATTCGAGAGGACATCACCCTAGCTCACATTATGAAAAAACTTGAAAAGATAGAGCTAGAGATGCCAAGCATTAATAAGATGAATGAGTTGGATCGTAAGATCCAAGGGAATTTGAATAGACTTGATAGCTCCATGTATAAAATTTTCAAAATTTTGGAGACCGTCAAATCCCCTGACTTGGACTCTTCTAGGATAGACAAGATTGAGGAAATATTTGATACCCTAGGAACTACCTTCTCCTCGATCAAAACCAAAAAGGTAGAAACTCCGGCAAAGAGGGAGCCTAAGTTCGTTCACGTTCCAAAGGCTCCCCGTTCTAAAAGTAATCCATCTATTGCCAAAGGGGTTGAAACTGTAAAGACTTTGGAAGAAACACCTCTCTGTGATGAATTTATAAATGAATCTTCCCTTGACTTTTATCCTTTTGGTCTTCTACCTAGAAGTATCTCTATGAGGCCCTTATTTGAGAGTCCTCTTAAGACTAGTTGTATTATTGAAGAGCTTTTTGATGATCTTGATGATGGTTCAATTGATACAACTTGATCTATATGCATTATGCCTAGCTTAAAGGCATAAAAGAAAGCGCTTTTGGGAGGCAGCCCACATGAATAAATTTTTATATTTTTCTTTTGTTGTGTCTTGATGTTGTTTACTACAGTAGCATCATCATTGTATCTTTGCTTTCCATATTTGGGCCAAGTATAGCCTCTGATTGCTAGAAAGTTCAAAAGTTGTGAGGTGCTGTCCAGGAAACAGATTCTGTCCTTGGATAGAAATATTCGTATAAAATCACCAGATCATCTTTTTGGTCAGAATTTATTCGACAGCGTTCTCTATATAATTGTCTTTCGTGCGTATGTTCTGAGTTTTTTGATTTGAGTTGCAGAAGTGCCCCGAACAAATCAATTACTACCTGCTGTTCTGTTTTTCACAGATTCTGTCCTGTTTTGCCTTTCCTTCATTTTGCAAACCAAGAGCTTGCTTTTTCTTTGCAAAAACCTTTTGGCAATCTTGAGAAACAGTAGAACTTCAAGAATATCTTTATTTCCAGCAAGGTGTAATTATTTTATTAAGGGTACTAACCTTGCTAATCAGATTATAATGAGTTATGTATGAAGGGAGTTTTCAAGTGTGCGAGGGAAGATGATAAAAAGATTAAGGAGTGTCAAGCGCTCAAGCTTGGGGATGCCCCCGTGCACCCACAAGAAATATTCAAGGAGACTCAAGCGTCTAAGCTTGGGGATGCCCCCGTGCATCCCCTTCTCCATCAACATTATCAGTTCGTCTTTCGTTCCGCTATATTTTTATCACTTCATGTGTTATGTGCTATGCTTGGAGCGTCTTGCTTTTAGTTTCCTTTTTAGTTTTTCACAACGAGTCGGAACTCAGCTTTCTTTATGTGGGAGAGAAACACGCTCCACTTCTACCTAGAACATAACATAGAATTTTCATGTCTATCTTTGCTGTGTGTGTTCTTTGTCTTTTAATAGCTACTATCATGTTCAGCTCTTAGTATTCATGCTTATCTTTTCAAAGAGCTTTTGTTTAGTTGGTTGCTTGAACTCTCTTTAATTATCATGCTTATCTTATTAAGAGAGTTTGCTTCCGTTGCATTGGTTAATATGTCTATGATAAAGATGATACATGCATAATGGCGCTTAGTAGTTCAGGTTTTCTTATGGTTAGTCTCAAATAGCTGGGGGATTCCCAATGTGTTATTGGAGTACCAACATGATTTTTTTGCATATGATGTGGTATGGTTTAGTAATATCTTCCTTCAAGAATTTATTTTGATTGACTTGGCGTATGCTCACGCATATTTAAGACTGTAAAGAAAGTCTGTCAAGCCTTGATGATCTTTTATTTCTGAGTAGCGATATAACTACCATGCCTGATTCAATGTTGCTTTGTCGCTCTGCATGATTATGACCGTCATTGCTCTCTTAGTTGGTCGCTCCCAGTATTTTGCTAACCTCCACCTGTACTAAGCACACTAACTTTGCAATACATAGCTCATGGGAAAGTAGCTTAAAAACTATTGTGGTAAAGAATATGTTGCTTATGTATCTTATTTCTTATAAGTTGCTTGCTGAGCGGTAACCATGTTTCTGGGGACGCCATCAACTGTCACACTTTTGTTGAATATCATGTGAGTTGCTATGCATGTTCGTTTTGTCTGAAGTAAGGGTGATTTGCCATGGGTTGAATGAGTATGCATATTGTTAGAGAAGAACATTGGGCCGCCAACCAAAGCCATGTATCATGGTGGAAGTTTTAGCTTGGACATTAATCCTCAATCTGTTATGAGAATATGCTTATGCATTAAAGAGGAGTCCATCTATTTTCTATGTTGTCCCGGTATGGATGTCCTCAAGTTGAGATCTATCAAAAACAAGAAATCAAATGTGATTTATCTCCTTGGACCTTTGTACAGGTGGCATAGAGGTACCCCTTTGTGACACTTGGTTGAAACATATGTAATGCAATGATAACCCATGGAAATCCGAGCTAATTAGGACAAGGTGCGAGCACTATTGGTATTCGATGCATGAGGCTTGCAACTTATAGGATGTCTTATGCATGACACATATGAAGTACTACTACCGTTGACAAAATTGCTTCTATGTTTTCAAAATAAAAAGCTCTAGCACATAACCATTCTTTTACTTTTTGAGTCTTCACCCTCTTTCTTCAAGCACCAACTACTGAGAGCATGATTGTCATTCTAAGTGTAATGTGCATTGTTCCAAAGTAGCATTGTCTTTTGCATGATTGTGATATCGTTTATTTTGAAATCATTGTATCTAGTCATCACTTAAACCTTGAAGGTGCCACTGCATTTATGTTTTGCTTCACTAAAGGGGGCAAGCTAGATATCACTTTATCATATTTGCACACCATGTTCATTGCAAATCTTTTTGATGTTTCAGTTTCATATTGTAAAACCTTCAGTCCTTTGTGATTTTCTCATGAGGCAACTTAATTACTATGGAATCATTGTCTCAGTAAGCTTTTGTCATATGACTATGAGAAAGTCCTATATGGTTAATAGATGTCACCACAGAAATTATTCTTGTTATCATTTACCTACTCGAGGACGAGCAGGAATTAAGCTTGGGGATGTTGATACGTCCAAAACGTATCTATAAGTTCTGCTTGCTTCATGCAACTTTTGGGTGATATTGCTATGATATTCATACACTTCCATACACTTTTGATCATATTTGGACTAATCTACTAATCCAGTGCACCCCAGTGCCAGTTTCTGTTTTCGGCTGTTTTTGTATTTCAGGTTTTCACATTACGAGAACTGTCAGGAAAAATCCAGAAAAATTATATAAAAAATCAGCGTTCCAGAACCTACCTTGCGCCCGAAGTACAGCCGGGGGGGGGGGCCACCAGGGCCCCAGGCGCCCTGGCGGCGC
>LR738712.1:890723113-890739742 GCA_902687465.1 Secale cereale | reverse complement strand
GGGGGGGGGGGGGGGGGGGGGGGCGCCTGGGCCACCCGAGCCCCGTCTGGTGCCCCCCTTTGGCATATATTTAGAGCGTCCTTCGAAACCCTCGGGACGGGAACTCTTTTTCGCGATCTCATCTCTGTTCCGCCGCCGCCGCCGCTTCCAAGATCGGGAGCACCAGGAGGACTCTTCCCGGCACCCTGCCGGAGGGGAGGATCACCATCGGGAGCCTCTCCACCACCATGGACGCCTCCCGGATGAGTTGTGAGTAGTCTCCCTTGGACCATGAGTCCATGACCAGTAGCTATGTGATGTTCTCCTCCCGTTCTTGTGCTTCACTAATTAGTCCTCCTGAGCTGCTGATACGTCCAAAACGTATCTATAATTTCTGCTTGCTCCATGCCACTTTTGGGTGATATTGCTATGATATTCATACACTTCCATACACTTTTGATCATATTTGGACTAACTTACTAATCCAGTGCACCCCAGTGCCAGTTTCTGTTTTCGGCTGTTTTTGTATTTCAGGTTTTCACGTTACGAGAACTGCCAGGAAAAATCTAGAAAAATTATATAAAAAATCAGCGTTCTGGAAACTACCGTGCGTCCGAAGGACAGCCGGGGGGGCCACCAGGGCTCCAGGCGCCCTGGCGGCGCGCCCCCCCTGGGCCGCGCCGGGGGGGCGCCTGGGCCCCCCGAAGCTTCCCCGATGCCCCCCTTTGGCATATATTTAAAGCGTCCTCCGAAACCCTCAGAACAGGAACTCTTTTCGCGATCCCTTCTCTGTTCCGCCGCCGCCTCCGCTTCCAAGATCGGAAGCACCAGGAGAACTCTTCCCGACACCCTGCCGGACGGGAGGATCACCACCGGGAGCTTCTTCACCACCATGGACGCCTCCCGGATGAGTCGTGAGTAGTCTCCCTTGGACCATGAGTCCATGACCAGTAGCTATGTGATGTTCTCCTCCCATTCTCGTGCTTCACTAATTAGTCCTCGTGAGCTGCCCTACATGATCGAGGCACATATGTAATCCTTATGCTGTTGCTATGTTGAGTTTGCTGGGATCCGATGGATTATGAGATTATGTTCAGATTGATCTTGAGTAATATATTTGATCTACCTCTTTTATATTTATGTTCATAAGTAATTCTTGCATGTTCTCCGTTGTTATTTATTGCTTTGGCCAAGTAATACGTAGTGACTCCAAGAGGGAACGTTATGCTCGATTGTGGGTTCATGCCCCTCGATGACTAGCTTGAGTGACAGAAACATGAGTCTAGGGGATGTGCTGTTGCCACAAGGGGGAAAACAACGGTGCTTGTGACCGCGGGTGCAAGGATTGTTTACTTTACGCAAAGTTCTTTTAATGCAGTTGTCTGTTGCATTGAGTTTACACTATGGGTGGGACTCGCAACTTAATACGAGCGAGATGTTCTGGATAGATATCTCAAGGTGGATGATTAGTAGTAGATATTGATGGATTTCGGTCTACTTACTTTGGCGTACCGCCCATGCTTAGAACCTGAACCTTTCTTGCAATGTAGTCAGCATTGGTTTGCGTTCGTGGTCCTGTCAATTGCCCAGCTGTAATTTGTTTACCTCACATAGCTGTTTTATCGTCTTTTGGGAGAGAGACATCACTAGTGAACATCATGAGACTCCGGTCCATATTACCATCATTGATCACATCCGCTATTTACTATTCGTTATTATTTACTATTGCAAACACTATCTATCACTACTATCATTTGCTTTTAATCCTTTGTGAACTACAAGGCCGGAGGGATTGACAACCTCTCTGTACTCGTTGGGAGCAAAGTTATTTGTATCTGTGTGCAGGTCCACGTTGATTGCTAATATCTGGCGCCGTTAGCAGTTGACACCTACTTGTTGAACCTAGGAGTCTCTGGGGATTCGATCCTTGCATCTTTGCTAAGGGAAAAACTTCCACAACACTGCATCTTACACCTTCCACTTGGGGTAACCAACGAGGGGTTAGAGGCCCATCAAGGACTTTTTCTGGCGCCGTTGCCGGGGACTCCACTCTTCAGGATAGGGGAGTTGCATGCTATCTTTTACCTTTGCTTTTTAGTCTTGTTAGTTTACCTTTCAGTTTTTGCTTTAGTATCCCTTTATCGAAAATCACAAAAATAGTTATCTTGCTTGCTTGCTACTATGGGTTCCACCGAGAACAGCAAGTTGTGTGACTTCACTAGTCACAACAAAGATGACTTTATCAGCACACCTATCACTACACCTGCCACTTCAGCACCTTCATATGAAATTAAACCTGCTTTACTGAACTTAGTTATGAAAGATCAATTCTCCGGTGCTGGAGATGATGCTGCTTTACACTTAAACAACTTTGTTGAACTTTGTGATATGCAAAAGTACCAAGAAATTGATGGTAATATTGTTAAGCTTAAGCTTTTTCCTTTCTCCTTGAGAGGAGGAGCTAAAATTTGGTTTCAGTCTTTGCCTAGAAATAGCATAGATTCATGGGACAAGTGCAAAGATGCTTTTATCGAAAAATACTACCCACCTGCTAAAATTATCCAACTTAGAAGTAACATAATGAATTTTAAATAATTGGATAATGAACACGTTACCCAAGCTTGGGAACGTATGAAATCTCTTATCAAGAACTGCCCTACTCACGGTTTAACTACTTGGATGGTTATCCAAACTTTTTATGCAGGCTTGAACTTTACCTCGCGGAACTTGTTAGATTCGGCCGCGGGAGGAACTTTTATGTCAACTACACTTGGTGCTGCTACAAAGCTTCTCGATGAGATGATGACCAACTATTCCCAATGGCACACCGAATGCGCTCCAACAGGTAGGAAGGTAAACTCTGTCGAGGAGATTTCCTCCCTTAATGAAAAAGTTGACTTGATCATGTCTCTACTTTCGAAGCAATCTACTGTTGATCCTCGTGATGTTCCTTTAAATTCTTTGATTGCTCAAGAACAAGTAGATGTGAATTTTATCTCTAGAAACAATTTTAACAACAATGCTTATAGGAGTAATTTTGGTAACAATCCTAGACCGTTCCCTTCTAATTCTTATGGGAACAACAATGCTTATCCTAGTACCAAGAACTCCACTACTGAACTAGAGATTATGCTTAAAGATTTCATCACTACCCAAAAAGCCTTTAATAAGAGTGTAGAAGAAAAACTACATAAACTAGATGATCTTTCTTTTAAGGTAGACCACTTAGCCAATGAGGTAAAATTGCTAAAAATTAAAACTTCTCCTCTTGAGGAGAGGGAAGTCACTCCTATAAATGCTATTCAAGTGCAAATTAATGAAAACATTAGGATGAAGGCTAAACTTAAAGAAAGATGGGCTAGAGAAAGGGAGGAAGAAGATAGAATTAAGAGCCTTCCTACCCACCACACTGTTGCTACTATACAAGTTGTTGAGGATGTTCAAACTCTTAGCACCCAATGTACTCCTGGTCCCAATGGACCTATTAATAGTGATGCTATGACTATAGAAACTATCAAACAAGTGAACCTAAAGGACACCACTACCACTTTACTTGATGCTCGTGACCTTGATTTTGATAATTGCACTCTTACCGAAGTTATTGGTTTCCTTCACAAGATGTCTAGAGATCCCCGCACTAGCAGGCTTAACCTTGCCTTCACAGAGCATATCACTAATGCTCTCATCAAAGCTAGGGAGGAGAAACTTAGAGTAGAAGCCTCCATACCTAGAAATCTAGAAGATGGTTGGGATCCTATGATAAATATTAAATTGAATGACTTCTCTTGTTATGCATTATGTGATGTTGGTGCTAGTATCTCTGTTATGCCCAAAAGAATATATGATATGCTTAAATTGAAACCTTTTGATTCTTGTTCTTTTGGTGTTCGTCTCGTTGATTCTTCCATAAAGAAACCTTTGGGGAGGATCGACGATGTTCTTATTGTTGTCAATGATAATTATGTGCCCGTTGATTTTACTATTATGGATATTGACTGTGATCCTTCATGTCCAATTATTTTGGGACGTCCCTTTTTACGCACCGTTGGTGCTATCATTGACATGAAAGAGGGTAATATAAAATTTCAGTTTCCTCTCAAGAAAGGGATGGAACACTTCCCTCGAAAGAAGATCAAGTTACCTTTTGAGTCCGTTGTACGGGCTAGCTATTCTTTTACTCTTGATAAAACTTGATCTCTATGCATTATGCCTAGCTCAAAGGCATAAAAGAAAGCGCTTTTGGGAGGCAGCCCACATGAATAAATTTTTTGCTTTTGTTGTGTCTTGATGTTGTTTACTGCTGTAGCATCATCATTGTATCTTTGCTTTTCATATTTGTGCCAAGTATAGCCTCCGATTGCTAGAAAGTTCAAAAGTTGTGAGGTGCTGTCCAGGAAACAGATTCTGTCCTTGGATAGAAAAATTCGTATAAAATCACCAGACCATCCTTTTGGTCTGAATTTTTTCGACAGCGTTCTCTATATAATTGTCTTTCGTGCGTCTGTTCTGAGTTTTTTTATATGAGTTGCAGAAGTATCCCGAACGGATCAATTACTACCTGCTGTTCTGTTTTTCACAGATTCTGTCCTGTTTTGCCTTTCCTTCACTTTGCAAATCAAGAGCTTGCTTTTTCTTTGCAAAAACCTTTTGGCAATCTTAAGAAACAGTAGAACTTCAAGAATATATTTATTTCCAGCAAGGTGCAATTATTTTATTAAGGGTACTAACCTAGATAATCAGATTATGATGAGTTATGTATGAAGGGAGTTTTCAAGTGTGCGAGGGAAGATGATAAAAAGATTCAGGAGTGTCAAGCGCTCAAGCTTGGGGATGCCCCCGTGCACCCCCAAGAAATATTCAAGGAGACTCAAGCGTCTAAGCTTGGGGATGCCCGCGTGCATCCCCTTCTCCATCAACATTATCAGTTCGTCTTTCGTTCCGCTATATTTTTATCACTTCATGTGTTATGTGCTATGCTTGGAGCGTCTTGTTTTTAGTTTTCTTTAGTTTTTCATAACAAGTCGGAACTCAACTTTCTTTATGTGGGAGAGAAACACGCTCCACTTCTACCTAGAACATAACATAGAATTTTCATGTCTATCTTTGCTGTGTGTGTTCTTTGTCTTTTAATAGCTACTATCATGCTCTGCTCTTAGTATTCATGCTTATCTTTTCAAAGAGCTTTTGTTTAATTGGTTGCTTGAACTCTCTTTAATTATCATGCTCACCATATTAAGAGAGTTTGCTTCCGTTGCATTGGTTAATATGTTTATGATAAAGATGCTACTTGCATGATGGCGCTTAGTAGTTCAGGTTTTCTTATGGTTAATCTCAAATAGCTGGGGGGTTCCCAATGTGTTATAGGAGTACCAACTTGATTTGTTTGCCTATGATGTGGTATTGTTTAGTAATATCTTCCCTCAAGAATTTATTTTGATTGACTTGGCGTATGCTCACGCATATTTAAGACTGTAAAGAAAGTCTGTCAAGCCTTGATGATCTTTTATTTCTGAGTAGCGATATAACTTCCATGCCTGATTCAATATTGCTGTGTCGCTCTGCATGATTATGACCGTCATTGCTCTCTTAGTTGGTCGCTCCCAGTCTTTTGCTAACCTCCACCTGTACTAAGCGAACTAACTTTGCAATACATAGCTCATGGGAAAGTAGCTTAAAAACTATTGTGGTAAAGAATATGTTGCTTATGTATCTTATTTCTTATAAGTTGCTGTAGGGGAACGCAGCAGAAAACAAAAATTTCCGACCTACGCACCAGCCCAGGACCACTATGAAGACTGCATACAAGGTTTGATCTGTTTTGTTACCGACTCGTAGCGCAGCGGAAGTAGAGTCGATGACGATCGTTGGTGCAGATCCCCGCAGCTAGGATTTACAACCTCCCAACCACGAGGATGTATACCCTCATCTTCTCCTCGGACAGCCCTCCGGGAGACGGTCGAACAGTCCCCCGGATGGTGTCGCGGACAGCCCTTCGGGAGGACCTTCGAAACTCGAACGGTCACTCGGACAGCCCTTCGGGAGGACCTTCGAAACTCGGACGGTCACACGGACAGCCCTTCGGGAGGCACTCACGAACTAAGACCGAAACTACGATCTCTCTACAGAGTTGCACACATACGGTCTCATCTATCCGGCAGGGCTTCGCCGTCCAGAACTAGTTCCTGCCGGAACCCAGACAGCCTTTCGGCACTACGAAACTATTTCGTGGGAGGGAGAGAGAATGCCAGATCATGCATGGCTTGTGTATGAGAGCAAGGGATGAGTGTGGAGGGCTGCCCCTCCACCTCTATTTATAGGCCAAGGCAAGGGGTGGGGTGGTGGAGGAAATACCAAACTACCCATGCTACATGTCCAACATGGAAGGGTAAAAAGGTAACACAAGGGGGGCACCAAGGGGACACTCCCATGGCAGCCCAACACCTTGTCCCCCCATGGGGGGGGGGCCCCCCCAACAAGCCACCAACATGTCTCCATGAAACATGCATGCTCCCTAGACAAAAAGCCACCAAACATGCAACCCCCGATTCGTGGGATCTTGTCCCCTCGCGCTGAGACAAGATGTTTTCCGCGAAACTTTTTTCTGAAAAATTCCAGAAGGTCCCAGAACATTTCCGGTACCCTCTAAAATTATTCTGGGCATGATCCGAAACATTTTCGGTGCTGTGGTTTTTATCAGCGGAAAGCATTAACAGCGGTTACGGCAGTTTCGGAACATTTCCGGTTTTTCTCTCTGAAAATTCCCAGAAGTTCCCAGACCAATTCTGGCACCCTCTGATAATTTCCATGCGGTGCCGAAACCCTTTTTGACCTAATAATATATTCCGAAACATATTTTCGGTTTTACCGAAACTCTTTCGGTGTTCTCTCTCCGGAACTCTTCCGTTGTCTTCGAAACTTTTTCGGTGATTTTCTCTCAGACTCCCTGTCTAGTATTCAGCAGATAGATGACCCTTAAGCGTGTGACCCTATAGGTTCGGTGAAGTATAGACATGACCGGAACACCTTCCGATCAATGATCAGCATCGGAGCCGTGGACACCCATATTGACCCCCTATACCCACACGAATGAATATTCGAGTGAACCTCCAGTTGCCGTGAGCTATTCCTTTTGCTTCGCGATATGTCACAAACACCCGAGGTGAGATTTATTGCATCCCCGTGGGCAAACACTTTGTCCACTATGCAAGTTACCTCGTTACCGGTTTTGTTCTCTTTTCTCGTTTTCGTGTTCCGGCATCCCAGTGATCAAATCACCCTGTGTCTGGCCAGACGATGATGGATACCGTTACACCGAGAGGGCCCGAGTATATCTCTCCATCGACGGAGGAGCAAATCCCAATCTTGAGCTATCTCGTTACTTGCCATACTTTTCCATGAACCCGTAAGCCGCCGTAATAGCCACCCATTTACGGATGACGTTTAACAAACCCCAAAGTTCATGAAGCAAGCATGAAGAAACTCGATACTCTCATGGTCTAAGGAATTATGCAAACATTAACTTCCTGTGTTATTAACCATAAACTTGTGATGAATGTATCTCATAGCATAACATCAATTCGGGTCGATTCAACACAAATGTTCCTATAACATTGTGCCCTCAAAGTTGCTGGCATAGACATGCCCATGATCAGGAAAACAGAACCATCATGCAACACTTGAGCTAGTCTTAGAGGCCAGACCAGGAATACATTTTATCGTTTATTATTCCACACGTGCATATGAGTCTTCCTCCGAGCCTCGTTTTATTTGCAGACTCGAGAACCATAGCAGTTGTAGCATGGAACATAAACCTAATTGTGAACAGTGAGATAAATAATAGTATTTATTATTGCCTCTAGGGCATATCTCCTACAGACTCCCACTTGCACTAGAGTCAATATCTAGTCAATGCTAATGCACTTTACACCTATGGCACATTGGTGTAAATATGCTTCGCTTGTGGTATAGCCTGATGTCCAACGGATCTGACGACTTCAGCTCCGTGTTTATCTTTGCATATCCCTCGCGTTTTCACGCCTTGACAAAATTCATATTTTGTGTGGACTTGGCTTTGTATGTATGCGAATCACAGGTCGAACCTGGATTCCTCAGACTGAGTTATGGAGCAACTACCTGCAGTAGTGTCCCATTGACAAAAGCCATCTTGGAACCATACTAAGTTCATGAATGAACTATATGATTCAATATCTTGTTTGTCGCTTCTAAAGCGTCAACATACTTAGCCTTTGTTATAGAAATCGCCACAGTATCTTGTTTGGAACAATTTCCAACAAACTGTGCCACCACATTGTGTGCAACACAAAAACCCTTAATTTAAATCGAAAATCGCACGAAGAAAAGATGAAGACTGTATCGGTGTAACATTTTACAACGAGCTCTTCATAATCTCCGCTTGCGAGAAAACATGTCATCAGTACTTACTCTAGTACTCAATGACATCTTTCACTGTTGTCCCATGATCAGTACTTTGATCACTTTCGTATCTATACTCACAACAGCTTGGGAGTATTGGACATATCTGGTTGTTTTACATACCATGGAATACATGATTAATCCAAACACAAGAGTGTGTGGAATCTCCATCATGTATTTTACTCATCAGTGTTTTGGGACACTGAGTCTTGCAAAAACTCTTTCCATGTGACTTCGGCAAGAATCACTCCTTGGCGTTTTTAAATGCCAAAAGGTTTTTGCATATTGTCAATATGTATTCATTGCTTAGCCCCATTAGGTAAATCTATCTCCATAGACCATCATGCCTAATATCAAGGCTATTTAGCCTAAGCACTTCATCGAAAAACTATTTTCAAATGAAGTCCTTAATCCGTGTCAAGAAATTTATTTCCAATTACCAATGTGTCGAGCACACAAGGTTTTTAGAAATATTATTGCACTCCCACTTACTTTCTTGAATTACAAGCATCTTCGTTACCCATTGATGAAGTCAAAACCCCTTTTGACCATTTCATCAAAACACGAAGATTCCAACTCCATCTTGCTCTCTTCTGTCCATTGCTGGAACTCTGAAGTTTGCACACTTACTAGCATCCTCTGGATCGACAACCTAATTTGGACTGTATCACATACAAGTCCTAGGTTTCATTTCCATCAGATGGAAATCCTTTTGTCATCCATGTTTCATATCTCAAGATTGAAATATGTATTAATTGCTAGTTCAACCCGAACCGACTTTAAGCATCGCTACGATGAAACAACCTCATCGTAGTCAACTCCTTGAACTTGTTATTTCAACAAGTCGAGCTTTATGGATAAACATTTTTATCCGTATCAGTTTTAAGTTCCATAAATATTCGTTCGACTCTAAGTCTTCCGAAGGGTGTATCAAGGTTTTAATCTTGAATCACTTATATGGAAACTATCTCGGATTGTATTGGCATTTAGCCAATTCCGGAGTCAGGGCCCATCAACGCTTCCTTTGTGTATCATAGGTATACTGTTGTCCAACAACAATATCTCGTCTGTGCACCTGAGAGGTTTGCACGAGCCTTGCCTACGTGGTTCAGCTGCAAGTTCGACCGAAGTCCATACATTTTATTGTAGAGACTTTCGTATCAGTCGCAGTAGGAAACTCCGGAATTACTTCCAAGGTTTCTTTCCTTTGACCTGATGACGAAGATACTGTTATCTCGTCGAGTTTGCACTGTCCTCCCACTCACCTTTTTGAAAGAACTATTCTCTTTAAAAGCATACCGTTTCGTGGCAAAACTATTTGCCTCGGTATAGTGAGGGAGGAATACCCAATTGCTTGGGATAACCTACAAAGTAGCACTTGTCTGATTTGGAATAGGTTTGTAACCTTTTACACAAGCCCCATATTCCAAATGTTAAGAAAAGATATAATATGGTTGGGCATACCATACCATGGCTTTATTTCAACAGACCCGACGGAGCTCTTTTCAGTGTAAAAGCCGCAGTCTCTAAAGCATCACTCTTCAAAAGGGATAATGGCAATTTTATTTATGTCATCTTTGATCTTACCATGTCATAAATGGTTCGATTACATCTTCACAGACTTTTCACTTTGCAGTGGTGTTCCGGGAAGTGCAAGTTATGAAACCTCTTTCACAACTCATCAGACATTCGCTAAACTTGTAACTCAAATATTCCTTTCTGCAATCAAATTGTAGAAACATAATTTTCTTGTTACAATAACTTCTACTTCATTTTTGAAAATCTTTCGAATGATTTCAAAAGATCCAGACTTACGTCTCATCAAGTAAATATCCATATATCTACTTGAGTCATTTCTGAAGATAGATAAATCCACTACTAACAACATTTATCGGACTACACACATCAAATGTATGATCACCAATAAGTTTGTTACTCGTTCCTTATGGCCTGTGAACGGTATTTCAGTCACTTCACTTTTCGGAGGAAAGTTGCAAGTGTCAGATGATTCAAAATCAAACGACTTCAAAATCCATCATAATGGAATTTTCCATGCGGGTTTCTCCAATGTGACCAAATGCAGTGCCACACCTGTGTGGTATTCTTTTAGTCTTGCGACATTTAGCGTCAGTGTTATGTATGTATCATATTACCATCAATATTCATAACTTACATCCCATCTTGGATGGAAGCATGGCCCTTCATGTTATTCATAATACTGAACAACAATTGTTGTTTTTATGAATAACCTCTTTTGCAAAAACACTGTGCAATGGGCTAGAGTGTATGAAACTCTAAAATGAATTATGAAAATAAACACAGAGGTAATATATTATTATCAACATTCATAACATACATCTCATTCATAATGAAAGTATGGCCCTTATGTTGTTCATAACACCGAACATCAGAAGTTCTCTTATGAACAACCTTCTTGCAAGATACCTTATGCAATGGGCTAGAGTGTGTAAAACTCTAAATGAATTATGAAAATAAATACAGACGGTAATACACCGATGGAAGGTATAGTAACATTTACTATGTTCCCTGTGTATACCTAAACCTCATTCCTGGCTAGTGTCTTAGGCCATAGTAGTTCTTACATCGAGTTGCATCAGAATGCAATCGAGCGGGTATCTTTGTGATTAACTCACAATACCCAAGAACAAATTAATCATAATTCCCAAGGACTATATCTTTGACCAGCCTTCTATACATCAAAAACTTGTATGACATTCATACATGAGCTGGATATTCCAGTCTTCTTTCTTTTTACCATTATACTTCTAACAGTTTAACTTTTAGTATTTCTCCTACTCTCAGAAGAAGCACCCAACTTAAGAGTGGCGTTAGCCCCGAACTTCCTAGGCGTGAAAATCTTACTAACACCCTTCGGACACTTCCTTTCTCTTTAAGTTGTTGTTTTATTCACCTTTCATCATATGACAGGCGTTCTACTGGATCCCTCTCTTATCAGTCTAATGCAAGTAAACTCCTTTACTAATAGTTTGCAAACAAACACTGCTTTGGATATCTCATATCTTTCAGCCTTTGTCTGTCTCTGAAAATGATTTTCAGATTCCATGAATATCACATAACTATCCAAACTTTTGAAGTTCGGGTCTCATGGAAGCAAACATATTGCACTTGACTAAAAAATGGAATTCTAGCTTTTGGATCGAAGGACGAGAGTCACATGATCCATAGCATTAGCGGGAGAATACCGAAAGTATGCGATATGACAAAGTCCTTCTCGGCACTCTTGAGGACAATCCTCACATTACGTTACCAACCGTAAAGATTTAACCAGATATTTAACAGCTATTCAATTTTAATAGGGAAGGTGGAAACGCGAGCCATTATTCTATAACTATTATGCAAACCACACTTAGACAGTGTTCAAAATTAATTGCACTGAGAATTAAACAAGTTAATTCAACAGTGCGCTCCCACTCAAATCAATATCTCTCATAATTGATTGTGAGTGATTCAAGATCCGCATTTCAATTCAACGCCATTGATGTGGACATCACTGATGACGAGAATTTCAATCGGTAGGCCAACATGCCGATCACATCTCTATGTGACTCCTGTTCATCTTTCGATGGGCGTGTTCCGAGCTCAGGACGATCAAGCTAGAACGTCAAGACAACCAAGTGATCTCGCTGCGAGGTCTGACCTCACCCGCCTCACACATCCCTAATCGTTCGTACCCATGTGGACATGGCGCACCCCGAAAAGTTAGGTGCCGTGACGGTGCTACACTTGGGAGAACACTAACTACTTGATATTTTTGTGAGAGATCACCCTAATAAAAGAGACTACCGCTCAATCAAGAAGGGTGCATCATAAGGGATAAACATCTCAGGCAATTCATAATAGCATGATATGGTATAGCCCTTTCTGACGGAGAAGTCTTTCATTTCTTCGTCTTCGGCACTCGCGTCGGTGTTCACCTTTGCGAAGATTGCCACCACCTTGTCGATGCACCGGATAATATTGCTATCTCTATAGCTAATAAAATAAATGCATTACACAAGGTTGACACGCAGGTCATTAAAGTGCAATCATATGGCTCCAGCCATCATGCCGAATCATGACACGCAGGTCATGTTAATCAGTTTACATTATATAGTCATCTCATACATAATCAAATTATTTTGAGCACTGCTATACCACATCACATGCACATGCAAACCCTCCTGCAAAACCAAGTTAGACGCCTCTAATCGGTTCATGCAAAAGTTTATCTTACGTGGCTTCTAAGGTTTCGAAACAAACCGAAGCTACCAACGTCCATCATCAAGTATGATTATCCAAGTCGCTAGATTAACTTTCCAAGGTGTATGAAACACGAGATAATAAAATCTCGAGCCCCATACTAAACTTCGTCATACGCATGACCCCCGTGCAGATCATATCTGCATTGCCCTTTCGTCTGCGAAACATCCATCTTTCTTTGACTAAAGTGGAACCCAAAGAACTGTTAGCACTTCGTTGATCTGTCAATCAGCATACTCAGGAGCAGCATGAAAGGATCGCGGATTGCCAGAACTTTGTCAGATTCCACAATGCTGTCAAGATCAGGACTACGCAAATTTAAGGGAAGCAACAAGAACATCGGGTAACAGATTTCATCTGCTACCCGCACAAATAATTTTCAGTAATAGATCTTATCTACTACCTAATTATATTGTGCAACACCCATACATCTCCATGTATTCTAGATCGCAACCTGCATCTACGCATAGCACGGCTCACGATGCCACTGTAGGGGAACGCAGCAGAAAACAAAAATTTCCGGCCTACGCACCAGCCCAGGACCACTATGAAGACTGCATACAAGGTTTGATCTGTTTTGTTACCGACTCGTAGCGCAGCGGAAGTAGAGTCGATGACGATCGTTGGTGCAGATCCCCGCAGCTAGGATTTACAACCTCCCAACCGCGAGGATGTATACCCTCATCTTCTCCTCGGACAGCCCTCCGGGAGACGGTCGAACAGTCCCCCGGATGGTGTCGCGGACAGCCCTTCGGGAGGACCTTCGAAACTCGAACGGTCACTCGGACAGCCCTTCGGGAGGACCTTCGAAACTCGGACGGTCACACGGACAGCCCTTCGGGAGGCACTCACGAACTAAGACCGAAACTACGATCTCTCTACAGAGTTGCACACATACGGTCTCATCTATCCGGCAGGGCTTCGCCGTCCAGAACTAGTTCCTGCCGGAACCCAGACAGCCTTTCGGCACTACGAAACTATTTCGTGGGAGGGAGAGAGAATGCCAGATCATGCATGGCTTGTGTATGAGAGCAAGGGATGAGTGTGGAGGGCTGCCCCTCCACCTCTATTTATAGGCCAAGGCAAGGGGTGGGGTGGTGGAGGAAATACCAAACTACCCATGCTACATGTCCAACATGGAAGGGTAAAAAGGTAACACAAGGGGGGCACCAAGGGGACACTCCCATGGCAGCCCAACACCTTGTCCCCCCATGGGGGGGGCCCCCCCAACAAGCCACCAACATGTCTCCATGAAACATGCATGCTCCCTAGACAAAAAGCCACCAAACATGCAACCCCCGATTCGTGGGATCTTGTCCCCTCGCGCTGAGACAAGATGTTTTCCGTGAAACTTTTTTCTGAAAAATTCCAGAAGGTCCCAGAACATTTCCGGTACCCTCTAAAATTATTCTGGGCATGATCCAAAACATTTTCGGTGCTGTGGTTTTTATCAGCGGAAAGCATTAACAGCGGTTACGGCAGTTTTGGAACATTTCCGGTTTTTCTCTCTGAAAATTCCCAGAAGTTCCCAGACCAATTCTGGCACCCTCTGATAATTTCCATGCGGTGCCGAAACCCTTTTTGACCTAATAATATATTCCGAAACATATTTTCGGTTTTACCGAAACTCTTTCGGTGTTCTCTCTCCGGAACTCTTCCGTTGTCTCCGAAACTTTTTCGGTGATTTTCTCTCAGACTCCCTGTCTAGTATTCACAGATAGATGACCCTTAAGCGTGTGACCCTATAGGTTCGGTGAAGTATAGACATGACCGGAACACCTTCCGATCAATGATCAGCATCGGAGCCGTGGACACCCATATTGACCCCCTATACCCACACGAATGAATATTCGAGTGAACCTCCAGTTGCCGTGAGCTATTCCTTTTGCTTCGCGATATGTCACAAACACCCGAGGTGAGATTTATTGCATCCCCGTGGGCAAACACTTTGTCCACTATGCAAGTTACCTCGTTACCAGTTTTGTTCTCTTTTCTCGTTTTCGTGTTCCGGCATCCCAGTGATCAAATCACCCTGTGTCTGGCCAGACGATGATGGATACCGTTACACCGAGAGGGCCCGAGTATATCTCTCCATCGACGGAGGAGCAAATCCCAATCTTGAGCTATCTCGTTACTTGCCATACTTTTCCATGAACCCGTAAGCCGCCGTAATAGCCACCCATTTACGGATGACGTTTAACAAACCCCAAAGTTCATGAAGCAAGCATGAAGAAACTCGATACTCTCATGGTCTAAGGAATTATGCAAACATTAACTTCCTGTGTTATTAACCATAAACTTGTGACGAATGTATCTCATAGCATAACATCAATTCGGGTCGATTCAACACAAATGTTCCTATAACATTGTGCCCTCATAGTTGCTGGCATAGACATGCCCATGATCAGGAAAACAGAACCATCATGCAACACTTGAGCTAGTCTTAGAGGCCAGACCAGGAATACATTTTATCGTTTATTATTCCACACGTGCATATGAGTCTTCCTCCGAGCCTCGTTTTATTTGCAGACTCGAGAACCATAGCAGTTGTAGCATGGAACATAAACCTAATTGTGAACAGTGAGATAAATAATAGTATTTATTATTGCCTCTAGGGCATATCTCCTACAGTTGCTTGCTGAGCGGTAACCATGTTTCTGGGGACGCCATCAACTGTCACACTTTTGTTGAATATCATGTGAGTTGCTATGCATGTTCGTCTTGTCTGAATAAGGGTGATTTGCCATGGGTTGAATGAATATGCATATTGTTAGAGAAGAACATTTGGCCGCCAACCAAAGCCATGTATCATGGTGGAAGTTTTAGCTTGGACATTAATCCTCAATCTCTTATGAGAACATGCTTATGCATTAAAGAGGAGTCCATCATCTATTTTCTATGTTGTCCCGGTATGGATGTCCTCAAGTTGAGATCTATCAAAAACAAGAAATCAAATGCGATTTATCTCCTTGGACCTTTGTACAGGTGGCATAGAGGTACCCCTTTGTGACACTTGGTTGAAACATATGTAATGCAATGATAACCCATGGAAATCTGAGCTAATTAGGACAAGGTGCGAGCACTATTGGTATTCGATGCATGAGGCTTGCAACTTATAGGATGTCTTATGCATGACACATATGAAGTACTACTACCGTTGACAAAATTGCTTCCATGTTTTCAAAATAAAAAGCTCTAGCACATAACCTTTCTTTTACTTTTATGTTGAGTCTCCACCTTCTTTCTTCAAGCACCAACTACTGAGAGTATGATTGTCATTCTGAGTGTAATGTGCATTGTCCCAAAGTAGCATTGTCTTTTGCATGATTGTGATATCGTTTATTCTGAAATCATTGTATCTAGTCATCACTTAAACCTTGAAGGTGCCCCTGCATTTATGTTTTGCTTCACTAAAGGGGGCAAGCTAGATATTACTTTATCATATTTGCACATCATGTTCATTGCAAATCTATTTGATGTTTCAGTTTCATGTTGTAAAACTTTCAGTCATTTGTGATTTTCTCATGAGGCAACTTAATTACTACAGATTCATTGTCTCAGTAAGCTTTTGTCATATGACTATAAAAAGTCCTATATGGTTAGTAGCATGTCACCACATAAATTATTCTTGTTATCATTTACCTACTCGAGGACGAGCATGAATTAAGGGATGTTGATACGTCCAAAATGTATCTATAATTTCTGCTTGCTCCATGCCACTTTTGGGTGATATTGCTATGATATTCATACACTTCCATACACTTTTGATCATATTTGGACTAACTTACTAATCCAGTGCACCCCAGTGGCAGTTTCTGTTTTCGGCTGTTTTTGTATTTCAGGTTTTCACGTTACGAGAACTGCCAGGAAAAATCCAGAAAAATTATATAAAAAATCAGCGTTCCGGAAACTACCGTGCGTCCGAAGGACAGCCGG
>LR738712.1:890705285-890723026 GCA_902687465.1 Secale cereale | reverse complement strand
GGGGCGCCTGGGCCCCCCGAAGCTTCCCCGATGCCCCCCTTTGGCATATATTTAAAGCGTCCTCCGAAACCCTCAGAACAGGAACTCTTTTCGCGATCCCATCTCTGTTCCGCCGCCGCCGCCGCTTCCAAGATCGGGAGCACCAGGAGAACTCTTCTCGGCACCCTGCCGGAGGGGAGGATCACCACCGGGAGCTTCTCCACCACCATGGACGCCTCCCGGATGAGTCGTGAGTAGTCTCCCTTAGACCATGAGTCCATGACCAGTAGCTATGTGATGTTCTCCTCCCGTTTTCGTGCTTCACTAATTAGTCCTCGTGAGCTGCCCTACATGATCGAGGCACATATGTAATCCTTATGCTGTTGCTATGCTGAGTTTGCTGGGATCCGATGGATTATGAGATTATGTTCAGATTGATCTTCAGTAATATATTTGATCTACCTCTTTTATATTTATGTTCATAAGTAATTCTTGCATGTTCTCCGTTGTTATTTATTGCTTTGGCCAAGTACTACGTAGTGACTCCAAGAGGGAACGTTATGCTCGATTGTGGGTTCATGCCCCTCGATGACTAGCTTGAGTGACAGAAACATGAGTCTAGGGGATGTGTTGTTGCCACAAGGGGGAAAACAATGGTGCTTGTGCCCGCGGGTGCAAGGATTGTTTACTTTACGCAAAGTTCTTTTAATGCAGTTGTCTGTTGCATTGAGTTTACACTATGGGTGGGACTCGCAACTTAATACCAGCGAGATGTTCTGGATAGATATCTCAAGGTGGATGATTAGTAGTAGATATTGATGGATTTCGGTCTACTTACTTTGGCGTACCGCCCATGCTTTGAACCTCAACCTTTCTTGCAATGTAGTCAGCATTGGTTTGCGTTTGTGGTCCTGTCAATTGCCCAGCTGTAATTTGTTTACCTCACATAGCTGTTTTATCGTCTTTTGGGAGAGAGACATCACTAGTGAACATCATGAGACTCCGGTCCATATTACCATCATTGATCACATCCACTATTTACTATTCGTTATTATTTACTATTGCAAACACTATCTATCACTACTATCATTTGCTTTTAATCCTTTGTGAACTACAAGGCCGGAGGGATTGACAACCTCTCTGTACTCGTTGGGAGCAAAGTTATTTGTATCTGTGTGCAGGTCCACGTTGATTGCTAATATCTGGCGCCGTTAGCAGTTGACACCTACTTGTTGAACCTAGGAGTCTCTGGGGATTCGATCCTTGGCATCTTTGCTAAGGGAAAAACTTCCACAACACTGCATCTTACACCTTCCACTTGGGGTAACCAACGAGGGGTTAGAGGCCCATCAGCTGCCCTACATGATCGAGGCACATATGTAATCCTTATGCTGTTGCTATGATGAGTTTGCTGGGATCCGATGGATTATGAGATTATGTTCAGATTGTTCTTGAGTAATATATTTGATCTACCTCTTTTATATTTATGTTCATAAGTAATTCTTGCATGTTCTCCGTTGTTATTTATTGCTTTGGCCAAGTAATGGGTAGTGACTCCAAGAGGGAACGTTATGCTTGATTGTGGGTTCATGCCTCTCGATGACTAGTTTGAGTGACAGAAACATGAGTCTAGGGGATGTGCTGTTGCCACAAGGGGGAAAACAACGGTGCTTGTGCCCGCGGGTGCAAGGATTGTTTACTTTACGCAAAGTTCTTTTAATGCAGTTGTCTGTTGCTTTGAGTTTACACTATGGGTGGGGCTCGCAACTTAATACCAGCGAGATGTTCTGGATAGATATCTCAAGGTGGATGATTAGTAGTAGATATTGATGGATTTCGGTCTACTTACTTTGGCGTACCGCCCATGCTTAGAACCTCAACCTTTCTTGCAATGTAGTCAGCATTGGTTTGCGTTCGTGGTCCTGTCAATTGCCCAGCTGTAATTCGTTTACCTCACATAGCTGTTTTATCGTCTTTTGGGAGAGAGACATCACTAGTGAACATCATGAGACTCCGGTCCATATTACCATCATTGATCACATCCGCTATTTACTTTTCGCTATTATTTACTATTGCAAACATTATCTATCACTACTATCATTTGCGTTTAATCCTTTGTGAACTACAAGGCCGGAGGGATTGACAACCTCTCTGTACTCGTTGGGAGCAAAGTTATTTGTATCTGTGTGCAGGTCCACGTTGATTGCTAATATCTGGCGCCGTTAGCAGTTGACACCTACTTGTTGAACCTAGGAGTGTCTGGGGATTCGATCCTTGGCATCTTTGCTAAGGGAAAAACTTCCACAACACTGCATCTCACACCTTCCACTTGGGGTAACCAACGAGGGGTTAGAGGCCCATCAGATGGCAAAGGGAGCAAAGGTATGTTTGATGTACAGATTATTGATGTGTACTTTACTAGTGTTCACAGCAACCCCTGGGTATTTGATACCAGTTCAGTTGCTAAAATTAGTAACTCGAAACAAGAGTTGCAGAATGAACAGAGACTAGTTAAAGGTGAAGTGACGATGTGTGTTGGAAGTGGTTCCAAGATTGATATGATCATCATCGCACACTCCCTATACTTTCGGGATTAGTGTAGAACCTAAATAAATGTTATTTGGCATTTGCGTTAAGCATGAATATGATTTGATCATGTTTGTTGCAATATGGTTATTCATTTAAAGTCATAGAATAATTGTTATTCTGTTTACATGAATAAAGCCTTCGATGGTCATACACCCAATGTAAATAGTTTGTTGGATCTCGATCGTAGTGATACACATATTCATAATATTGAAGCCAAAAGATGCAAGGTTAATAATGATAGTGCAACTTATTTGTGGCACTGCCGTTTAGGTCATATTGGTGTAAAGCGCATGAAAGAAACTCCATAGTGATGGACTTTTGGAATCACTTGATTATGAATCACTTGGTGCTTGCGAACCATGCCTCATGGGCAAGATGACTAAAACTCCGTTCTCTGGAACAATGGAGCGAGCAACAGATTTGTTGGAAATCATACATACTGATGTATGTGGACCGATGAGTGTTGAAGCTCATGGCGAGTATCGTTATTTTCTGACCTTCACTGATGATTTGAGCAGATATGGGTATATCTACTTGATGAAGCACAAGTCTGAAACATTTGAAAAGTTCAAAGAATTTAAGAGTGAAGTAGAGAATCATTGTAACAAGAAAATAAAGTTTCTACGATCTGATCGTGGAGGTGAATATTTGAGTTACGAGTTTGGTCTTCATTTGAAACAATGTGGAATAGTTTCACAACTCACGCCACCCGGAACACCACAACGTAATGGTGTGTCCGAATGTCATAACCGTACTTTATTAGATATGGTGCGATATATGATGTCTCTTACCGGTTTACCACTATAGTTTGGGTTATGCATTAAAGACAGCTGCATTCACGTTAAATAGGGCACCATCTAAATCCGTTGAGACGACGCTTTATGAACTGTGGTTTGGCAAGAAACCAAAGTTGTCGTTTCTTAAAGTTTGGGGCTGCGATGATTATGTGAAAAAGCTTCAACCTGATAAGCTCGAACCCATGTCGGAGAAATGTGTCTTCATAGGATACCCAAAAGAAGCTGTTGGGTACACCTTCTATCACACATCCGAAGGCAAGATATTCGTTGCTAAGAATGGATCCTTTCTAGAGAAGGAGTTTCTCTCGAAAGAAGTGAGTGGGACGAAAGTGGAACTTGATGAGGTAATTGTACCTTCTCCCGAATTGGATAGTAGTACATCACAGAAACTAGTTCTAGTGATTCCTACACCAATTAGTGAAGAAGCTAATGATGATGATCATGAAACTTCAGATCAAGTTACTGTTGAATCTCGTAGGTCAACCAGAGTACGTTCCGCACCAGAGTGGTATGGTAACCCTATTCTGGAAGTCATGTTACTAGACCATGATGAACCTACGAACTATGAGGAAGCGATGATGAGCCCAAATTCCGCAAAATGGCTTGAGGCCATGAAATCTGAGATGGGATCCATGTATGAGAACAAAGTGTGGACTTTGGTTGACTTGCCCGATGATCGGCAAGCCATTGAAAATAAATGGATCTTTAAGAGGAAGACTGACGTGGATGGTAATGTTATTGTCTACAAAGCTCGACTTGTTGCGAAATGTTTTCGACAAGTTCAAGGTGTTGACTACGATGAGATTTTCTCACCCGTAGCGATGCTTAAGTCTGTCCGAATCATGTTAGCAATTGCCACATTTTATGAAATTTGGAAAATGGATAACGAAACTGCGTTCTTTAATGGATTTATTAAAGAAGAGTTGTATATGATGCAAACAGAAGTTTTTGTCAATCCTAAAGGTGCTAGCAAATTGTGCAAGCTCCAGCGATCCATCTATGGACTGGTGCAAGCATCTCGGAGTTGGAATATATGCTTTGATAAGTTTATCAAAGCATATAGTCTTATACAGACTTGCGGTGAAGCGTGTACTTACAAGAAAGTGAGTGGGAGCACTACAGCCTTTCTGATAAGTATATGTGAATGACATATTGTCGATCGGAAATGATGTAGAATTTTCTGGAAAGCATGAAGGAATGTTTGAAAGGAGTTTTTCAAAGAAAGACCTCGGTGAAGCTTCTTACATATTGAGCATCCCGATCTATAGATAGATCAAGACACTTGATAAGTTTTTTCAATGAGTACATACCTTGACAAGTTTTTGAAGTAGTTCAAAATGGATCAGTCAGAGAAGGAATTCTTGCCTGAGTTGTAAGGTATGAAGTTGAGTAAGACTCAAAGCCCGACCTCGGCAGAAGATAGAGAAAGAATGAAAGTCATTCCCTATGCCTCAGCCATAGGTTCTATAAAGTATGCCATGCTGTGTACCAAACCTGTTGTGTACCTTACCATGAGTTTGGCAAGGAGGTACAAAAGTGATCCAGGAGTAGATCACTGGACAGCGGTCAAAATTATCCTTAGTTACTGGATAACTAAGGAAATGTTTTCTCGATTATGGAGGTGATAAAGAGTTCGTCGTAAAGAGTTACACCGATGCAAGCTTTACACTAATCCAGATGACTCTAAGTATCAATCTGGATGCATATTGGAAGTGGGAGCAATTAGCTAGAGTAGCTCCATGCAGAGCATTGTAGACATAGAAATTTGCAAAATACATACGGATCTGAATGTGTCAGACCCGTCGACAAAACTTCTCTCACAAGCAAAACATGATCACACCTTACTACTCTTGGGTGTTAATCACATAGCGATGTGAACTAGATTATTTACTCTAGTAAACCCTTTGGGTATTGGTCACATGGCGATGTGAACTATGGGTGTTATTCACATAACGATTTGAACTATCGGTATTAAATCACATGAAGATGTGAACTAGATTATTGACTCGAGTGCAAGTGGGAGACTGAAGGAAATATGCCCTAGAGGCAATAGTAAAGTTATTATTTATTTCCTTATATCATGATAAATGTTTATTATTCATGCTATAATTGTATTAACCGGAAACTTAGTACATGTGTGAATACATAGACAAAACAGTATGTCCCTAGTATGCCTCTACTAGACTAGCTCATTGATCAAAGATGGTTGTGTTTCCTAGCCATAGACATGAGTTGTCATTTGATCAACGGGATCACATCATTAGGAGAATGATGTGATGGACAAGACCCATCCGTTAGCTTAGCACTATGATCGTTTAGTTTTACTGCTATTGCTTTCTTCATGACTTATACATGTTCCTATGACTATGAGATTATGCAACTCCCGAATACCGGAGGAACACCTTGTTTGCTATCAAATGTCACAACGTAACTGGGTGATCATAAAGATGCTCTACAGGTGTCTCCGAAAGTGTTCGTGGTGTTGGCATAGATCAAGACTAGGATTTGTCACTCCGAATGTCGGAGAGGTATCTCTGGGCCCTCTCGGTAATGCACATCATAATAAGCCTTGCAAGCAAAAGACTAATGAGTTAGTCACGAGATGATGTATTACGGAACGAGTAAAGAGACTTCCCGGTAACGAGATTGAACTAGGTATAGAGATACCGACGATCGAATCTCGGGCAAGTAACATACCGATGACAAAAGGAACAACGTATGTTGTTATGCGGTTTGACCGATAAAGATCTTCGTAGAATATGTAGGAGCCAATATGAGCATCCAGATTCCTCTATTGGTTATTGACCGGAGATGAGTCTCGGTCATGTCTACATAGTTCTCGAACCCGTAGGGTCCGCACGCTTAACGTTTGATGACGATCGGTATTATGAGTTTATGAGTTTTGATATACCGAAGGTAGTTCGGAGTCCCGGATGAGATCACGGACATGACGAGGAGTCTCGGAATGTCCGAGACGTAAAGATTGATATATTGGACGACTATATTCGGACAACGGAAGTGTTCCGTAAAAGTTTCGGAATTTACCGGAGTACCGGGGGGGGGGGGGTTACCGGAACCCCTGGGGAAGCTATGGGCCTTAATGGGACATAGGAGAAAGAGAGAAGGAGGGCCAGGGCTGGGCCGCGCGCCCCCCACCCCTTGGTCCGAATTGGACAAGGAGGGAGGAGGGGCCGGCGCCCCTTTCCTTCTCCTTCTCCCTCTCCTTCCTTCCCCCCTTCTCCCTTTTGGTAGTTCCTACTAGGAATAGGATTAGGATTGCACCTCCTAGGCGCGCCACAAGGGGCCGGCCGGCCTCCCCCCTTGCTCCTTTATATACAGGGGCGGGGGGCACCCAAAGACACACAAGTTGAATTGTTTTTGCCGTGTGCGTTGCCCCCCTCCACAGAAACACACCTCGGTCATACTGTTGCAGTGCTTAGGCAAAGCCCTGCGCCGGTAGATACATCATATCCGTCACCACGCCGTCGTGCTGACGAAACTCTCCTGTTAAGCTCAACTGGATCAAGAGCTCGTGGGACATCATCAAGCTGAACGTGTGCTGAACGCGGAGGTGCCGTACGTTCGGTGCTTGATCGGTTGGATCACGAAGAAGTTCGACTACATCAACCGCTTCACTTGACGCTTCCGCTCCCGGTCTACGAGGGTACGTAGACACACTCTCCCCTCTCGTTGCTATGCATCTGGTAGATAGATCTTGCGTGATCGTAGGAAAATTTTAAAATACTACGTTCCCCAATAGGTGCTCCATCTTACTCGATCTGGCCTCAAGGAACTAGCAGCGCTGCATGCTCCTTTGGCCCAGAGCTCCTTGCTGCAGAGGCTGGCTGAAACTCGAATGCGGAGCTCCCTGCAGATGACATATTGTGTCAATGCTCGCAGCAACAGAAAGAACTCACATACCGTAGAACTTGCACAGTAATGTATCAACCACCAAACTGTTTGAAGCAAAAACAAACAAGAGGGGGGGGGGGAGTTTATACCTGATCTTCTTGAGCCTCTCCTCAAGCAAAAGCATCATCCAAGGTAATTGCCTAAACAAGAACACTCCTTAAGGATCTGGAAATGGACCAACACAGTAGTAGTGAAGCTATGTGGGGATCTTTGTGAAGCAGTTTATCACTTCTTGGAGACACCAACAGTCTTTCCTGTCCTACCGGTAGTCTTGGTGTGCTAAGCACGAATACGCACGCCCCTAGTAGTGACGCAGACCACGATGGTTCCTGGGAAAGAGAGCAAGGTTTCAAGCATAAGTGATCGCTCATACATCTATGCACTAAGGAAAAACGCTACTCCAACAGTGAAGTTTTAAGGAATCAAACATCAGGCATCAGCATACATCTATTGGAAACAGAGCATTGATATACAAATCAGCTGGGTCACATACAAGGTACACTAGAAGGGTATACATGAATACATTGACAATCATCAATACCAGATTGCAAGACATAACAATTATGTACCTAAGCAAGTCGACAAGGGCATAGGGCAGGATATAAAATTATGGATACAAGTAATAGACAAACTAGTTCCAACAGATTGACTGAATTGAACTGCTATATAACCAAGTTAGAGCTGGCAGAAGTTGCAGGTAAATAAACATCCATAGATCTAACAGTAGCAAAAGATGACTTCTGTCTCTACTTGACTAATGAATCAGTACATCTTCAAGCGAAAAATCATGAAGATCACACTACGATGTCCCTAACAACAGTAGAAGCTCAGAGGTGTGACAATATTTCATAATATATAAGCATTGGCTAAAACTTTCCGCTTAACATGCAAATAAATATCAGCCACTTATTGCTTATTTCATGCTTCAATTTTTATTTTCAGTTTTGTTAGGATAATCTGTATGCATAGGTATAGTCCTATACTTGTTTGGAAAGTCAATATATTCATGTCAACAATTATATAGAGCCAAACAATCATTTAAGCATAGAAGGCACGTCATTCCTATATATAACTAAAGCATATTCAGCAAGCTACCGAAGCCAATAACTATGATTAATTAAGCAGGAAAATAGTCAACATAAGCCTGTATTTCTTCAGGTTGGGCTCATGCGCCACAAAACAACTTTAAAAATATAGAACCAATCCAGTAGGGGAAATTGATATGTAGTAGAGTTGCCTTAACTAATATATTGTGCTAGCTAGTGTAATGAGCTGGATGCAAACTCATAATCTTTCTTAGGTTAAATAAGAGAAGATAAAAAAAAGAGCAGAGTCGAAGCAGGGGTGGATTGGAAGAAGTATCGCTTTGTTGAAGCGATGTGAGGCTTGGCTTGGGTGACTAGCAGGTCCAATGCTGAAATGTTATTGAACATGAGGAGCAATAGCGACAGCCCCACTGAAGAAACCACAAAAAGTCCATTGTTGCGGCATCAGAAAACATGTGAGTAGCGAGCGCAGCATCCTGTAAGTATGAGGAAAACAAAATTGTTACAAAATTCAGTAAATACGAAAGAGATATGCATCCTTGAGAGGTCAGACAGACAGACACAGAAATAGCCTTGCGTATGTATGCATCTATGTAATGTATAATAAGAAAATAGCAAGGGCGGATGTATCTGTACTTGTGCAATGCGGATGCAGATGTGCAGACTGAATTTTGTTCAAAGTAAATACATACAGACAGATAGACGGTAAATAATACTAGATGTGCAGACTGAATTTTGTTCATAGGAATACAACACAGTTCAAGAAATACTCCACCAAAGACAAATCCTACACTAAACTACTGCAGGCTACTACTCCTACAACAACTACAGCAAGAGGGAAGAGATAAGAAGAAGGAACTACTTCTTGCAAGCACTACTGCTTGCAAGTTCTAACTTAACAGCTGCAATCATCAATTTAGTTAATCGAAGATGCTACTCTAACTACTCCATTTTGCAAGATGCTACTGTAACTATCAATACTCGAATGTGTTGCAAGATGCTACTCTCACCAGATGCTCCAAGTTGATACTCCAAGATACTACAAGCAAGATACTCCAAGATGTACTGCACCAGTACTGGAGTATTTGTGATGTGTTGGTCTCGTATTTGGCAGAGAGCGTAATCAACCTCCCATTTTTAGCTTGGACCTATGCTTATTCACAACTCTCTCTCGATGTATTTCATACTCCAACAAGATGAGAATTCAGACAAGAATCTGTTCCACATACCCTGTTCATTCGAGCATCTGCTCTCTGCGAAATCGAAACAGTACCACACGGACATCCAACCAGCGACACAGAGGTCGGCCGCGGCACATCGAACCAAATCTGACCGAAACGGATGTGAGAGCCTCCCCACCCCGGTCCTTGGGCATGAGCGGATCCTGCACAGATGCGAACGCACCAAAAAATCCATCACCGCCTGAGCTCGGAGCACGAACGAATCGAGGAGCCGGACGCGGGGGCAGTAGGAAGGAGGTGGCAGGAGGGTGGAAGGGAGAGCTTTGTTTGGCTTACCCGATGGGCGGAGGCGGGCCTGTCGGGGCTGAGGCGGCGCCTGAACCAGGAGAGGAAGCAGTCGATGAGGAAGGCATCAAAGAAGACCACCACCGCCCTCACGAGCACTTCCGCGCACCCGCACATCGAGCTCCTTGAAGAAAAGACCTCGACCCGATTCTTGACGGGCTTGATCTTGGGGGTGCGCTTCCGCCGCCGCCCCTTCCCGTGCGCCCGCTCCGCGGCGATGCGCCCTCCTTGCCTAGGGTTCATCTGGCAGGAGAGGATGAAAGCCGGAGAGAGGGGAGCATCCGGGAGAGGAAGAGAGGGGGTCGGGGTGGTGATGCAATGAGTAAGGGCGCGGGGGAGGCCATGGATGTGGGGCTCGCCGGTGGAGCTGATGGGTCGGGGTGGTGATACGTCCAAAACATATCTATAATTTCTGCTTGCTCCATGCCACTTTTGGGTGATATTGCTATGATATTCATACACTTCCATACACTTTTGATCATATTTGGACTAACTTACTAATCCAGTGCACCCCAGTGCCAGTTTCTGTTTTCGGCTGTTTTTGTATTTCAGGTTTTCACGTTTCGAGAACTGCCCAGAAAAATCCAAAAAAATTATATAAAAAATCAGCGAACCGGAAACAACACTGCGTCCGAAGGGCAACCAGGGTGGGGGGGCACAGGGGCTCCAGGCGCCCTGTGGGCGCGTCCCCCCCCCTGGGCCGCGACGGGGGGGCGCCTGGGCCCCCCGAAGCCCGTCCGGTGCCCCCCTTTGGCATATATTTAGAAGGACCTCCGAAACCCTCAGAACAGGACTTCTTTTCGTGATCCCATCTCTGTTCCGCCGCCGCCGCCGCTTCCAAGATCGGGAGCACCAGGAGAACTCTTCCCGGCACCCTGCCGGAGGGGAGGATCACCACCGGGAGCTTCTCCACCACCATGGACGCCTCCCGGATGACTCGTGAGTAGTCTCCCTTGGACCATGAGTCCATGACCAGTAGCTATGTGATGTTCTCCTCCCGTTCTTGTGCTTCACTAATTAGTCCTCGTGAGCTGCCCTACATGATCGAGGCACCTATGTAATCCTTATGCTGTTGCTATGTTGAGTTTGCTGGGATCCGATGGATTATGAGATTATGTTCAGATTGATCTTGAGTAATATATTTGATTCACCTCTTGGAGTCACTACCTACTACTCGGCCAAAGCAATAAGTAACAACGGGGAACATGCAAGAATTACTTATGAACTAAAATATAAAAGAGTTCTCCTGGAGGCGTCCATGGTGGTGGAGAAGCTCCCGGTGGTGATCCTCCCCTCCGGCAGGGTGCCGGGAAGAGTTCTCCTGGTGCTCCCGATCTTGGAAGCGGCGGCGGCGGCGGAACAGAGATGGGATCGCGAAAAGAGTTTCTGTTCTGAGGGTTTCGGAGGACGCTTTAAATATATGCCAAAGGGGGGTATCGGGGAAGCTTCGGGGGGCCCAGGCGCCCCCCCGGCGCGGCCCAGGGGGGCGCGCCGCCAGGGCGCCTGGAGCCCTGGTGCCGCCCCCCCCGGCTGTCCTTCGGATGCAAGGTTGTTCCCGAAACGCTGATTTTTTATATAATTTTTCTGGATTTTTCTGGGCAGTTCTCGAAACGTGAAAACCTGAAATACAAAAACAGCCGAAAACAGAAACTGGCACTGGGGTGCACTGGATTAGTAAGTTAGTCCAATATGATCAAAAGTGTATGGAAGTGTATGAATATCATAGCAATATCACCCAAAAGTGGCATGCAGCAAGCAGAAATTATAGATACGTTTTGGACGCATCAACATCCCCAAGCTTAATTCATGCTCGTCCTCGAGTAGGTAAATGATAACAAGAATAATTTCTGTGGTGACATGCTCTTGACCATATAGGACTTTTTATAGTCATATGACAAAAGCTTACTGAGACAATGATTCTATAGTAATTAAGTTGCCTCGTGAGAAAATCACAAATGACTGAAAGTTTTACAACATGAAACTAAAACATCAAAAAGATTTGCAATGAACATGATGTGCAAATATGATAAAGTGATATCTAGCTTGCCCCCTTTAGTGATGCAAAACATAAATGCAGGGGCACCTTCAAGGTTTAAGTGATGACTAGATACAATTATTTCAGAATAAACGATATCACAATCATGCAAAAGACAATGCTACTTTGGGACAATGCACATTACACTCAGAATGACAATCATGCTCTCAGTAGTTGGTGCTTTAACATAAAAGTAAAAGAATGGTTATGTGCTAGAGCTTTTTATTTTCAAAACATAGAAGCAATTTTGTCAACGGTAGTAGTACTTCATATGTGTCATGCATAAGACATCCTATAAGTTGCCAGCCTCATGCATCGTATACCAATAGTGCTCGCACTTTGTCCTAATTAGCTCGGATTTCCATGGGTTATCATTGTATTGCATATGTTTCAACCAAGTGTCACAAAGGGGTACCTCTATGCCACCTGTACAAAGGTCCAAGGAGATAAATCGCATTTGATTTCTCGTTTTTGATAGATCTCAACTTGAGGACATCCATACCGGGACAACATAGAAAATAGATGATGGACTCCTCTTAAATGCATAAGCATATTCTCATAAGAGATTGAGGATTAAGGTCCAAGCTAAAACTTCCACCATGATGCATGGCTTTGGTTGGCGGCCCAATGTTCTTCTCTAACAATATGCATAGTCATTCAACCCACGGTAAATCACCCTTACTTCAGACAAGACGAACATGCATAGCAACTCACATGATATTCAACAAAAGTGTGACAGTTGATGGCGTCCCCAGAAACATGGTTACCGCTCAGCAAGCAACTTATAAGAAATAAGATACTTTCCCACAATAGTTTTTAAGCTACTTTCCCATGAGCTATGTATTGCAAGTTAGTTCGTTTAGTACAGGTGGAGGTTAGCAAAAGATTGGGAGCGACCAACTAAGAGAGCAATGACGGTCATAATCATGCAGAGCGACAAAGCAATATTGAATCAGGCATGGTAGTTATATCGCTACTCAGAAATAAAAGATCATCAAGGCTTGACAGACTTTCTTTACAGTCTTGAATATGCGTGAGCATACACCAAGTCAATCATTATAAATTCTCGAAGGAAGATATTACTAAACCATACCACATCATAGGCAAACAAACCATGTTGGTACTCCAATAACACATTGGGAACCCCCCAGCTATTTGAGATTAACCATAAGAAAACCTGAACTACTAAGCACCATCATGCAAGTAGCATCTTTATCATAGACACATTAACCAATGCAACGGAAGCAAACTCTCTTAATAAGGTGAGCATGATAATTAAAGAGAGTTCAAGCAACCAACTAAACAAAAGCTCTTTGAAAAGATAAGCATGAATACTAAGAGCAGAGCATGATAGTAGCTATTAAAAGACAATTAACACACACAGCAAAGATAGTCATGAAAATTCTATGTTATGTTCTAGGTAGAAGTGGAGCGTGTTTCTCTCCCACATAAAGAAATGCTGAGTTCCGACTCGTTATGAAAACTAAAAAGAAAACTAAAAGCAAGACGCACCAAGCATAGCACATAACACATGAAGTGATAAAAATATAGTGGAACGAAAGACGAACTGATAATGTTGATGGAGAAGGGGATGCACGGGGGCATCCCCAAGCTTAGACGCTTGAGTCTCCTTGAATATTTCTTGGGGGTGCACGGGGGCATCCCCAAGCTTGAGCGCTTGACACTCCTGAATCTTTTTTATCATCTTCCCTCGCACACTTGAAAACTCCCTTCATACATAACTCATCATAATCTGATTAGCGAGGTTAGTACCCTTAATAAAATAATTATACCTTGCTGGAAATAAAGATATTCTTGAAGTTCTACTGTTTCTCAAGATTTCCAAAAGGTTTTTGCAAAGAAAAAGCAAGTTCTTGATTTGCAAAGTGAAGGAAAGGCAAAACAGGACAGAATCTGTGAAAAACAGAACAGCAGGTAGTAATTGATTTGTTCGGGATATTTCTGCAACTCAAATCAAAAAACTCAGAACAGACGCACGAAAGACAATTATATAGAGAACGCTGTCGAAACAATTCAGACCAAAAAGATGATCTGGTGATTTTATACGAATTTTTCTATCCAAGGACAGAATATGTTTCCTGGACAGCACCTCACAACTTTTGAACTTTCTAGCAATCAGAGGCTATACTTGGCACAAATATGAAAATCAAAGATACAATGATGATGCTACAGCAGTAAACAACATCAAGACACGACAAAAGCAAAAATTTTATTCGTGTGGGCTGCCTCCCAAAAGCGCTTTCTTTTATGCCTTTAAGCTAGGCATAATGCATAGATCAAGTTTTATCAAGAGTAAAAGAATAGCTAGCCCGTACAACGGACTCAAAAGGTAACTTGATCTTTTTACGAGGGAAGTGTTCCATCCCTTTCTTGAGAGGAAACTGAAATTTTATATTACCCTCTTTCATGTCAATGATAGCACCAACGGTGCGTAAAAAGGGACGCCCCAAAATAATTGGACATGAAGGATCACATTCAATATCCATAATAGTAAAATCAACGGGCACATAATTATCATTGACAACAATAAGAACATCGTCGATCCTCCCCAAAGGTTTCTTTCTGGAAGAATCAACGAGACGAACACCAAAAGAACAAGAGTCATAAGGTTTCAATTTAAGCATATCATATATTCTTTTGGGCATAACAGAGGTACTAGCACCAACATCACATAATGCATAACAAGAGAAGTCATTCAAATTAATTTTTATCATAGGATCCCAACCATCTTCTAGCTTTCTAGGTATGGAGGCTTCTACTCTAAGTTTCTCCTCCCTAGCTTTGATGAGAGCATTAGTGATATGCTCTGTGAAGGCAAGGTTAAGCGTGCTAGTGCGGGGATCTCTAGACATCTTGTGAAGGAAATCAATAACTTCGGTAAAAGCGCAATTATCAAAATCAAGATCACGAGCATCAAGTAAAGTGGTAGCGGTGTCCTTAAGGTTCACTTGTTTGGTAGTTTCTATATTCATAGCATCACCATTAATAGGTCCATTGGGACCAGGAGTACATTGGGTGCTAAGAGTTTGAACATCCTCAACAACTTGGATAGTAGCAACAGTGTGGTGGGTAGGAAGGCTCTTAGTTCTTTCCTCTTCCTCCCTTTCTCTAGCCCATCTTTCTTTAAGTTTAGCCATCATCCTAATGTTTTCATTAATTTGTACTTGAGTAGCATTAATAGGAATGACTTCCCTCTCCTCAAGAGGAGAAGTTTTAATCTTTAGCAATTTTACTTCATTGGCTAAGTGATCCACCTTCAAAGAGAGATCATCTAGTTTATGTAGTTTTTCTTTTACACTCTTATTAAAGGCTTTTTGGGTAGTGATGAAATCTTTAGGCATAGTCTCTAGTTCAGTAGTGGAGTTCTTGGTACTAGGATAAGCATTATTGTTCCCATAAGAATTAGAGGGGAACGGTCTAGGATTGCTACCAAAATTACTCCTATAAGCATTGTTGTTAAAATTGTTTCTAGAGATAAAATTCACATCTACTTGTTCTTGAGCAATCAAAGAATTTAAAGGAACATCACGAGGATCAACAGTAGATTGCTTCGAAAGTAGAGACATGATCAAGTCAACTTTTTCATTAAGGGAGGAAATCTCCTCGACAGAGTTTACCTTCCTACCTGTTGGAGCGCGTTCGGTGTGCCATTGGGAATAATTGGTCATCATCTCATCGAGAAGCTTTGTGGCAACACCAAGTGTAGTTGACATAAAAGTTCCTCCCGCGGCTGAATCTAACAAGTTCCGCGAGGTAAAGTTCAAGCCTGCATAAAAAGTTTGGATAGCCATCCAAGTAGTCAAACCGTGAGTAGGGCAGTTCTTGATAAGAGATTTCATACGTTCCCAAGCTTGGGAAACGTGTTCATTATCCAATTGTTAAAATTCATAATGTTACTTCTAAGTTGGATAATTTTAGCAGGTGGATAGTATTTTCCAATAAAAGCATCTTTGCACTTGTCCCATGAATCTATGCTATTTCTAGGCAAAGGCTGAAACCAAATTTTAGCTCCTCCTCTCAAAGAGAAAGGAAAAAGCTTAAGCTTAACAATATTACCATCTATTTCTTGGTACTTTTGCATATCACAAAGTTCAACAAAGTTGTTCAAGTGTAAAGCAGCATCATCTCCAGCACCGGAGAATTGTTCTCTCATGACTAAGTTCAGTAAAGCAGGTATAATTTCATATGAAGGTGCTGAAGTGGCAGGTGTAGTGATAGGTGTGCTGATAAAGTCATCGTTGTTGTGACTAGTGAAGTCACACAACTTGGTGTTCTCGGTGGAACCCATAATAGCAAGCAAGCAAGATAACTATTTTTGTGATTTTCGATAAAAAGGTACTAAAGCAAAAATGAAAGGTAAACTAACAAGACTAAAAAGCAAAGGTAAAAGATAGCATGCAACTCCCCTATCCTGAAGAGTGGAGTCCCCGGCAACGGCGCCAGAAAATACTCCTTGATGGGCCTCGAACCCCTCGTTGGTTACCCCAAGTGGAAGGTGTAAGATGCAGTATTGTAGAAGTGTTTTCCCTTAGCAAATATGCCAAGGATCGAATCCCCAGAGACTCCTAGGTTCAACAAGTAGGTGTCAACTGCTACGGCGCCAGATAGTAGCAATCAACGTGGACCTGCACACAGATACAAATAACTTTGCTCCCAACGAGTACAGAGAGGTTGTCAATCCCTCCGGCCTTGTAGTTCACAAAGGATTAAAAGCAATGATAGTAGTGATAGATAGTGTTTTGCAATAGTAAATAATAATGGAAAGTAAATAGCGGGTGTGATCAATGATGGTAATATGGATCGGAGTCTCATGATGTTCACTAGTGATGTCTCTCTCCCAAAAGACGATAAAACAGCTATGTGAGGTAAACAAATTACAGATGGGCAATTGACAGGACCACGAACGCAAACCAATGCTGACTACATTGCAAGAAAGGTTGAGGTTCAAAGCATGGGCGGTACGCCAAAGTAAGTAGACCGAAATCCATCAATATCTACTACTAATCATCCACCTTGAGATATCTATCCAGAACATCTCGCTGGTATTAAGTTGCGAGTCCCACCCATAGTGTAAACTCAAAGCAACAAACAGCTGCATTAAAAGAACTTTGCGTAAAGTAAACAATCCTTGCACCCGCGGGCACAAGCACCGTTGTTTTCCCCCTTGTGGCAACAGCCCATCCCCTAGACTCATGTTTCTGTCACTCAAGCTAGTCATCGAGGGGCATGAACCCACAATCAAGCATAACGTTCCCTCTTGGAGTCACTACCTATTACTCGGCCAAAGCAATAAATAACAACGGAGAACATGCAAGAATTACTTATGAACAAAAATATAAAAGAGGTGAATCAAATATATTACTCAAGATCAATCTGAACATAATCTCATAATCCATCGGATCCCAGCAAACTCAACATAGCAACAGCATAAGGATTACATAGGTGCCTCGATCATGTAGGGCAGCTCACGAGGACTAATTAGTGAAGCACAAGAACAGGAGGAGAACATCACATAGCTACTGGTCATGGACTCATGGTCCAAGGGAGACTACTCACGAGTCATCCGGGAGGCGTCCATGGTGGTGGAGAAGCTCCAGGTGGTGATCCTCCCCTCCGGCAGGGTGCCGGGAAGAGTTCTCCTGGTGCTCCCGATCTTGGAAGCGGCGGCGGCGGCGGAACAGAGATGGGATCGCGAAAAGAGTTTCTGTTCTGAGGGTTTCGGAGGACGCTTTAAATATATGCCAAAGGGGGGCATCGGGGAAGCTTCGGGGGGCCCAGGCGCCCCCCCGGCGCGGCCCAGGGGGGGCGCGCCGCCAGGGCGCCTGGAGCCCTGGTG
>LR738712.1:890686084-890705275 GCA_902687465.1 Secale cereale | reverse complement strand
CCGGCTGTCCTTCGGACGCAAGGTTGTTCCCGAAACGCTGATTTTTTATATAATTTTTCTGGATTTTTCTGGGCAGTTCTCGAAACGTGAAAACCTGAAATACAAAAACAGCCGAAAACAGAAACTGGCACTGGGGTGCACTGGATTAGTAAGTTAGTCCAAATATGATCAAAAGTGTATGGAAGTTTATGAATATCATAGCAATATCACCCAAAAGTGGCATGGAGCAAGCAGAAATTATAGATACGTTTTGGACGTATCAAGCGGCGGCGAGGAGATGGGGGGAGGAGGGGTGTGATGTGAGCTAGGGTTTGGGCTGCTGTGGGGGTATCTCTTTTTTTTTTCTTTTTTTTGTAGATAGATGGATGGATGGATGGATGTGGGATGGTGAGATGGATGGATGGATGGATGGGCGCCATGTCATCGATCCGTGGGAAGAGTCCTGATTGGTTCGGAAAACCAATGATTTAAAAAAGTATCTAAGTACTAAAAATATCTAAGGGATTTTGTGAAGTAGCTACCAAAAATATTTTGCAAAAGGGCACCATACAATTTTTCACTAGAGTTAGACCACATTGTATGGATAAGTACCAATTTGTATGCATTTCTGATCTTTCTAGCTATTTTTAATCATTTTCCAAGTGCCCAAAATGAGTTTTTTTGTGAAGGACCTACCATATATTTGTTGCAAAATTGTACCAAATCAATTTTATAAAATACTAGGCCATATTTAATGCACAATTGACAAAATGGTTGGGTGTCAAAAGTTTCGGCACACCTCTGGTGAAAAAGACAAATTTCGGCCGATCCAAATGGAAGCGGGTCAAATTTGAACTACAGCTCCCTTATAGTTTGCTTATTATTTTTTCCAAAAATCATTTCTAGGTATATAAGTATCTATTTAATCAGAGAAACACCAAAAACTTTCCAAGATTCAACCACTAGCTAGGAACGGTCATTCTCGCCGTTTTGACCGCATTTTGAAACGGGCATAAAAAATTCAAAACAAATCAAAATATTGGAAAACCTTTGCATTGTGCCATTATATGTGACCAAGTTTCCAGGAAAAATAATAAACTTGTAATACGGAAATTATTTTTAAAAAGTGTTCTCAGAAATGAGCTATCATGCGTGAAAATTCATGGCTTTCAAGCCAAATGATCAATCTTATGGCCACATTCATGGCATAGTTTGTTCAAATGATCTTGCATTGTGCACAAGGGTGCATCTTGGAAAGGCAAACAATGTTGCCTAAGGGAGTTTTCACTTTCTTTGGACGAAAAATTCATTTTCCATTTTTCGAGTGCCCAAAAGGAGGTTTTTTTGTGAAGGACCTCCCAAATAATTGTTGCAAAATTGGACCAGATCATTTTTATAAAATACTAGGCCATATTTAATGCACAATTGACCAAATGGTTGGGTGTCAAAAGTTTCGGCCCACCTCTGGTGAATAAGACAAATTTCGGCCGATCCAAATGGTAGCGGGTCAAATTTGAACAGCAGCTCCCTTATAGTTTGCTCTTTATTTTTTCCAAAAATCATTTCTATGTGCATAAGTATCTATTTAATCAGAGAAACACCAGAAAATTTCCAAGATTGTACCACTAGCTAGGAACGGTCATTCCCGCCGTTTTACCGCATTTTGAAACGGGCATAAAAATTCAAAAAAAATCAAAAAATTGGAAATACTTCGCATTGTGTCATTATATATGACCAAGTTTCCAGGAAAAATAATAAACTTGTAATACGGCAATTCTTTTAAAAAAGTGTTCTCAGAAATGAGCTATCATGCGTGAAGATTCATGGCTTTCAAGCCAAATGATCAATCCTATGGCCACATTCATTTCATAGTTTCTTCAAATGATCTCATATTGTGCACAAGGGTGCATCTTGGAATGGCAAACCATATTGCCTAAGAAAGTTTTCATTTTCTTTGGACGAAAAAATCATTTTCCATTTTTCGAGTCCCCAAAAGGAGGTTTTTTTGTGAAGGACCTCCCAAATACTTAATGCACAATTGACCATATGGTTGGGTGTAAAAAGTTTTGATCCACCTCTCATTAAAAAGACAAATTTCGGCCAATTCAGCAAGAAGTGGGTCAAATTTGAACTACAACTGCCTTGTAGTTTGCTCTTTATTTTAAAAAAAATCATTTCTATGTCCATAAGTATCTATTTAATCAGAGAAACACAAAAAAATACCAAGATTCAACCACTAGCTAGGAACGGTCGTTCCCGTCGTTTTGACCGCATTTTGAAACGGGCATAAAAAATTCAATAGAAAACCAAAAAATTGGAAAACCTTCGCATTGTGTCATTATATATGACCAAGTTATCAGGAAAAATAATAAACTTGTAATACGGAAATTCTTTTTAAAAAGTGTTCTCAGAAATGAGCTATTGATACGTCCAAAACGTATCTATAATTTCTGCTTGCTCCATGCCTCTTTTGTGTGATATTGCTATGATATTTATACACTTCCATACACTTTTGATCATATTTGGACTAACCTATTAACTCAGTGCACCCCAGTGCCAGTTTCTGTTTTCTGCTGTTTTTGTATTTCAGGTTTTCCCATTACGTAAACTGCCAGAAATATTCCGGGAAAAATATATATAAAATCAGCGTTCTGGAAGCTTCCATACGGCCAAAGTAGGGCCGGAGGGGGGCCACCAGGGCTCCAGGCGCCCTGGGGGCGCGGCCCCCCTCCTGGCCGCGCCGGGGGGGCGCCTGGGCCCCCCAGGTCTTCGCTGATGCCCCCCTTTGGCATATATTTACACGGCGTCCCGAAACCCTCGAGGACGGAACCCTTTTTCGCGATGTCATCTTTGTTCCGCCGCCGCCGCGCTTCCAAGATCGGGAGCACCAGGAGAACTCTTCCCGGCACCCTGCCGGAGGGGAGGATCACCACCGGGAGCCTCTCCACCACCATGGACGCCTCCCGGATGAGTTGTGAGTTGTCTCCCTTGGACCATGGGTCCATGACCAGTAGCTATGTGATGTTCTCCTCCCCTTTTTGTCCTTCACTAATTAGACCTCGTGAGCTGCCCTCCATGATCGAGGCACATATGTAATCCTTATGCTGATGCTATGATGAGTTTGCTGGGATCCGATGGATTATGAGATTATGTTCAGATTGTGTTTGAGTAATATATTTGATTTACCTCTTTTATATTTATGTTCTTGAGTAATTCTTGCATGTTCTCCGTTGCTATTTATTGCTTTGGCCGAGTAGTAGGTAGTAACTCCAAGAGGGAACGTTATGCTTGATTGTGGGTTCATGCCCCTCGATGACTAGCTTGAGTGAAAGAAACATGAGTCTAGGGGATGTGTTGTTGCCACAAGGGGGAAAACAACGGTGCTTGTACTCGCGGGTGCAAGGATTGTTTACTTTACGCAAAGTTCTTTTAATGCAGTTGTCTGTTGCTTTGAGTTTACACTATGGGTGGGACTCGCAACTTAATACCAGCGAGATGTTCTGGATAGATATCTCAAGGTGGATGATTAGTAGTAGATGCAGATGGATTTCTGTCTACTTGCCTTGGCGTACCGCCCATGCTTTGAACCTCTACCTTTCTTGCAACATAGTTAGCATTGGTTTGCGCACATAATCCTGTCAATTGCCCAGCTGTAATTCGTTTACCTCACATAGCTGTTTTATCGTCTTTTGGGAGAGAGACATCACTAGTGAACATCATGGGACCCCGGTCCATATTATCATCACTGATCACATCCGCTATTTACTTTCAGTTCTTACTTACTAGTTGCAGTTATACCTATCACTATTATCTCTTGCGTTTGATCCTTTGTAAACGACAAGGCCGGAGGGATTGACAACCTCTCTGTACTCGTTGGGAGCAAAGTTATTTGTATCTGTGTGCAGGTCCAGTCGATTGCTAAATATCTGGCGCCGTTAGCAGTTGACACCTTCTTGTTGAACCTTGGAGTCTCACGGGAATTCGATCCTTGGTATCTTGCCAAGGGAAAACTACCGCTACACTGCATCTCAAACCTTCCACTCTGGGTAACCAACGAGGGGCGAGAAGCCATCAAGCAAAGTTTTTTGGCGCCGTTGCCGGGGACTCCACTCTTCAAGATAGGGGAGTTGCACGCTATCTTTTACCTTTGCTTTTTAGTCTTGTTAGTTTACCTTTCAGTTTTTGCTTTAGTATCTTTTATCAAAAATCACAAAAATAGTTATCTCATTCTTTAGTTGTCATTATGTCTGGTCCTTTTGTCTTTGGCGAGGCAGAAGTTCTCACCTTTAAACAAAGAGGTGGGGAAAGTCTAAAAGATGCTTGGTATAGAATTAATGATTCTCAAAAAAGAGCCACCAAGAAGCAATCTACTACTATCCTGCTTAGAAATTTTTATGTTGGAATTACTTCTTGGAATAGGTTTATTCTAGATTCTGCTATCAATGGAAATTTCCTAGAGGCCCCAGTTTGGGAATCTCTTAGTATTATTGAAAATCTTGTTGGAAATCCCCCTGTTGTTAGCATTCAAGAGGACATCACCCTAGCTCACATTATGAAAAAACTTGAAAAGATAGAGCTAGAGATGCCAAACATTAATAAGATAAATGAGTTGGATCGTAAGATCCAAGGGAATTTGAATAGGCTTGATAGCTCCATGCATAAAATTCTCAAAACTTTGGAGACCATCAAATCCCATGACTTGGATTCTTCTAGGATAGACAAGATTGAGGAAATCTTTGATACTCTAGGAACTACTTTCTCCTCAATCAAAACCAAAAAGGTAGAAACTCCGGCAAAGAAGGAGCCTAAGTTCGTTTACGTTCCAAAGGCTCCCCGCTCTAAAAGTAATCCATCTATTGCCAAAGGGGTTGAAACTTTAAAGACTTTGGAAGAAACACCTCTCTTTGATAAATTTATAAATGAATCTTCCCTTGACTTTTTTCCTTTTGGTCTTCTCCCTAGAAGTATCTCTATGAGGCCTTTATTTGAAAGTCCTCTTAAGACTAGTTGTACTACTGAAGAGCTTTTTGATGATCTTGATGATGGTTCAATTGATACAACTTGATCTTTTTGCATTATGCCTAGCTTAAAGGCATAAAAGAAAGCGCTTTTGGGAGGCAGCCCACAATGAATAAAATTTTATTTTGCTTTTGTTGTGTCTTGATGTTGTTATTACAGTAGCACCATCATTGTATCTTTACTTTTCAGCTTTGTGCCAAGTGTAGCCTCTGATTGCAAGAAAGTTCAAAAGTTGTGACGTGCTGTCCAGGAAACATATTCTGTCCTTGGATAGAAAAATTCGTATAAAATCACCAGACCATCTTTTTGGTCTGAATGTTTTCGACAGCGTGCTCTATACAATTGTCTTTCGGGCGTCTGTTCTGAGTTTTTTGATTTGAGTTGCAGAAGTGCCCCGAAAAAATCATTTACTACCTGCTGGTCTGTTTTTCACAGATTCTGTCCTGTTTTGCCTTTCCTTCGTTTTGCAAACCTTGAGCTTGCTTTTTCGTTGCAAAAACCTTTTGGCAATCTTGAGAAACAGTAGGCCTTCAAGAATATCCTTATTTCCAGCAAGGAAAAATTATTTTATTATAGGTACTAACCTCGCTAATCAGATTATGATGAGTTATGTATGAAGGGAGTTTTCAAGTGTGCGAGGGAAGATGATAAAAAGATTCAAGAGTGTCAAACGCTCAAGCTTGGGGATGCCCCCATGCACCCCCAAGAAATATTCAAGAAGACTCAAGCGTCTAAGCTTGGGGATGCCCCCGTGCATCCCCTTCTCCATCAACATTATCAGTTCGTCTTTCGTTCCACTATATTTTTATCACTTCATGTGTTATGTGCTATGCTTGGAGCGTCTTGCTTTTAGTTTTCCTTTTTTAGTTTTCTTTAGCTTTGCTTGCTTCTCATAACGAGTTGGAACTCATCTTTCTTTGTGTGGGAGAGAGACACGCTCCACTTCAACCTAGAACACAACATAGAATTTTCATGTCTATCTTTGCTGTGTGTGTTCTTTGTCTTTCAATAGCTACTATCATGTTCAGCTCTTAGTTTCCATGCTTATCTTTTTAAAGAGCTTTTGTTTAGTTGGTCGCTGGAACTCTCTTTAGTTATCATGCTTATCTTGTTAAGAGAGTTGGCTTCTATTGCACTGGTCGATATGTCTATGATAAAAATGCTACGTGCATAATGGTGCTTAGTAGTTCATGTTTTCTTATGGTTAGTCTCAAATATCTGGGGGGTTCTCAATGTGTTATTGGAGTACCAACATTATTTGTTTGCCTATGATGTGGTATGGTTTAGTGATATCTTCCTCCGAGAATTTATTTTGATTGACTTGGCGTATGCTCACGCATATTTAAGACTGTAAAGAAAGTCTGTCAAGCCTTGATGATCTTTTATTTCGGAGTAGCGATAAGCGATATAACTTCCATGCCTGATTCAATGTTGCTTTGTCGCTCTGTATGATTATGACCGTCATTGCTCTCTTAGTTGGTCGCTCCCAGCCTTTTGCTAACCACCACCTGTACTAAGCGGACTGACTGCTTGTGCATCCAAAATCCTTTAAACCAGTTATGCCATATGGGTCCACCATACCTTCCTATACATGGTATTTACCTGCCATTCCTAACGAAGACTTTCGTGTACCATCTCGAAATTAATCAAAAAAGTATTTCTCTTTTGTGCCTCTGTTTTAGTTCATGAGGAAGTAGAAGTTAATTCATGATCTTTTTAAGTTGGACAAGCTTCACCCCGGGATTGCATGTCTAATGTGCAAACCCATAATACGAGAAGGAACTGGCATAGAGTGCTCCCGACTCATTAAAAAATAATACAACAAACAAACCCTCCTTCACGCTTTGTTCATGAGAAATCAGAAAACTTTGGCAGTGATAAACAAACGAGATTAAGAGGATGTGATCGTCCTCATTCGGGAGCCGTTCCTCGAAACTTGTCCAGCTCAAGAAGTAATTGAGTTATCTGCTAGCATTCGTTGACGAAACATGCATATCCAAAAAAATAATTTTTACTTCTGTTTTTAAAACCAAGAGCTCTGGTACATGTTTAGTTTTTGTTTCCGACCACGGGTTTTCAACCTTGCCAACAAAAGCCACGGTTCGAGAGTCTCCACCTTCTTTAAAGCACCAACTATTGAGAGCATGATTGTCATTCTGAGTATAATGTGCATTGTCCCAAAGTACCATTGTCTTTTGCATGATTATGATATCGTTTATTCTGAAATCATTGTATCTAGTCATCACTTAAACCTTGGAGGTGCCCCTGCATTTATGTTTGGCTTCACTAAAGGGGGCAAGCGAGGTACCACTTTATCATATTTGCACAACATGCTCACTACAAATCTATTTGATGTTTCAGTATCATATTGTAAAACTTTCAGTTCTTTGTGATTTTCTCATGAGGCAACTTAATTACTACAGATTCATTGTCTCATTAAGCTTTTGTCATGTGACTATGAAAAGTCCTTATATGGTTAATAGCATGTCACCACAGAAATCATGCTTGTTATCATTTACCTACTCGAGGACGAGCAGGAATTAAGCTTGGGGATGTTGATACGTCCAAAACGTATCTATAATTTCTGCTTGCTCCATGCCTCTTTTGTGTGATATTGCTATGATATTTATACACTTCCACACACTTTTGATCATATTTGGACTAACCTATTAACTCAGTGCACCCCAGTGCCAGTTTCTGTTTTCTGCTGTTTTTGTATTTCAGGTTTTCCCATTACGTAAACTGCGAGAAAAATTCCGGGAAAAATATATAAAAAATCAGCGTTCCGGAAGCTTCCATACGGACAAAGTAGGGCCGGAGGGGGTCCACCAGGGCTCCAGGCGCCCTGGGGGCGCGGCCCCCCTCCTGGCCGTGCCGGGGGGGCGCCTGGGTCCCCCAGGTCTCCGCTGATGCCCCCCTTTGGCATATATTTACACCGCGTCGCGAAACCCTCGAGGACGGAACCCTTTTTCGCGATCTCATCTCTGTTCCGCCGCCGCCGCGCTTCCAAGATCGGGAGCACCAGGAGAACTCTTCCCGGCACCCTGCCGGAGGGGAGGATCAACACCGGGAGCCTCTCCACCACCATGGACACCTCCCGGATGAGTTGTGAGTAGTCTCCCTTGGACCATGGGTCCATGACCAGTAGCTATGTGATGTTCTCCTCCCCTCTTTGTCCTTCACTAATTAGACCTCGTGAGCTGCCCTACATGATCGAGGCACATATGTAATCCTTATGCTGTTGCTATGATGAGTTTGCTGGGATCCGATGGATTATGAGATTATGTTCAGATTGTGTTTGAGTAATATATTTGATTTACCTCTTTTATATTTATGTTCTTGAGTAATTATTGCATGTTCTCCGTTGCTATTTATTGCTTTGGCCGAGTAGTAGGTAGTAACTCCAAGAGGGAACGTTATGCTTGATTGTGGGTTCATGCCCCTCGATGACTAGCTTGAGTGATAGAAACATGAGTCTAGGGGATGTGTTGTTGCCACAAGGGGGAAAACAACGGTGCTTGTACTCGCGGGTGCAAGGATTGTTTACTTTACGCAAAGTTCTTTTAATGCAGTTGTCTGTTGCTTTGAGTTTACACTATGGGTGGGACTCGCAACTTAATACCAGCGAGATGTTCTGGATAGATATCTCAAGGTGGATGATTAGTAGTAGATGCAGATGGATTTCGGTCTACTTGCCTTGGCGTACCGCCCATGCTTTGAACCTCTACCTTTCTTGCAACATAGTTTGCATTGGTTTGCGCACATAATCCTGTCAATTGCCCAGCTGTAATTCGTTTACCTCACATAGCTGTTTTATCGTCTTTTGGGAGAGAGACATCACTAGTGAACATCATGGGACCCCAATCCATATTATCATCACTGATCACATCCGCTATTTACTTTCAGTTCTTACTTACTAGTTGCAGTTATACCTATCACTATTATCTCTTGCGTTTGATCCTTTGTAAACGACAAGGCCGGAGGGATTGACAACCTCTCTGTACTCGTTGGGTGCAAAGTTATTTGTATCTGTGTGCAGGTCCAGTCGATTGCTAAATATCTGGCGCCGTTAGCAGTTGACACCTTCTTGTTGAACCTTGGAGTCTCAGGGGAATTCGATCCTTGGTATCTTGCCAAGGGAAAACTACCGCTACACTGCATCTCAAACCTTCCACTTGGGGTAACCAACGAGGGGCGAGAAGCCATCAAGCAAAGTTTTCTGGCGCCGTTGCCGGGGACTCCACTCTTCAAGATAGGGGAGTTGCACACTATCTTTTACCTTTGCTTTTTAGTCTTGTTAGTTTACCTTTCAGTTTTTGCTTTAGTATCTTTTATCAAAAATCACAAAAATAGTTATCTGATTCTTTAGTTGTCATTATGTCTGGTCCTTTTGTCTTTGGCGAGGCAGAAGTTCTCACCTTTAAACAAAGAGGTGGGGAAAGTCTAAAAGATGCTTGGTATAGAATTAATGATTCTCAAAAAAGAGCCACCAAGAAGCAATCTACTACTATCCTGCTTAGAAATTTTTATGTTGGAATTACTTCTTGGAATAGGTTTATTCTAGATTCTACTACCAATGGAAATTTCCTAGAGGCCCCAGTTTGGGAATCTCTTAGTATTATTGAAAATCTTGTTGGAAATCCCCCTGTTGTTAGCATTCAAGAGGACATCACCCTAGCTCACATTATGAAAAAACTTGAAAAGATAGAGCTAGAGCTGCCAAACATTAATAAGATAAATGAGTTGGATCGTAAGATCCAAGGGAATTTGAATAGGCTTGATAGCTCCATGCATAAAATTCTCAAAAATTTGGAGACCATCAAATCCCATGACTTGGATTCTTCTAGGATAGACAAGATTGAGTAAATCTTTGATACTCTAGGAACTACTTTCTCCTCAATCAAAACCAAAAAGGTAGAAACTCCGGCAAAGAAGGAGCCTAAGTTCGTTTACGTTCCAAAAGCTCCCCGCTCTAAAAGTAAACCATCTATTGCCAAAGGGGTTGAAACTGTAAAGACTTTGGAAGAAACACCTCTCTTTGATAAATTTATAAATGAATCTTCCCTTGACTTTTTTCCTTTTGGACTTCTCCCTAGAAGTATCTCTATGAGGCCTTTATTTGAAAGTCCTCTTAAGACTAGTTGTACTATTGAAGAGCTTTTTGATGATCTTGATGATGGTTCAATTGATACAACTTGATCTTTTTGCATTATGCCTAGCTTAAAGGCATAAAAGAAAGCGCTTTTGGGAGGCAGCCCACAATGAATAAAATTTTATTTTGCTTTTGTTGTGTCTTGATGTTGTTACTACAGTAGCACCATCATTGTATCTTTACTTTTCAGCTTTGTGCCAAGTGTAGCCTCTGATTGCAAGAAAGTTCAAAAGTTGTGACGTGCTGTCCAGGAAACAGATTCTGTCCTTGGATAGAAAAATTCGTATAAAATCACCAGACCATCTTTTTGGTCTGAAATTTTTCGACAGCGTGCTCTATACAATTGTCTTTCGGGCGTCTGTTCTGAGTTTTTTGATTTGAGTTGCAGAAGTGCCCCGAAAAAATCATTTACTACCTGCTGGTATGTTTTTCACAGATTCTGTCCTGTTTTGCCTTTCCTTCGTTTTGCAAACCTTGAGCTTCCTTTTTCGTTGCAAAAACCTTTTGGCAATCTTGAGAAACAGTAGACCTTCAAGAATATCCTTATTTCTAGCAAGGAAAAATTATTTTATTATAGGTACTAACCTCGCTAATCAGATTATGATGAGTTATGTATGAACGGAGTTTTCAAGTGTGCGAGGGAAGATGATAAAAAGATTCAAGAGTGTCAAACGCTCAAGCTTGGGGATGCCCCCATGCACCCCCAAGAAATATTCAAGAAGACTCAAGCGTCTAAGCTTGGGGATGCCCCCGTGCATCCCCTTCTCCATCAACATTATCAGTTCGTCTTTCGTTCCACTATATTTTTATCACTTCATGTGTTATGTGCTATGCTTGGAGCGTCTTGCTTTTAGTTTTCCTTTTTTAGTTTTCTTTAGCTTTGCTTGCTTCTCATAACGAGTTGGAACTCAGCTTTCTTTGTGTGGGAGAGAGACACGCTCCACTTCAACCTAGAACACAGCATAGAATTTTCATGTCTATCTTTGATGTGTGTGTTCTTTGTCTTTCAATAGCTACTATCATGTTCAGCTCTTAGTTTCCATGCTTATCTTTTTAAAGAGCTTTTGTTTAGTTGGTCGCTGGAACTCTCTTTAGTTATCATGCTTATCTTGTTAAGAGAGTTGGCTTCTGTTGCACTGGTCGATATGTCTATGATAAAAATGCTACGTGCATAATGGTGCTTAGTAGTGCATGTTTTCTTATGGTTAGTCTCAAATAGCTGGGGGGTTCTCAATGTGTTATTGGAGTACCAACATGATTTGTTTGCCTATGATGTGGTATGGTTTTGTGATATCTTCCTTCGAGAATTTATTTTGATTGACTTGGCGTATGCTCACGCATATTTAAGACTGTAAAGAAAGTCTGTCAAGCCTTGATGATCTTTTATTTCGGTGTAGCGATAAGCGATATAACTTCCATGCCTGATTCAATGTTGCTTTGTCGCTCTGCATGATTATGACCGTCATTGCTCTCTTAGTTGGTCGCTCCCAGTCTTTTGCTAACCTCCACCTGTACTAAGCGGACTGACTGCTTGTGCATCCAAAATCCTTTAAACCAGTTATGCCATATGGGTCCACCATACCTTCCTATACATGGTATTTACCTGCCATTCCTAACGAAGACTTTCGTGCACCATCTCGAAATTAATCAAAAAAGCATTTCTCTTTTGTGCCTCTGTTTTAGTTCATGAGGAAGTAGTAGTTAATTCATGATGTTTTTAAGTTGGACAAGCTTCACCCCGGGATTGCATGTCTAATGTGCAAACCCATAATACGAGAAGGAACTGGCATAGAGTGCGCCCGGCTCATTAAAAAATAATACAACAAACAAACCCTCCTTCACGCTTTGTTCATGAGAAATCAGAAAACTTTGGCAGTGATAAACAAAGGAGATTAAGAGGATGTGATCGTCCTCATTCGGGAGCCGTTCCTCGAAACTTGTCCAGCTCAAGAAGTAATTGAGTTATCTGCTAGCATTCATTGACGAAACATGCATATCCAAAAAAATAATTTTTACTTCTGTTTTTAAAACCAAGAGCTCTGGTACATGTTTAGTTTTTGTTTCCGACCACGGGTTTTCAACCTTGCCAACAAAAGCCACGGTTCGAGAGTCTCCACCTTCTTTAAAGCACCAACTATTGAGAGCATGATTGTCATTCTTAGTGTAATGTGCATTGTCCCAAAGTACCATTGTCTTTTGCATGATTATGATATCATTTATTCTGAAATCATTGTATCTAGTCGTCACTTATACCTTGGAGGTGCCCCTGCATTTATGTTTTGCTTCACTAAAGGGGGCAAGCGAGGTACCACTTTATCATATTTGCACACCATGCTCACTACAAATCTATTTGATGTTTCAGTATCATATTGTAAAACTTTCAGTTCTTTGTGATTTTCTCATGAGGCAACTTAATTACTACAGATTCATTTTCTCATTAAGCTTTTGTCATGTGACTATGAAAAGTCCTTATATGGTTAATAGCATGTCACCACAGAAATTATGCTTGTTATCATTTACCTACTCGAGGACGAGCAGGAATTAAGCTTGGGGATGTTGATACGTCCAAAACGTATCTATAATTTCTGCTTGCTCCATGCCTCTTTTGTGTGATATTGCTATGATATTTATACACTTCCATACACTTTTGATCATATTTGGACTAACCTATTAACTCAGTGCACCCCAGTGCCAGTTTTTGTTTTCTGCTGTTTTTGTATTTCAGGTTTTCCCATTACGTAAACTGCCAGAAAAATTCCGGGAAAAATATATAAAAAATCAGCGTTCTGGAAGCTTCCATACGGCCAAAGTAGGGCCGGAGGGGGTCCACCAGGGCTCCAGGCGCCCTGGGGGCGCGGCCCCCCTCCTGGCCGCGCCGGGGGGGCGCCTGGGTCCCCCAGGTCTCCTCTGATGCCCCCCTTTGGCATATATTTACACCATGTCCCGAAACCCTCGAGGACGGAACCCTTTTTCGCGATCTCATCTCTGTTCTACCGCCGCCGTGCTTCCAAGATCGGGAGCACCAGGAGAACTCTTCCCGGCACCCTGCCGGAGGGGAGGATCACCACCGGGAGCCTCTCCACCACCATGGACGCCTCCCGGATGAGTTGTGAGTAGTCTCCCTTGGACCATGGGTCCATGACCAGTAGCTATGTGATGTTCTCCTCCCCTCTTTTTCCTTTACTAATTAGACCTAGTGAGCTGCCCTACATGATCGAGGCACATATGTAATCCTTATGCTGTTGCTATGATGAGTTTGCTGGGATCCGATGGATTATGAGATTATGTTCAGATTGTGTTTGAGTAATATATTTGATTTACCTCTTTTATATTTATGTTCTTGAGTAATTCTTGCATGTTCTCCGTTGCTATTTATTGCTTTGGCCGAGTAGTAGGTAGTAACTCCAAGAGGGAACGTTATGCTTGATTGTGGGTTCATGCCCCTCGATGACTAGCTTGAGTGACAGAAACATGAGTCTAGGGGATGTGCTGTTGCCACAAGGGGGAAACCAACGGTGCTTGTACTCGCGGGTGCAAGGATTGTTTACTTTACGCAAAGTTCTTTTAATGCAGTTGTCTGTTGCTTTGAGTTTACACTATGGGTGGGACTCGCAACTTAATACCAGCGAGATGTTCTGGATAGATATCTCAAGGTGGATGATTAGTAGTAGATGCAGATGGATTTCGGTCTACTTGCCTTGGCGTACCGCCCATGCTTTGAACCTCTACCTTTCTTGCAACATAGTTAGCATTGGTTTGCGCACGTAATCCTGTCAATTGCCCAGCTGTAATTCGTTTACCTCACATAGCTGTTTTATCGTCTTTTGGGAGAGAGACATCACTAGTGAACATCATGGGACCCCGGTCCATATTATCATCACTGATCACATCCGCTATTTACTTTCAGTTCTTACTTACTAGTTGTAGTTATACCTATCACTATTATCTCTTGCGTTTGATCCTTTGTAAACGACAAGGCCGGAGGGATTGACAACCTCTCTGTACTCGTTGGGAGCAAAGTTATTTGTATCTATGTGCAGGTCCAGTCGATTGCTAAATATCTGGCGCCGTTAGCAGTTGACACCTTCTTGTTGAACCTTGGAGTCTCAGGGGAATTCGATCCTTGGTATCTTGCCAAGGGAAAACTACCGCTACACTGCATCTCAAACCTTCCACTTGGGGTAACCAACAAGGGGCGAGAAGCCATCAGCTATCATGCGTGAAGATTCATGGCTTTCAAGCCAAATGATCAATCCTATGGCCACATTCATGGCATAGTTTGTTCAAATGATCAATCCTATGGCCAAATCAATTTTCTAAAATACTAGGACATATTTAATGCACAATTGACAAAATGGTTGGGTGTAAAAAAATTTGATCTACCTCGTGAAAAAGACAAATTTCCGCCGATTCAATTGGAAGCGGGTCAAATTTGAACTGCAACTGCCTCATAGTTTGCTATTTATTTTTTGCAAAAATCATTTCTAGTTACATAAGTACCTATTTAATGATAAATACATGGTTTGGTGGCGATACATCGAGGTTTGGGCGGTGGTCGAGGGCCCCAACTCTAGAGCGCGTAAACTTGCATGCCCGCCGCGTGGTCACCGCGTGATTGTGGCGTTGCCATGTGTTCTGGAAGGCCTAGGCATGTCTAGTGGGTTGGGCACTCCCCAGGTAGGTGCTAGGAAGAAAATTACAACATAAGATTCTCACGAGGAGACCGATCGATGCTCAAACATGAATTAGCAACCAAGTGTTTGATTAGCGGTACGGGAAATGCACATGGCTAATGGGCGTGAGTTTTGGTTGAGGATGATCAGTTACTAAGGAGACCGTCTTCACAAATTTTCCTCTCAAAAGGAGGAGTCTAGTGTCGGGGAACGTAGTATTTCAAAATTTTCCTACGATCACGCAAGATCTTTCTACCAGATGCATAGCAACGAGAGGGGAGAGTGTGTCTACGTACCCTCGTAGACCGAAAGCGGAAGCGTTAGAAAAACGCGGTTGATGTAGTCGTACGTCTTCACGGCCCGACCGATCAAGCACTGAAACTACGGCACCTCCGAGTTCTAGCACACGTTCAACTCGATGACGTCCCTCGAACTCCGATCCAGCCGAGTGTCGAGGAAGAGTTCCGTCAGCACGACGCCGTGGTGACGATCTTGATGTTCTACCGTCGCAGGGCTTCGCCTAAGCACCGCTACAATATTATCGAGGAGAACTGTGATGGAGGGGGCCACCGCACACAGCTAAGAGATCAAGAGATCAATTGTTGTGTCTAGAGGTGCCCCCTTGCCCCCGTATATAAAGGAGGGAGGGAGAGGCCGGCCCTAGAGGGGGCGCGCCAAGTGTGGGGAATCCTACTAGGTCTCCTCCAAAGTCCTAGTAGGATTCCCCTTTCCTTTCCGGAGTAGGAGAGAAGGAAAGAGGGGGAGAGGGAGAAGGAAAAGGGGGCTGCACCCCTTGTCCAATTCGGACCAGAAGGGGGGCGCGCGCCTCCTTCCTTTTGGCCTATCTCTTCTATTCTCGTAACTCCCCGGTACTCCGAAAATACCCGAATCACTCGGAACCTTTCCGATGTCCGAATATAGTCGTCCAATATATCGATTTTTACGTCTCGACCATTTCGAGACTCCTTGTCATGTCCCCGATCTCATCCGGGACTCCGAACTCCTTCGGTACATCAAAACTCATAAACTCATAATAAAACTAACATCGAAACCTTAAGCGTGCAGACCCTACGGGTTCGAGAACTATGTAGACATGACCGAGACACGTCTCCGGTCAATAACCAATAGCGGAACCTGGATGATCATATTGGCTCCCACATATTCTACGAAGATCTTTATCGGTCAAACCGCATAACAACATACGTTGTTCCCTTTGTCATCGGTATGTTACTTGCCCGAGATTCGATCGTCGGTATCTCAATACCTAGTTCAATCACGTTACCGGCAAGTCTCTTTACTCGTTCCGTAATACATCATCCCGCAACTAACTCATTAGCTGCAATGCTTGCAAGGCTTATAGTGATGTGCATTACGGAGTGGGCCCAGAGATACCTCTCCGACAATCGGAGTGACAAATCCTAATCTCGAAATACGCCAACCCAACAAGTACCTTCGGAGACACCTGTAGAGTACCTTTATAATCACCCAGTTACGTTGTGACGTTTGGTAGCACACAAAGTGTTCCTCCGGTATTCGGGAGTTGCATAATCTCATAGTCATAGGAACATGTATAAGTCATGAAGAAAGCAATAGCAGTAAAACTTAAACGATCATAGTGCTAAGCTAACGGATGGGTCTTGTCCATCACATCATTCTCCTAATGATGTGATCCCGTTGATCAAATGACAACTCATGTCTATGGCTAGGAAACATAACCATCTTTGATCAAGGAGCTTGTCTAGTAGAGGCATACTAGGGACACTCTGTTTTGTCTATGTATTCACACATGTACTAAGTTTCCGGTTAATACAATTCTAGCATGAATAATAAACAGTTATCATGATATAAGGAAATAAATAATAACTTTATTATTGCCTCTAGGGCATATTTCCTTCATCTAGGTGGTACTTGCTTTGCAAAGTACCACACTGGACAAAAATACGAATGTTGAAGCTGGGCTCAAAATAATGAATGGATTGAGCATTTGGTGGAGGATAGTTATTTGGGCATAGGAAAGCACTATAGAAAATGGATACCATTTGGACATGCAAAAGTGGTACTTCCTTCACAAAGTGTTTTTTTGAACATAATAGGGAAATGAATATTTTTTAATTATTTTTGAACTAGGAAAGGAAGGTTTTTTACATATTTGACGAAGATATGACCCAAAGAATTTATGAGATTTTTTGGGGAATTTTGGGAATGATAGAAATATAGGTTGCTTCACAACCTAGGGCAAAAACTGCCACATGGACATGATACATAGGCAAAACTGATGAGGTGGCGCCTAGTTGTAGCAACCCACCATAGTTTACAAGGTTATGACCATCTATATTGGTCATGATCAGCTAGAAATAAGGCAGTGCTACCTGCTTTATGACCAATTCGTGTAAGGAAATTACGACCTTTCTAACCAAAATGGTCGTTATAGTTTAGGGTTTGGAGCCCCCCGAACAGTTTTTGACCAATTGGTCTGAAATGGTCATAGATCTATGACCAATTCTTCCAGGGTCACTGACATAAGGTCACTAGTTGACATATTTCTTGTAGTGCATGCTAGCGCCACCGTGCTTCGTTCAAGGCTGTGCTTCCCAGCGCGCCTCTGCTTTACCGCCCCAGCCATCGTGCTCCTGCCCCAGATGCTGGCGGCTGGCCCCTACATCCAACACGCTTAAGACTGATTGTGCCTCTAAAGCCAACAAATCAATGCACCACTAGATTTGGCTACTGATCACTGCTAATTTCTTGGGCAAAGACATGCAGATGACAATAAAAGATGTATCTGAACTGATAGTTTGTATGTGTAGATTTCTAAATAAATGTTGTATATGTTGAATTCTAAACTGATGCATTCAAAAATTGAACTGATATTGAATAGAAAAGGAACCGTGTACCATCCATTGAACACAAACTGTAGCATTTTTCATTCCACTTTCATTTCATGTTGTAGAAAAACAAAATGAAGATATTTTTCAATCCTTGTCCGTTATAGGAGTGTCTACACATATGTGAGATTCAGGCATAGATGGAGCAAACTACTGATTGGGTACTATTTTTTATCTATGTATTACTGTTTGCATATTTTTCATATTCTAGCTACTTTGTTCGATCATTGAGCGTTGAGTTTTAGTTCTACATACACTGTGCAATCGAGCAAATTTTTATATGCTTTCGCATGATGTATTTCTTGGGTTGTTACGATGTATTTTCTTGGGATAGTTCTCTAGTTGTATGATTTTATAATTTTAGGGCCACATTTTATATTTCGTCCCGGGGCCTCAAATTCCTGGAGACGGCCCTGGCTATATGTAGTAGTATTTTATATTCCTTTCCATGCATAGTTTGTTAATGCAGAGTATAAAATAACTCTGTACATTTAGTAGTGTCTTGTGAAAGCCAATTTGAACTTTGTTAATGCAAAGAATAATAAAAAGACAATTTTTTTGTTGCTATCGGGAATATCTGGTGTCCTAGTCTTTACATGTGATGATGATGATGAGTCTAGCAAAGTAGCATTGAGTGTAGCTTGTTGCTTGCAGTGTCGCTTGTTGCTTGCAAGGAGAAAGTGGAGTGTGTCAGCGACCCTAACCTGAAGGCTCCAGCTGCCAGCGTGTTGCCTAGCTCGCAAGCGCACAACGTCTCAGCATCCGAAGAATCCCAACCCACGAGTCCTTTGGCCGGCCTGGACCAAGTGACGAGAAGCCCAACTGTGCACCCCTACTTCTACCAAGGCGCACGAGATTATACACATCCAGAGGATCAGACGGCACGTCATGGCTGCTTCCTAACACTCTGTCCTCTTCCATTTCGCATTCCACTAAATTCGCGTAATCCCGATTGCATGCTTGGATCCCGATTGCAATCTTCATGGGTTGGACGCTTCGGACATTGCGGTTGCCTGGTGTCCGTCTGGCAATGTGGATGTTTGTGTGGCTTCTTGTCTGGCAACGATGGCGGCTTCGAGTGGAGTTGGCTTGCTGATGGGTCATCGTGCCTCTCTTTGAATTCTTGAAGTCGAAGCATCTGAGGAGGGGCCCTTGCGGTGACGATCACACAAGACGTGTGGTCGGCTCTGGCACTGGCTTGGCGCAAGCCCAACGCTTTTTTCCTGCAATGCTCATCAACGTAGTCGAAGTTGCCTAGTTGCCGGCACATGTGGCTAACTATTTGGCATCGACCGGACTAGGCCTTGATGCTTGTTTGGGGTGAGAGCTTCTTTGGTGGTCGACGATGGTGGAGCCGGAGTCACCCTCGTCGAAGATGCTGCCTTCGTCGATGATGTTACCTCGGTTGCCTCTACTACCTTTGTTGGCACTTCTGTCTTCATCGCCGCTTGGCATGAAATTGACCCCCCCCCCCCCCCCCCCC